>OX101752.1:98741659-99076052 GCA_944452675.1 Tachina lurida
TTCAAAAACCATATTGCCACTTATGCAATTTTAAACAAAAAAGACCAACTTCTGTTGGAAGAATTTGTTGAAGAAAATAAAAAATGTTTTTATGGAGAGACTTCAAGTGAATTTAAGTAAGCATTCAATACTTAAATTTCATCTGAGTATTGTGGCGGAATATATCAAAATTGTTGGAGAAGAATTGGAGTTGTGCATAATATCACATGTAGCCAAAATGAGTTTGCTGACGAGGGCAGATAGCATTCAAGAATTATTCCGTAAGCAGGTTGAGGAGATTTCAACCAAAATGTCTGAATTTGAAGACCGAGATTCTGGTTGGACTTTGTCACGCATAGTCCGAGCAGAAATCAACATCAACAAATCTTCGCTCGTCAAAAGATCGAACTGGATATCCACACCTCAAAAATTAGCAATAAAAAAAGCTTGCATCAATATACAAAATGATGATGACTACTGTTTCAAGTGGTGTATGATTGCTGCCATGGATACAACCCAATACAATCAAGAACGTTGCAGTTCTTATAATATTCAAGACATTGCTGCAGAGACGATTGTTACGCGAAATGGTGTAGCGTTAAATTTCAAAAATTTAAGCTTCCCATTAGGATTAAACAAAATAAAAGAGTTTGAGGTGAACAATCCAGCAATAAGTATTAACGTATTCGGCTATGATGAGGGAGCCAATCAGATTATTGGTCCTTATTATGTCACCAAGGACGAAAAAATTTGCCATGTAAACTTGTTGCTTTTGGAAAATGGTGAAGTTCATCACTACATTTTGATAAAGAACATATCAAGGTAAGTTAAAAAATTATACAAAACTTTAATTTAATGATAAATATACTTCTTTTATATATTTTATAATATATACCTTTTACTTATAAACTTTTATTTTACTTTTTTATCATTCACAGACTTTTATGGAATCAGCTAACACAGGATGGACACAAACTACACTTCTGCAATAGCTGTCTCCAGTATACTCATACGGAGACCATCATGAGTACACATAAGGAGGAATGTGGGAAGATAGTCACAACTATGCCATCAGGTCCGGATGCCATTCTTAGTTTTAAGGGACATCAACGAAAAATGGATGTCCCGTTTGTTGTTTACGCGGACTTCGAATGCATATTAGAGGATATAAGTGATAGTGTAAGTACTAAAACAAATTTAATAAAAAAGCACATACCTTGTGCCTTTAGTTATTTTATTAAGTGTATGCATAGTAATAATTTAGATAAGTTTAGGATATATACGGGGGAAGATGCTTCAAAAAAATTTGTAGCATATTTAATTAAGGATTGTGCAGAAATATATAACAACCACTTAGTTAACAATAGACAAATGGAGACTTTATCCCCTTCGGATACTTATAATTTTTATAGTGCGGTGAATTGCTATATTTGCCAAAAATTTTTAGGCAAAGATCGTGTTAGAGATCACTGCCACATTAGTGGCAAATTACCAAATTCCCAAATTTATACCAGTTTACTTCCACAATTATTCAAATTATGACTCACATCTTTTCATTAAAGAATTAGGTGAAATTTCATTGCAACTGAAAGTACTCCCTCTCAATAAGGAACTTTATATATCCCTCTCCCAATTCACAGAAATGAGTGATGGCCATAAGCTTGAAATAAGATTTCTTGATACTATACGAATTATGGCTGAGAGTTTGGAATCATTAGCCTGCAATTTGTCGGATAATGATTTCAGCACTATAAGGTCCTTATTTCAGTCAGAAAAAGAATTTCAGCTTATTAAGAAAAAAGGTATTTTCCCGTATGAGTACCTAAATTCATTCCAAAAATTAGATGAATGCCAGCTGCCTTCACGCAGTGATTTTTTTAATAAGTTGAATAATAAAGAGTGTTCTTTAGAGGAATACTCACATGCTGTAGAGGTATGGAATACTTTTGGTTGTGAAACAATGAAAGATTACATGGAACTTTACTTAAAAACAGACGTCCTCTTACTGACAGATATTTTCGAGAACTTTAGAAAAGTTTGTAAGGGTATTTATGAGCTCGATCCTTGCCAGTATTATACAGCACCTGGCCTTTCCTGGAATGCAATGCTCAAATATACAAAAATTGAGTTAGAATTATTGACAGACATAGACATGTACAATTTTATGAAAAAAGGTATACGTGGGGGGATAGTACAGTGTAGTCAAAGATATTCGAAAGCAAATAATAAATATTTGCAAGATTTCGACAAAGAAAAGCCCTCAGAATTTCTCGTTTATTTAGACGCTAACAATTTGTATGGATGGGCGATGTCGGAATATCTTCCTCATGGTGGATTCAGATGGTTATCACAAGACGAGTTGAATCTGGATCCAAACAGCATAGCTGATAATGGAACAGACGGTTATGTATATGAGGTTACGTTGGATTATCCCTCTCATTTACACGACTTGCATAATGATCTTCCTTTTTGCGCTGAAAATAAGAAACCTATGCAAGCGAAGTATAGCAAGTTGATAACCGATTTCTCTACAAAGCAATCATATGTGATACACTTTAGAGTTCTAAAACAGTGCTTAGAATATGGCTTAGTTTTAAAGAAAACTCATCGTATTCTAGCATTTAAACAATCTCCATGGTTAAAACGCTATATTGACCTAAATACCAGACATAGAGCCACTGCTAAAAATGCTTTTGAAAAAAAAAATTTTCAAACTACTTAATAATGCAGTGTATGGTAAAACCATGGAAAATGTGGATAAGAGGAGAGATGTTAAAATTGTTAATAATTGGGAGAGGACGAATTGCAATCATTTAGGTGCCCAAGATTGGATATCAAAACCAAATTTTCATAGTTTATCTATATTTTCTGAAGATCTTGTAGCAATCGAAATGACTAGAGTCAAAACCTGCTACAATAAACCAATTTACTTAGGATTTTGTGTACTCGAGCTGTCCAAATGGAAAATGTATAATTTCCATTACGGGTACATGCAACCTAAGTTTAAGATAAACCTCTCATTAAACTATATGGATACTGACTCTTTTATATATTCAATAAAGACTGACGACTTTTACGCTGACATAAAAAATGACATACATGAACAATTTGACACATCGGACTATCCTACAGACAATATTTATAATTTCCCCATAGTAAATAAAAAAGTAATTGGTATGATGAAGGATGAAAATTGCGGTAAGATAATGACAGAGTTTGTTGGGCTGCGCTCAAAAATGTATTCATTTAGTGTAGAAAACCAAGATGACATTAAAAAATCAAAGGGGGTAAAGAGAGCCATATTAGATAAATATAGTTTAGCTACATATAAGAATTGCCTATTTAATAAGATTAATGTATATGATACTATGTTAACATTTAAATCTAAGCTACATCAATTATATACTAGCGAATTAAATAAGGTAGTATTAAGCTATGGAGATGATAAGAGAAAAATTAGATCAAATAATATAAACACTTATGCATGGTATCATTTTCGTATTAAGGAAACTAACCCTGAATACGAACTTGACATGTTGCTAGATGAGATTGCTAAAATGCAAGAAAATCTTAGTTAATTAGTTAAGAAAAAATATTGTATATAAAATCCTATTTATTAAGAAAAATTGTTGTATATAAAATCTTAGTTAATAAGAAAAAATATTGTATATAAAATCCTATTTATTAAGAAAAATTGTTGTATATAAAATCTTAGTTAATAAGAAAAAATATTGTATTTATATCCTATTTAATCAGAAAAATTGATGTATATAAAATTTTATTTATTAAGAAAAATTATTTTATTGTTGTTAAAATGAATGTAAAAAAAGTCTAAGAAATATTATTGTATTTAAATCCTATTTATTAAGAAAAGTTATTGTAAATAAACTATTGAAAAAAGAATGGAAAATGTGAATGGTTTTTTTATTTCTTTATTGACTTTACTTCGTTGGATCAAAAATTTTTGTTTTTGCTTATTTGCAAATTCTAGTTTCATGTTGCTTAAACATGCACAGTCTTGTTTTCATATCACTTAAACATGCACAGTCTTGTTTTCAGGTCACTTAAACATGCACAGTCTTGTTTTCTTTGAGAGGTTCTGCACAAGAGAAATTGAATTTCACAATATTATGAAATTCAATTAGATATTTTCATAAAGAGAAATAATTTAGATAATCGGATAAATCCTCATATTTTTCACTACATACAAGTTTCTGTTATTTTATATTCGAACAGATGATTCCTAGTTTTCCTTTAGAAAAAAATAATACAAATCAAGGAATATTTTTATAATTCAATTTTATTTTATTTTATTATTTATACAATTTTATTTCATTTTTATTTATTTTATTTATGATGATGGAAATATTTCGTAATAGCCAATTATTAGATGTTCTAGTATATTTTTTCGTAAAAAATATATGGTACATCTGCACGTATCAGGTCCCTCCTCACACTCAGGATGATACCAAGGACAGCTGGGGAAGTGTCCTTCAGTGTTGTCTTCATCTTCCATGACACCATATTCTTCGTTTTCATCCAGCATATTTTGGAAACATTTTATCATCTCCCAATGATCAAAAAGCCTGAAGCTTTCAAAATCTCTTATAAATTGGTTAAGAGTACGTCTAATTTGGCTCATTTTATTTGGTGATGAATGAATGATGATGAATGTTGGAAGGTTCCTTTAAGACTAATTTGTTCTGTAAATTTTTAAAATATCTATATGGTCTTTAAAATATCTATACTATCATCTCTATGTCATATTTCTTTTTAACACTCTATCTCTCTCTAATCCTTTTCTCTCTATTCCATATTTCTTTTTTACTACTCTATCTCTCTCTAACCGTTTTCTCTCTATAACTATCTCTTTCTGTCTATCACTATCCCCCACTTATTCACTATTTCACCACAATTATTTTCGATTAGCCTTTTTGAAGTCATCATCGCTACTTTTAAGATCATTTCCAGTTAAACATTCAAAGTGATAAGAAGTAAATAAAAAATAAAAAAAAAATGGACTCCACAACAAATCTAATTGCAAAATTTAATGCTCTAAATAACAAAACTTTAATACACGTAAAGGAGCTAGAATCTTCAACGAAATATACAATTCGAAATGTGTTACGTGTAACAACTAAATATGGACCAACACTAAAAGTTGAAATGAATAAACACATAATGTTCCTGCCGAAACGATATAATATTTTAACTGATGACGATATCAAAGATCTCTCAAGCGGATCATATTGCCTAAGTAGAGAAGGTGAAGAAAACATAGTTGTCGAGAGTGAGCTGAGTGAATTTCTAATTCAAAATTCCCAATTTCCTGTTTGGCAATAATATATTAATTATGTATTTTAAATTATGAATAAAAAGACATTAAAGAGTTTTGTAAAATATAAATGTTTGTGTTTTATTTAATATTTTCAGTTATTTCATGAAGAAATTGAAGACATAAATGTCCACAGGTAAATGTATTAAAATTCTGATGCTGATTATAGTTGTATTTTATATTTGCACCAAGATATTGGACTACTTCCCAAGGAGGTTGTAAGTTTCCAAAGCTGTCGAAATATTCTTTTTCATTGTTGTTTTTATAGTATGCTACCCAATGTGTACCAGGTCCTGTTGATACATCTAAGTTGATTATTCCACATTCAATTTTCTTTGTTATAGAGAAACGGTTTAAGTCCACATCAGATAGTGGTCTGTTGGGCAGCATCTTTAAGAGTTTTTTGATTCCTCTTTGTGAACTAAACCATAACCTTTTTTATATGGTTTTAAGTAAAGTCCTTTTCCAACTGCTATAGATTCCATCGCTTTATTATGTCTAGTTGCTTCATCAAGTTGATTTTTTGCATTCTTTGTTGCATTTACAGCTTTAGCTATGGCAGCACCTCCAGTTGTTAGACTACCAATTGCACCCAGAGCAGTTAAAATCGGTATTAGAGGTAAAAAACCACCGATTTTTGGAACAGGTATTACACGTGGTACTACAATTTGAGACTTTCTTCCTTTTAATGATTTGTTGATAGTTTTTCGTGCAATTTTAATAGCTGAGTTAATATCTAATGGTTTTTCCTTCTTTAGTATTTTTGTTGCAGCTCTAATTGATGTTTTAAACAGTTTTTTATCATTTAGCTTGTTCTTTTTAACATTTTTCTTTTTCTCCACACCCATACCAAATTTTGTTTTGGCTTTCATTGCGTTAGTAACCATATATGCAAATGGTTTTTCTGCAAGACTTTTGTCTTTTGATAAAACTCGATTCCAAGCTGAATTTTCAAGTATTTTATCAGCTTTATGTCTAGTACTTAAATCCTTATTTTTTGAATACGCAATATCGTGATTTTTACAAGCAGAGTCCAATAAATTAATACCTTTGTCACCTCGATTTAAACGTTTTTGTAGTTTTGTTCCAGGTCCACAGTACTGATACCCCGGAAGATGAAGCTCAACAGGTAGAGAGTTTACTATTTTATCTACTATACCTCCTCCAACG
The DNA here is from genome assembly GCA_944452675.1 of Tachina lurida. NCBI lineage: Eukaryota > Metazoa > Arthropoda > Insecta > Diptera > Tachinidae > Tachina > Tachina lurida. The sequence goes on from OX101752.1 coordinate 98,748,144, forward strand.
AAGGTGTTTTTATGACTAAACGTTTTCTGATATCGTATAACCATATTATCTAATTTTTTCTATAATAAGAGGTAACATTTATAAAATGTTCTTAGTTACAAAAATGCAGTTAGTGAAACAACATAAAAATATTTTAGTTCGTAATATTGACGATTCAGTCAACATCAGTTCAAAAATAAAGCATAGCCCCTCTTACCAAATTCTATTCGTGCTCTAATAGTTGGACCATCAAATTGTGGAAAGACTAATGTTATGATTGGCTTATTAGAAAGTCCTAATGGACTCAAGTTTGAAAACATCTATTTATACTCAAAATCTCTATATCAACCCAAATATGAATACCTGAAGAAACTAATTTCACCAATTAAAGGAATGGGATATTATACATATACAGATAATGAAGCAGTTATTCCACCTGACGAAGCTAAAACCAATTCAATTATGATATTTGATGATGTTGCATGTGAAAAGCAGAATAATATACGTACATATTTTTGTATGGGGCGACATAGGGATGTCGATTCATTCTACTTGTGTCAAACTTGTACTAGAATTCCCAAGCATTTAATAAGAGACAATGCCAATGTTATTATAATGTTTAAACAAGATGAGACAAATATGAAGCATGTTTATAGAGATCATGTTGGTGGCGATATGAGTTATGAAAAGTTTCATGAAATTTGTCGAGAGTGTTGGAAGGATAAATATGGATTTTTGGTGATTAGCAAAGATAATGAATTAAATGATGGACGCTACAGAAAGCAATTTGACTATTTAATAACTATATAAACTACTCTTAAAAAATATTTACTTTAGTTATTAATCTAACTTTAAGCTTGATACATCTATTTGCTATAACCTCATCTGATACCTGATAAGCTGATCTGAAAACCAGACCAGCTACCTAATAACCTGATTTGATACCTGAAAAGCTGATCTGAAAACCAGACCAGGTCCTGAAAAGCTGATCTGAAAACCAGACCAGGTCCTAAAAAGCTGATCTGAAAACCAGACCAGGTCCTGAAAAGCTGATCTGAAAACCAGACCAGGTCCTGAAAAGCTGATCTGAAAACCAGACCAGGTCCTGAAAAGCTGATCTGAAAACCAGACCAGGTCCTGAAAAGCTGATCTGAAAACCAGACCAGGTCCTGAAAAGCTGATCTAATAGCTGATACCTGATCTAATAGCTGATACCTTTTATTTATTAAACATGGATGAGAAAATTTTAAAACAGTTGGTGTTGACAAGAAATGTCTTGAAGAAAAAGCTTTGTAGTATGAAAACTGGTGAAATCGATACACGTGAACAACTAAGAGATACATTTAAACCTATAACAGAACCACTCAAAGAATTCATAAATAGTTCTAAAAAAATTAAAAGAATTCCCATTAAAGAAGAAAATAAAATGAAGACAGAATTTGAAAATAATACAAGTTTAAAGTCTGAAAAACCATCACTCAAGATAGAGACAAGTACACCAAAGAAACTAGCAGAAGGAACAATATAATAATAATATAATAATACCACCTTATTTAATGAAACTAATACTAAAAATGATGATGATGATGATGATGATGATGAAGATGATTTTTACTCACAAACTTCCAATACAGAAGATACTTGTACTGATTTATCAGTATTGGAAGGAAGAAATGAATTAGATACAAACTATGGTCCATATAAAGATTTCAATAATGAATGGAAATTCGGTGATAGTAAACTTACACTTAGTGAACATAAAATACAAGTTGGTGGTCAAATATGGGCTCTAACACCAGGACTATTTTCTCTAATGTTTCATAAAATACCAAAAAATTATGATAAATTTGAACTCGAAATCTATAAAAAGATTTTAATTACTACTAATGCATATAGAAGAGACTATAAACCTGATGGTCAAATTAAGGGTACTAGGGACTATAAATATAAACATATTATTAAGAAATTTATTGACGAGAAAAATCAGGATAATTTACCTGAATCAACAGGATCTAAGCATAAAGGTAGCTACTTAGGTGATGGAATGATGGAATTTAACATCCATAAGCCCAACTATATATACTGGGATGATCCAAATGAGCTAGTAGATCGACTTCGACTACTGCTCGCATCACAAGCTGCAGGTCATAATATTCACAATAACGAGATTATATCAATTATTGAAGAACTACGTGAAGCTAATATAATATATTAACTTTAATAAAGTATATAAAGCATGTCTGTTGATAAATTTGGACATTATTTAAACGATACTAGCAACATAGTTTCTTTGAAAAATGCACCTAAACTGCTGGGGTTCTTTGTGGATACGAACAACAACATTGATGTCCAAAACAAAAGGATCAAAAATGTTGCAAAAGCTATGGAGGAAAACGATGTTATCAGTAAATTATTTCTGCAAACTCAAATCGAAAAACTAGAAGAGAAATTATTAGCATACTTTAAGAGAGACAGTACTATAATTCAAGAAAATATTCAAATGCAAATTGAGGATCTACATCGCGAAACAAAATTAGATATAGAAGAAAATTATAAAATTGAAAAAGATATTCTAAAAATTAAAACATCCTTTGAAGAACAAATTGAACAGCTTAATGAGAAAATTTATAGATTAGAAAATTACATGTTTGTATCAATAGCTGAAAGTGCTTCAACTAGATCACAACACTCTTCAAAAAATCTCTAAAAACAACTTAATGTCTTCAAAAAGAAATTTAGTAAACGAACTCCATAAGCAAGCACGAAAATATTTTGTGCGTCGCAGAGTTATAATGAAAGGAATAAATGACCTTTGGCAAGCTGATTTAGTTGAAATGGGGAACTATTCTAAAGAAAATAGAAATTATCGATTTTTGCTGACTATAATTGACACATTCTCAAAATTTGCATGGGCAGTACCGCTAAAAACAAAAACTGCACTTGAAACAACTAACGCAATGGAAAATATTTTTGAATTGGGACGAATGCCAAAAAACATACAAACAGATGATGGTAAAGAATTTTTCAACAAACACTTTGAAAAATTAATGCATAAATACAACATTAATCACTACTCAACATATAGCATTATGAAAGCATCAATAGTAGAACGATTTAATAGAACACTGAAAGGAATGATGTGGAAAGAATTTAGCTTTAATGGTTCTTATAAGTGGATTGATATATACAAAGATTTACTTAATACCTACAATAGAAAAGTTCATCGTACCATTAAAATGCCTCCAATTAAAGTCAACTCAACAAATGAGGAAAAGCTGCTAAATACAGTATACAGTCATATGAAAATGTATAAAAGGCAAAATTTAATGTAGGAGATCATGTACGCATAAGCAAATATAAGCATACATTTGAAAAAGGTTATACTCCAAATTGGACTACAGAAATTTTCACAATTACAAGAGTTCAAAACACAAATCCTGCAACATACATATTAGAAGACTATCTTGGTAATCCTATTAAAGGTGGATTCTATACTGACGAACTTTCAAAAACCAGATTTCCAAATACATATCTAGTTGAAAAGGTGCTTAAAATTAAAGGGAAGGAGGTATATGTTAAATGGCTGGGATTTTCCAATCAACACAATTCATGGATAAGTAAAGATGAAATATTATAGATGGAAGAAAAACTAAATCAACAACAACATCATAGCAAAACAATAATAGTATTAATATTAAGAAACTAATGTTAATTTTAAAATAAAAAAATGAAATAAATATGTAAATTATGCTTATAAACCATACTGTATACTAAACTTTATTTAATTGCAATCAGTCTGTTATAATGTCAATAACACTTACTCTGAGCTCTAACTCATCAGAATTATCTGCTAGTTACTTTCCTCCTATTGAATTACATGGTGCATATGAGTGTGCTCTAACTGATTTTCATTCATACAACAGTATTCCCAATGTAGACACCTACAACAATATGTTTCATATAGGAGAACATACAATAGAAATACCAATTGGATCTTACGAACTAAATGATATAGTTGATTTTATAGAAGAGCAATACAAACTACTCTGTCCAGCAAATAAGATTTTTATTGAAGCCAATAACAATACAATGCAAGTTAAAGTTAATAGTTCCAAGGATACTGTATATTTTAATAAAGACAATACAATCGGAAAACTTTTAGGATTCAATAGCAAAATCCTAACACCAAACAAATATTATTATTCAGATCTTCCAGTTAATATTTTTAAAGTAAATCTCTTGCGAGTTGAAAGTAGTATCGCTATTAACACATATATGAATAACTCCAAATCGCATACACTTCATGAATTTCCGATTAATGTGCCTCCAGGCTATAAAATAGATGAAGTTCCAAGAAATCTCATCTATTTACCTGTGAACACCAGAGAGATAAGTTCACTAGCGCTGCGCGTAGTTGATCAACACGGTGATTTAATTAATTTCCGAGGAGAGGAAATTACAATACGAATACATTTAAGGCCAACTAAATAATGCTAATATACAACACAAATACATTGAAAAATATAGCAGCAAGAACAACAACAACATTAAAGCGACCAGTACAACAAAAAGCATTAACAACATCAAATAAAAATTTTCTAAAGTCCTTGAATTTTAAATTGAAGACAAAATGAGTTCAATAATAGATGTCTTAGATAAGCCCTTGTCTGATGAGAATATAATCAAAAAGGACTATCATACATATGTACCATACTTACAATCTTACAACAATAATGATGAAATTAGAATTTCAATACAAAATCAAGATTTGTACGTGCTACCCAGTGAAAGCTACATTTATGTAGAAGGTTTTGTTGCTGATGATAATAAATCTAAATCTTCTTCATCATCGGTCAACTTTATATTAAAAAACAACTTTGTGGCATATCTATTTGATGAAATTCGCTATGAGCTCAATGGAATTGAAATTGATCATACAAGATATTTAGGAGCCACAAGCACCATAAAAAATTTGGTGTCTATGTCACCAACAGAAAGCAACGTGATGCAAAATGCTGGATGGAACAAAATTGACGATGTCACCCTTGAAAATGGCTTTTTCAATTTCTATGTACCTCTAAAAATGCTTCTAGGATTCGCTGAAGACTACAACAAAGTTATACTAAATGGAAAACATGAATTGATACTCTTGCGCAATAAGAACGACGAAGATCTTGTACGCTCGAGTGTTTCTACTAAAAAAGCTAAACTTACAATTTCACTAATCTCATGGAGAATCCCACATGTACAATTATCCGACTTTAGCAAATTGAATATGATTAAAATTATTAACAATGGTGCTTCTATACCTATGGCATTTCGCAGTTGGGATTGTCATGTCAATCCACAATTAAATATGGGAACTAGCCATATTTGGAATGTTAAACTAGCTGCAATTAGAGATCGCCTTCGTTTTGTATTGATTGCTTTTCAACAAGAAAATAAGTTTGTTCATTGTGATTTGACTAATTTAAAAGTATATTTAAATTCAGTCTCATATCCATATGATGACCTTAACATAAAGTTCAAAAATGAACGATATGCAATTCTATATGACATGTATCTAAGATTTCAACAAAGCTACTATATGAAAGAATCTCAACCGCTTCTAACTGCATCAGAGTTTAAGACCAAAGCTCCTATTATTGTAGTAGTTGTCAGTCATCAGAATGAATCACTCAATAATGGACCGATTGATATAAAAATAGAATTTGAAACAGCAACTAATATTGGAGCAAAAACATCAGCTTACTGCATTCTTATTCACGATCGTATAATAGAATATGTGCCCATAAAAGGACAAGTTCGAAAAGTCTTATATTGAGTAATATGGAAAACAACATAATTTTTATAGACGTACAAGGTTTCACAAGTAATTCAAATGATTTCATCGCAAAAGAAGTAGCAATTGTTTTCAACAATTATGAATATAACAATTTCATTATAAAACCCCCATTTGATATCAAATGCTTATCAATAGAAAAGCAAAGAGAAGTAAAGTGGCTAACAAAAAACTATCATCACCTAAGCTGGACTGCTGGATCAGTTTCATTTCAAAGCGTTTACAATTTTAAAAAAGCCAACGCAAGATGTTCTAAAATTTATGTAAAAGGTGAAGAAAAAAGACGCTGGTTGGAAAAAATTTTATGGCGAAAAATTTTTAACGTTGAGGATATAGGCTGCATCAACTTTAAACAAATGGAAATCAAGTATCCAGAATATTTTTATTGTAATTATCATAAATTTGGTGCTTGCGCACTAAAAAATGCTATTTTACTAACAAAAGAAATGTCTTGCTTTAATTAAACTTTTTCACTTTTTAAAATATGAATGTATGTATCATTATAAAATTTTAAACAATAAATGTATAAAAAAATAAAATAATATACAAGTGTTTTCTTATTTCAAATACAAACTACATAAAGGAAAGAGAAGGAAGTGGGGAGAAGGAGAAATTAACTTTTTTGCTTACTTGCAAATGCTTGGTTTTTGTTTCTCTGCTGCTTAGTGTACTTAGTTTGCTGCTTTAAAATAATCGTAGACAAAGAAAATGATTACGTTGCAAAATATATATGTATTCTACAAAATATTCCACGCACAAGTACCCACGATCGCACATTCATACATGCACATAAATAAATATTTTCTCTGATATTACTGATATAGTATTACGATAAGAAATTTCTACAGTCTGGCAGCACTGGCAATTTTCCCTTTGGTATTGGAAAAAATAACAATCATGTTTTGCCGTCGGCATTAGGAAAAATATTCATATATTGCCGTAGGCATTAGGAAAAACATTCATATATTGCCGTAGGCATTAGGAAAAATATTCATATATTGCCGTAGGCATTAGGAAAAATTGATTTTCACAATTTACACCCATTAGTATAAGGAAAAATCATATTTATGATTTTCCCGTCGGCATATATACTTATGAAATCTTAATCTTATGAAACCCCTTAATCCATCCCACAAAAAAAAATGAGTTAGGACCTTTCTATATTAAGGTAACCTCAAAAAAAATCACCCGTTCACACAAAGTTAATGTAAACAAAAAACTCCTTATGTAAACAAAAAATTCCTTATGTAAACAAAAAGTTGGACGGACTTATTGATCCACCCTCGTAGGGTATCAAATTTCACAAATTTCCAAGAATTTTAAAATTTTAAAATTTTAATTACCCAAATTTTAAAATTTTGTACTGAAATTTTCAAATTTAAAATTTTAATTACCCAAATTTCACAATTTTAATCGGCGCCAGAGGCGTTAGTTCCCTACTACTTATATGTATGTGCGTAAAGGATATTCAGATATGTTTGTACTTCGTAAATATTATATGGTGTTTATACGGATTATTTGTTATTGCTTCCAGAATTTAGACTCTGATTTTTTAAACACAATCATTAAAACGTCTCCAAAATATCCACGTTTCAATTTATTTTCAATTTATTTCAAATTTATTTGTAGTAAAACTTTTTCTTTTTAAATTAAATTTATTTTTTTTGTCCAGTCCGTACAGAACCTTTTTCTCCAAACAAATTTCAAATTTTATCTTTTTTTTTCAAAAGTAAAATCCGAAGCAATCTACAATTTATTACATTCTTTATTTTTATTTTTTTTTTCAAAAAAAAAACATAGTATAGGTTTCCTTGTGCAATAAAAAAATTCAAATAATCTATACAAAACAAACTTGCATAATAGTCCTCACAATGTTTAGTATTATAGTCGCCAGCTGCTACGAAACAAGGGCCCAGAGATTTGTAAAAATCCTCGTATTGATCTTCAGTAATTGCGAATCTAGGGGGAGAGGAGTAAATTGATGATATGACAAAATTAGTGCAAAAATTTTCGACACAAATATTCCTTGCTTGTAAATGTTCTTCACAAATGTTGTCAATAAAATAATGCTTGAGTCTTGACTTTATTAAAATTGCTGATCCACCGCACGCTCTTCCTCTCGGGTCCTTTGAATCAAATAAGGTGTAGCCATAAATTTTAAAAAAGCTTCTCGAAGTCAAATGAGTCGCAGAGACCAACATTATGTCAATATTTTTTTCCGTGAGGAAGTGCTCAAGTTCATTTTTATGTTGGCGAATGCCGTTTGCGTTCCAGAAACATATTCACCCTTATTGCGAATGTCAACGTCGCCACAAATGACGTCGACCGCGCAATAATAGCATTGGTGTTGGCAATGTTGTCGAATTTCGATAACAATTGACGGTTGCTTCGCATTGATAAAGGCGACTTAATAACAACATTGTGTTATATCGACTTTGTTTTTGTCAACACAAATTTTGGCAACGACGCAGTAAGAAAATTTAAATGGTTACGGTTAGGAGTTAGAAAAAAAATTTTTAAAATGGAAAAAATTAAAATAGCAACCAGCAAACAATTTGAGGAACTGATTCACCAGCTTGAATGTAAACCAAGCCTAGCAAAAGGGTTTCATAGGGGGACAACTCCTAATAATTTTAAACAAGAATGGGAAGAAATTTCCGTGAAATTAAATTCTATTGGACCACCAATTAGAGACAGCGATGGTTGGCAAAAGGTAAGCCAAAAACAGTTAATATGTACGTACTTATGTACATATATGTAAATATGTATTTATATGTTCAGGTTTGGAGAGATTTTAAATGCAAGGTCAAAAGAAAATTAGTGCAGAACAAAGCAGAAGTTAATGCAACAGGAGGCGGGATATGTAAATTATTGACTCTTTCGCCTCTGGAAGAAGCTGCGTCTAACTTGGTACAGTTTCAAAAGCAATCTAATCCCGATGGTGTAGTCCAAGGAGTTCAACTATCTGTGGACGGACCAGATCAAATATCGGACATTGATTGCATAATTTTTGAGGATGACGGAGACGTACCATCAACTTCCAAACACGCTACTATAATTGAGGAAGAAGTCACTTCTAAAAAAAAAAAAGAGAAGCGAAAGCAGCGGAAGTGATAAACGAAAGGAATTATTTGAGAAACACAATACTATGCAAAAGGAGATCTTTTCTGAAATTTCTAACACAATACAAGAAATAAGAGACACTTTGAAAGAAACAACCCGGTATCAGGGGAAATTGTACGCAGACAAAGAAAATACATTGCAAGAAATAAAAACGGTTTTGAAAGAAACAAGTCGGTACCAGCGTAAACTTTGGGAGGTTGAAGAAAAAAAAAATTAAAATTATGGAAAGACAGCTACAAAGAGAAGAACAACTCTTCGAAAAAGAAATTCAATTAAAAAATATAAAGATGGAATTAAAAAGAAAGGAACTGGAACTTCTTGAGAACCAATTAATCAATTAATAAATTTTGAAACTTGAATATTTATTTGTCTGTTTTTATATACATATATAAGTATATTTATGTATATAGGTTTTAAGAAACAAATGAACTTAATTTGAATTAATAAAAACTGATTTTTATTTGTTCTCTGATTTGTGCAGCTTCATTATTTTGAAAGTTTTCTATGTCAGCATCAACACTCTCATTGCTATTTTCTACGACATTGGTTAGTATAAAGTTTTCCATAGTCAAACTTTCATAGTCAATGCAAATATTATGCAAAGCAGCACAAACATTAAAAATTTTCGTTGCTTTAGCAGGTTTGTAGTGGAGTTGACGGGCACCAAGTAAACATCGGAAACGATTTTTTAGCACACCAATTGTTCTCTCCACTATATTTCTTGCTTTTGCATGTTTTCCGTTGAATATTGCTTCAGGACTTCCTTCTACAGCGGATCTATAAGGCGTCATTAAATAAGGCTCAAGGGGATAACCAGCATCACCTACAGACATATATCAACATTAGTGTTATTTTTCTACAAGAATTTTCACATTTTGTAATTTTACCCCAGATCCAACAATTCCTTTCGCCAGCATTGTAGCGATCTCTTAAAATTTGTCTTGCTGTACTAACATTCCAGACAAGAGAATCGTGAGATGATCCTGCATATCGAGCATCGACATATCTAATTCTCATATTGTAATCGCATATCTGAAAAATTTATTAAGGAACTAATGTACATTTAGAATATTAAAAAATTGTTTATTGCTCTTACAATCATTGCATTAAGACTAAAAAAAGCCTTTCCTGTTATAATAGAGACTTTGCTCTTCCTTACTAGGAGCCAAAATTTTTATATGCGTATCGTCTACGCAGCCAATAACGCCAGGAAAACCAGTTTTCTCAAAAAATTTCAGTTTAGATGCAGCCTTTTCTTCTTCTTTTAATAAACAGTGGACATATTACATTTTGTAACACATCCAGTGTCTCCTCCAGAATTTCTGATACTGTAGGTTGTGATAAACCTAAATTAAAGTCATTCCCGACACTTAATTGGTAAGACCCTTGTGCCAAAAATCGTAGTGTTGTTGCTAGCTTTAGTTTGTTGGAAATAAATGTTGACCTTATTCCACTTTTCATTAAAGGCTGTATTTTGCTCAGAACGAATTTAAAAGGTGTTTTATTTAAGCGAAAATAGTCCACAAATCTGTAATCAAGTAAAATAATTATCCTTATTATAAACTATTCGAAAAACTTATAAAAAATTTATCAACTTACTTCGTATCTGGCAAATTATAAATGTCTGATCTTTGCCGCATAACTTTGCGTTTAATTCGAAGTCTTTCCTTTTTTTCTTCATCACTAGAATTTTCACTTGAATCCCACATTAAAAACATTTTTGAACAATTTGAAAAAAATTAATTTAAATTTCAACAACGAAATACATATGAATAGTATGTATGCAAATTAAACAAACGTCACAATGTATAGGGATGATATTTATTTTCTTTACATTATCGATAAAAAAACAGCGTCAACACAATTCTCATAGCCAATGCCGATGTAAAATTGAATTGACAGCGGAAACATATCGATATGACGGCGACTATTATGTGATGTCGACGTCGACGTTGACATTCGCAATAAGGGTGATTTTTAACGTGTTCATGGTTTGTTAACTAAAGCTTGAAGCAATGTATTCTGCATTCGCAGCATTTCTTGCATCATGCTAGTCATATTTGTTGTAAAATTATTTATAGTTTGCACCAGATTATCAATAGTAGCTTCAAGGCGATTGAAATTAAAGTTCGAGTTTGTATTTGTTGAATTATTTGGTGGTGAAACATTTTGTGTATGAATAGAATTTGTCTTAGCAGCATCGGCATATGATACACGGGAACTAACTGGTTGGCTCACTTGCGCAATAGTGGCTGGTAAAGTGTTTGCTGATTGGGCTGGGGCCAATTTAGGTGTTTGCCTCTTAGTCTGTTTGACGAAAGAGTACACAGGACAACCTCTGTAGTTAGCGATGTAATTACCTCCACAATTACTACATTTTTTGTCACTTTGATCTTTTGGTTTATTGCAAATAGCAGTGCCGTGTAATACGCCGCACACAACACAAACAGTAGGTAATTTGCAGTAAGTTTTGGTATGTCCATATTCATGACAATTATGACACTGTACGGGTCCTGAACGCTTGTGTGGTTCTTCAACGGTTATTTTTCGATATAAGATATATCTTAAATTATATATTGGATGGGTCTCATTTTTTTTTTAATTTTATATCATTTGGCTCAAGTTCAAGGCGAAATAGAGGTTGAGGGATCTTTTCCCTATTTATTATGTTAGATACATTTTTTACCTTAAAACCCTGGAGGACGAGAGCATCTTTTACTTCTTCAGGAGCAACATAAGAATCTATGCCCTTCAACACAATCTGCAGACCTTTAGCACTCTTGAGCTGATATGTGTAGAAATTTGTTTTACTTTTTTCAAACTCAGAAACCATTTTTCGAAAATCTTTTTCTTCATAAATTTGAATTTTCGTTTCATCAATATTACCACGTTTTATTGGAACAATATGAAATTTGTTCTCACCAATGACCGAAATGAATTTTTTAATAAGAGCGTTTGAGTTTTTTTCTCTTAAATAGATTGGTGGTGGCTTAGAGGTTTTGTTCGCAGATTCAGCGGGTTTGTCATTGTCATCTTGCAATATTTTAAAAAGGTTTTGCCGATTAGTAGAGGATGCGCTGTTATCCCTAGACATCTTTGGAGCAGATGCAATTTTAGTAGAACTTGGGCTTCGCCCGCGCTTTAAAATTGTAATGTATCTGTCCATTCCGACTTGGACCTTGGGTTTTGGGCTACTCTTATTTTCAGTGACAACTTGGTTAAGTGATGACCCCGAGCCCGAGGCGGGTGATATCGCTGATTTAAATGTGGAAGTACTAGGCAATATTGTCAACGATTCACTGGATGGCATTGGACAAAGCGAAGTTGATCGCTGACGAAACTGTGGTTTTGCCGTTAGAAAAAGTCTATTATCAGATATTTGATTTTTATTAAGAGCTTCAGAACTCACAGCAAGTCTATTATCAGATATTTTATTTTTATTGTTATCATTATGAGCATCAAAACTCACAGTAAAATAGGCATTTCTGCCGCTAGAACTCACATCACTATTTTTTTCTTTGGGGTACTCATATAGAGTATTCCTCAAGGGTACTTTGTATGTTTTTTTGTTGTAAAAATATTAGCAAAGCAAAAAAAAAGCTTAGTTATCAAAGTTAATATGTACTACGAATATTTTTTGTATGATTTTTTTTTGTTTAGTTTGTATGTAAGAAAAATTCCGCTATTACGTCTGTTCACTATGAAGGTACAACGAGAACTGAGAACTACGACTCAAATTACAATTTACACTAAAAAGAGCTAGAGACTTATCAACAAAAGCAAAAGAAAATAGAGTAATAAACAATTAATATGAAAATAGACTTAATTTAAAGATAGGAGATTTAGTACTAGTTAAAGAAGAAAATAGAAAAAAAAATCAAAGCCCATACAAGGGACCTTATAAAATATTAAGTAGAAACGGTGTAAACACTACAATAGAATATGAAGGAAAACCAAAAAAATACACAACAATAATTTGAAACCCTACAAAAATTTATAAATATAAATTCTAGGATAATTATATATGTAAATAAACATAAAATTCATAAGAATACTATTAATATAAACTGTAAAAAATAATAAATACTAAACAAAATTTTATCTGTAAGCAAATAATATAAAGAAAACAATTACAAAAAAAAATTATTATATCTTAGACTCAAAAATAATCAAACATATTTTATAACATTTTAAAATTTTATTACACTCTAAGAAAACATTATATACAAAAATAATTTTATATTTTATATTTTTTTTATATACACTAAAAACATTATTATTTTAAGAAAATCATATACATTAAAAACATTTTTTTAATATTGTAACTTTTTTATGAGAATGGTAAGAAAAATTTCTTACATAATTTTTCTCTTAAGGGTTAGGGTGTAGTGTACCTCACTTACTGTAATACACTGTATCATAATATAATTGCATTGCAACACAGTTCATTGTAATAATTAACAAAACGCTTACTTTATTAATTTAAATGACACAGTTTTGTTTTCATTACAAAATTATGTTATTATAGATGGTCAGCAAAATTAGACATAAAGAAAAACAAAAATAGTAAAATGTAAAATAGTATATAAGTAGAGTTAAACATTCAATAAATCAGACTTTAATTTGTAAACGCGAACCAGCAATAACTTGCCTAGTTTTTAAATTAACTTCTCTAAATCTTTTGGGACCTCTTTTGAGCGCCTACTGACAAGCTGGTCTCCCTGACAGCTGTAAAAACTAAACAAAGGACTATAGGGCCACACATACACATATCCTAACTGCAATCATTACAATAAAACGAATAACTTCTGTTTAGCTCCACTGCTATCATGTTTTCTTGAAATATGCTAAAGGAATGAAATTCTGGTTTTGCAATGAGCTCCCATTTTCTTTCCAATGCTTTGCCACCGATTAACAATTTTTACATTCTTACGCTTGTCAACGTTTTCCACTGTCTTACCGTAGACAACATTATTTAGTAACTTGAAGAATTTTTTTTCAAAAGAATTTTTTGCATTAGTTCTCTGTAAATTTTTTAATGAAATATATGGCTTTAACCATGTTGATTGCTTAAATTTCAAAATTCGGTGATTTTTTTTAACTTCAACCCATGTTTTAAACATTGTTGTAAGTTTTTATAAAGTATTACATATTCATATTAATCATTTTAATCACAAATTAATTTCTTTTCCTTAGAATTTGGAGGATTTTTATTTTCACTATAAAATGGTAGGTTATTATGAATATCATGAATTTCTATTGGATACGTCAAATCTACTTCTAATATATATCCAGTAGTTGAGTCTTCTGGTATAGTATCCAAACAAAAATTTTCAATGTCTGTTTCCGATTCAAAATTACCTTCTGGTACAGCTTCAGACATTGTCCAACCATATAAATTATTTGCATTTAAATACATTAAATATTTAGATGGAAGATGTTCATTGTAATCACTCATATATTTATTGTTTGCAATAGCATATCGTTGAGAACATTGTACTATTCCTCCCCTTATCCCCTTTTGTATGAAAAAAATCATATCTATGTCTGTCAATAACTCTAATTTAATATCTGTTATTTTTAACATTGCGTCCCAAGAAAATCCTGGAGCGGTATAGTAATAACAAGGATCTAGTTTATAAATAGCATTGCAAAGAAATCTAAAGTTTTTGAAAACATCAGACATCAGTTTTCAAATATAAAATTAAATAATCTTCTAAAGTTGTACACTCAAAAGTAATCCATATCTCTTTCACATGTGCGTAATCTTCTTGAGAACAATCTTCATCTGTTAATTTATTATAAAATCTCTCTATATTCGGTAGAGAAGTTTCTTTGAGTTTTTTGATAGAATTTAAATAACTATATGGAAAGACACCTTTTCTAATAAGTAAATTAAATTTACTTTCATTTTCACCAAACATTGATTTAACTATTTTCAAATCCTGCTTAGCTAAATTTTTAACTAAATCATTTAAGCTTGATTGCAAAAATCTATAGGAATCTAAAAATCTAATTTCTATATTATCAATATTACCAATATTGTTACCAGTTATGGTTTTAGAGAGTGATATATATAGCTCTTTATTGAGTGGAATGATATTAATTGGACCATCATTTATATTATTTAGCTATTTCACAAATAAATGACAGTCATAAATAGAAAAATTGTGAAATATAACTGGGAAAAATTTCGGTACTTTATAATTAAGATTACAAGAAATATGTGCAACCCCTCTATATTAGCCACACAAATGACAATGATATCTAACTTTTGATTCATCTTAAATAATCTTAGAATAAATGTGGCATATATTATTAGCATGGACATTTAAATTTTCCACTTCATTTAGTGGAGTCATTGGTTTTACCTTTGTCAAATAATTATTATTTAAATCTTTTATATCTCAAACTAAACTCTCTATAAAGGGTCTAGGCGATTCTAATCCTTTAAAGGTACATAACTTATTTAATTTCTCATTAAAACCACATTTAATAAAATACGACATTGCGTAAGGAATATGTCTATCAACTAATGTTGTTGACGACACATCACCACGCGGAATGGAAGTTTGAATGTTTTCAAATATGCATTCCAAATCAGCGTATATTACAAAAGGTACATTTATACTATTATAATTATTAAATTGTAATATCGACTTATCTTGTTGGGGGCATAAGAAATCTGTCTTTTACAATGCTGTTGATGTTTTTCTAAGTCTTGATGATAATGGAAACTCTGTAAACAGTCATCACAGAGAATAATGCTTCCATGATGGTTAGTTTATTGTGATCGAATCAATCTATGTAAAATAAACATAAAAATTAAACATATACTTATTATACAATAATTAAAATTTATTTTAATTTATAATCATCACATTTACTTTGAAATATTTTTGGTATATACATAGTGTGAAACTATATTTCCTTCATTATTTTTCTGCAAAAACAATAGCTGTATATGCTCAGATTTTATTGCTTTTGTTTTGTAATGTGGGCCAACAACTAAATTTTTTTCCATCTCATAACCAAAAACGTTTATACTAATATTAGGATTAATAGTCTCAAAAATGTTTATGTCTTTTATTTTAAGTGGGAAGCATAACTCACTAAAATTTAAAGAAAATCCGTTTAGATTGATTATTTCATCAGCAATGATGATCCCATAACTACTAGTTCGTTGCGCATTTCTATGAGTTGATATGGCTGATAGAATTGCCCATTTGAAACAATAATCATCATCGTTTTGTACATTTATACATGCTTTTAGCAGTTTTAAAAGT
Source organism: Tachina lurida (assembly GCA_944452675.1). Classification (NCBI taxonomy): domain Eukaryota; kingdom Metazoa; phylum Arthropoda; class Insecta; order Diptera; family Tachinidae; genus Tachina; species Tachina lurida. Next base: position 98,764,374 of record OX101752.1, read on the forward strand.
TGAACCACTATCCCGCTCTTGAAACTCTTCCATCTTTGTTAATTTATTTTGAATATTAGTGAAATATTCACTTGTGAATTCATTAATATCGAAAACTTCCTTCATTTTGGTTTGAAAATGGTTTACCTCTATTGGAGTATTTTCTAAGTCGCTCATTTTGAAACAAGCATATAAGCCATACATCTCCATATTATATTTCAGAGCGCCATTATTTTTTAAAAAGTAGTAAACTTCTTTCTTTAATGACTCCACAGCTTCTTTCATAAAGACCTCTGGGAGGAGGCATTCCTCGTTGCCGTTTATATATACAAGTGTCATAAGTCTTTTTTTAAACGCACTTTTTACAAGCTTTACACGACTTATGCTGGAGCTTGAAGCATGACTTCGTTCGTGCTCTCTGTGATTTTCGTCAGTTAGGAAAGCTCTTTTGCATTCTTTGCATTCTAAATTCGATATCATTTTATTTTTGTACAAACGTTTTTTTAAATATACTAAAAAAAATGTATAAAGCAAATTTACAGACTGTTTGTGTAATACGTTAAAAGTAAGAATTCAATGGTTACTATATTTAAAATTATTTAACTTACATTTTATGAAATAAAAATATTTAAATCTATAAACATATGTATATAACAATGAAAATTTCAAGTTTTCTTTTTTTTCACACAACACTTCGTTTTTGAATGATGTCACAAGACTAGAATTTTGTTTAGAAAAATGTCTTATTTTATACTTTTTTTCTGCATACAATATATGCATAAATTAATCTATAGAAAATTATCTGTGATTGAAAAATCTTCATATTTATCTACATTTATGATCTTGTAAATTAGTGAGTTTAAGCAATAAAGGAAAAATATTTGTTTGTCCTTCATAAAAATATATTTTTTTTATAATCATTTTTTTTCGCATACCCTTTTCCTCAGAACACATTAAAATTAGATTTAACTAACGCATGTACAATGTACATACATAAGCAAAGTATGAACACTCATTAAATATTAGCTGACCTATACTTTTTCTTAAAATGAAAATTAGATCTAAACAAAATACATCTAGATGCTGCGACATGAAAAAGCATGCAAAAGCATGCATACGCATTTCTAATGGAATATCCTTCCTTATGGGAATATTTTTTCATGTAATTTTTTTTTGGTAAGAATTTTGAAAATTTCCATATAAATGAAAAAAGTAATAAAACATTGTAATGCATACATATACATATGACCATATGTCTTACATATGTATGTATGTATGTTTAAATTTCATGTCTTGTACATGCATGTTTACCTTTCATTAAATTTTTAAATGTTCCATCCATTTTTTAGATTTAAACAAAATACATCTAGATGCTGTGACATGAAAAAGCATGCATACGCATGTCTTATGGAAAAATACATGTATTGGAATATCCTTCCTTATGGGAAAATACATGTATTGGAAATATCCTTCCTTATAGGAATATTTTTTCATGTAATTTTTTTGGTAAGAATTTTGAAAATGTCCATATAAATGAAAAAAAGTAATAAAACATTGTAATGCATACATATACATATGACCATGTGTCTTGCACATGCATGTTTAAATTTCATGTCTTGTACATGCATGTTTAACTTTCATTAAATTTTTAAATGTCCTATCCTTTTTCTTAAAATGAAAATAAATAAGATAACTCATTTTAAACATAAACTCTCATTTTCATAAAATTTAAAATGAATTTGAAATATATGCATTTTATTATAATTTTTCAAACCAAATTTTCCTGAAATGGATTTCAAATTCACTTTGTTAACGTGCATGCGCATGTTTAACATAAAAACAAAAATCAATAAATAATAGGGGCTCACTTCACTTTACTAAATATATTTATTGTTTTAAAAATTGTGTAACTACATAAAATTTCTTATGAAAAATAAAAAATTTAGCTATAGTTTAGTTCGAATAGTGCTGAACCATTTGGTGATTGACGTCCTTTGTAAATAATTGTCCAAATTTTGTCATTCATTTTTGCTAAGTAAAGGTCCTCTCTGTTTAAATATTTAACGATTCTTTGCGGAAGATAAAACCACTTATTGTCGTTTAAATATGCAATAATTTTGGATCCATATTAAAAATTTAAAATCTTGTACGGTTCATTTAAGGGAATTTCATCAATTTTTGGGTATTCTGATTTTATTCCTTGGGCAATGTTAATTATTTGTTGATAGATCTACAAACAAACAAAAATTAGTTAAATTTTATTTGTATTTCTTAATTTTCTTATTTTATTACCATTGTTGTTGAACGAAATTTCAAGGATCTTTGAATAACAATTTCATTTCTCAAGAGTTTAAGAGTATTTTTAACAGCTTTTGAAAACAATTTTCTATCACATGTTTTTTTTTATTTCACTCTTTTTTTTCTGTGACTTTTTAGATTTATGAATTTTTATATTGTTCATACCTAATCCGAATTTAAGTTTTGATTTCATAGCGTTTGTTACGAACCAAGCGTTAGCCTTTTCTTTGAAATCACTATCTTTAGATTGCACTTGTTGCCAAGCCTTTTCAACTAAAACTTTAACCGCGTTATGTCTCTTATTAATATCGTTTGTTTCTGAATAAGTAATATCGTGTTTCCTACAAGCTGCCGCTAATGAATTTATCCCCTTATCACCTCTTGCTAAACGTTTTTCAAGTTTTGTTCCAGGTCCACAAAACTGATAACCAGGTAAATGCAGTTCAACAGGTAATTTGTTTATTAAGTGGTTTACCAATCCACTACCAATATTATACTGATTATCTTTATTTCCCTTTTTATAGTTTATATCAATTTTTTTATTAATAATATATGCTATGTGTAATGTGATTGACAATATAAACTTAAATGATGAGGTTTCGCTACATAATAAGAAACTTATATCAAAACCAAGTTAGTTACAAAAATGCGATTAGTAAAACAAGCTAAACAAATTGTAGTAAGAAATGCGGATGAAGCACCGAAAATTAAACATAGTACACTTTTACCAAATTCAATACGAGCATTAATTGTAGGTCCTTCAAATTGTGGCAAAACTAATGTTATGATTAGTCTAATAGAGAGCCCCAACGGTTTAAGTTTTAAAAACATTTACATATATTCAAAATCTTTGTATCAACCAAAATACTGTTATCTCAAGGAATTGATACACCCAATAAAAGGAATAGATATTTTTACATTTGCGGAAAACGAGAAAGTTCTAAGTCCTACAGAAGCGAACTCACATTCTATCATAATATTTGATGATGTTATTTGTGGAAAACAAGACACTAGAAGAGATTACTTTTGTATGGGTAGACATAAGAATATAGATTGTTTTTATTTATGTCGAACATACACAAAAATCCCTAAACATCTTATACATGATAATGCGAATATGATTATAATATTTAAACAGGATGAAATGAATTTGCGACATATATATAATGATCATGTTATTATGATAATGTCATTTAAAGAATTTACAAATATATGTAGTGAATATTGGAAATATAAATATGGCTTTCTTGTCATCAGTAAGTATAATTTGAAAAATAAAGGGCTATATAGAAAAGGTTTTGATGAATTCATAGAACTATAAGTAAGCAGATCTTGAGTAGTTATAATGCAGATTGCAATCAGACTTAAAACAGATCATAAGCAGATAAATATCAAATTCTTAAGCAGATATCAGGCAGATCATGATCAAATATAAAGCAGATTTCAAGCACATATAAATATGGATAATAAATTGTTAAAGGATATTGTTAAAACAAGAGGAGTAATGAAAGCAGAATTAAACAATCTCAATTAGTGTTTTATTTTTGGGAATTGCTACATTTTAAGTTTAACGTTTATAACGCACTAATAATCCCAAATTATTATTTTACTTAATTAGTAAAATAACTTTTTTATTAAAAATACATTGAAATTGATTATTGAGGGGTTTAGCTGGATCCTATGCGCATTTCACTGTTGCTAATGCAGATCATCAGGGAACCTTAACCCAAAAATCTTAGAACAACTAGAATTATTACGTTATAAACTTTCATTTAAACAAATGAGAAGTTCAACAAATAAATTAACTAATAAATTAATAAACTAATAAATTTTAATAAAAAAGTTATTTTAATAATTAAGTTAAATAATAATTTGGGATTATTAGTGCGTTATAAACGTTAAACTTAAATTGTAGCAATTCCCAAAAATAAAACACTAATTATTAAATTGACTGCACCAGGTCAAAAATACTTGTGTGGCAACACTCTATTCTTACATAGCTGTTGTTGTTATTTACATTTATTTTCTTTACATACTTTTTACAACTACAACTAGAGCTGAAAAAAAGTCAGCCAATGTAGTAAAGTAAGAAAATAAAAAACATGTTGATTATTGAGTTCTTGTTGCAACTTTGTTATTTGTTGAACTTCTCATTTGTTTAAATGAAAGTTTATAACATAAAAACTCTAGTTGTTCTAAGATTTTTGGGTAAAGGTTCCCTGATGATCTGCATTAGCAACAGTGAAATACGCATAGGATCCAGCTAAACCCCTCAATAATCAATTTCAATGTATTTTTAATAAAAAAGTTATTTTACTAATTACGTAAAATAATAATTTGGGATTATTAGTGCGTTATAAACGTTAAACTTAAAAAATCTCAAACTAGACAATATAGAACGATTTAATATTTTAGAAGATACATTCAAACCAATAACAAAACCTTTAAATATCATAATTGGAAAAATTAATGAATATCAAACTGGGGTTCTGGGGTTCGCGCCTTGTTACACCCAGAGGTCGAGCATTGTTCAACACTATTTCAAAAATGGGCTTGGATGTCATTTCGAGTGGGGAGCCCACTTCATCTATCTTCAACCATTAAGGTGGTTCCCATACAAAAAAATAGTTTTTTGAATAATTTTTTTTAAGAAATCCGCTTTTTCCGCTTTTATGTTGCCTCCTAGGGTAAATGTAAGACCGACCCACAGTAATTTTTTATTTTCAACATTTCCTCCGAACATACCTATATCCTATCTCGGCTCATTAAGGGGGCTCCCATACAAAGGCGAAATTTGTACAAAATTTACTCGCAGGGCTCTAATTGTCCCTGGCGCGTTCCTATCGAAGTCAAATGTATGACCGACCTCCAATATTTTTTCAATACAAAGATTTTCTCTGAACAAAGATTTTCTCTGAGCGCTTGGTTATAGTCTTCACGTTGTTCCCTGGTTTCTGGATCGCTATTTAAAAAAGTTGTTGGTAATCCGAAAATCCTTCATTACTTTTTGTAGTACTTCTGTGAGAGCTAAGGTAATTCGCTTCTTACCTGTGAATCCAATGACTGGGCGAGAATGACATTTCTCTTCGCTGGCGCCGCTATTTATTTTGTCGTCTTTTGCCTCATTATCATCTACGCCGTCGGTGTCTTCGTTTGATGATTCGTGAACCTCTTCGTCGGACAACTCTTCCTCATATTTTTCTCTATCTTCTTCAAAAATACGAATATCATTCGCCATTTTCCTTTTGATGTCACAGGTAACATTCTGGTCAAATAATGCGAGAGCAACAGGTTCATCACTAAGGTACCAGAGATGTCCACAAAATTTCTTCACCAAACGCTGCGAAACTGTGTTATCAATTGCATCATAATGATCAATGGCCTTTAAAAAGCTCAAGTCCTTATTTGGAGCTTCGATGGCCTTAGTCGCACTAAACCAAGCTCTTACATAAAGTGTGACGATGAATATACTGACCTCGCGGACTCCTCCATCAAATTCATTCTTGGTTAAACCCAGATATTCTCGAAATAAGAAAATGTTAACGCAGTATATCCCTTTCACCATCCAACGAGCATGACTGATGGGTCCTGGTGGTGCGAAGTGAAACTTTTTTATACCTTCACCTAGAAACAGTAACACCATTGCAAGAAATTCCTTGTAGTCGCCTCTGGGTTGCTAAAGATATTGCAAAAACTCCATGTTGTCAACGACGCTGCCGAAAGAGGCGTAAAATTAATAGAAGATTATAGCAGTGCGTTATGCCGCGACGAAGAAGAAAAAATATTTTTACTGCAAGTCGTTACTACCCAAAATAAAAAATGTATGCAACACATGCGAAAAATAAATTAGTTATTTGACAAAGGATTCTTTTTTTTTTTTTTTGTATGGGGACAACCTTAATGGTTGAAGATAGACGATAAGTATGTTGACAGAAAATCTTTGTATTGAAAAAATTTTGGAGGTCGGACATATATTTGACTTTGATAGGTACGCACCAGGGGCAGTTAGAGCCTTGGCAGTAAATTTTGTACAAATTCCGCCTTTGTATGGGAGCCCCCTTAATGAGTCGAGATAGGATATACATAGGTATGTTCGGAGGAAATGTTGAAAATAAAAAATTACTGTGGGTAGGTCTTACATTTTACCCCCCTAGGAGGCAACATAAAAGCGGAAAAAGCGGATTTCTTAAAAATAATTATTCAAAAAACTATTTTTTTTTGTATGGGGACCACCTTAATGGTTGAAGATAGACGATAAGTATGTTCAGAGAAAATCTTTGTATTGAAAAAATTTTGGAGGTCAGTCATACATTTGACTTCGATAGGTACGCCCTAGGGGCAGATAGAGCCCTGCGAAAAAATTTTGTACAAATTTCTCCTTTGTATGGCAGCCTCCTTAATGAGTCGAGATAGGATATAGGTATGTTCGGAGAAAATGTTGAAACTGAAAAATTGCTGTGGGTCGGTCTTACATTTTACCCCTATAGGAAACAACATAAAAGCGGAAAAAGATGATTTCTTAAAAAAAATTATTCAAAAAACTATTTTTTTGTATGGGGACCACCTTAATGGTTGAAGATAGACGATAAGTATGTTCAGAGATAATCTTTGTAATGAAAAAATATTGGAGGTCAATCATACATTTGACTTCGATAAGTACGACCTAGGAGCAGTTAGAGCCCTGCAAGTAAATTTTATAAAAATTTTCCCTTTGTATGGGAGCCCCCTTAAGGAGAGGAGTTAGGCGGCCAGTGTGTTTAAAAAAAATGTTGGTGCTCGTCATACATTTGACCCCGGTAGCGGTGACGCCGTGAAAGTTACCTGTTTTTTTGTAGTTTTTTTTTTTTTGCTTTTACCCTCAACTTTGAGGACGATGCGGAACCCCTTGCCCCCATCTAACCGCCACCATTTTTTGGCTCGAATATTTTTTTCCGAACCTCACAAAATGAGGGGTTCTTGGAAGTCGAAATCGAAAAATCGTAAATAACGCCATACCTAATATACATATGACCATATGTCTTGCATATGCATGTTTAAATTTCATGTCTTGTACATGCATGTCTACCTTTCACAAAATTTTGAAATGTCCTATCCTTTTTTTAGATTTAAGCAAAATACATCTAGATGCTGTGACATGAAAAAGCATGCAAAAGCATGCCTACGAATGTCTTATGGAAAAATACATGTATTGGAATATCCTTCCTTATGGGAAAATACATGTATTGGAAATATCCTTCTTTATAGGAATATTTTTTCATGTAATTTTTTTGGGAAGAATTTTGAAAATGTCCATATAAATGAAAAAAGTAGTAAAGCATTGAAATGCATACATATACATATGACCATGTGTCTTGCACATGCATGTTTAAATTTCATGTCTTGTACATGCATGTTTAACTTTCATTAAATTTTTAAATGTCCTATCCTTTTTCTTAAATGAAAATAAATAAGATAATTTATTTTAAACATAAACTCTCATTTTCATAAAATTTAAAATGAATTTGAAATATATGCATTTTATTTTAATTTTTTCAAACTAAATTTTCCTGAAATGGATTTCAAATTCACTTTGTTAACGTGCATGCGCATGTTTAACATAAAAAAAAATCAATAAATAATAGGGGCTCACTCCACTTTACTAAATACATTTATTGTTTTAAAAATTGTGTAACTACATAAAATTTCTCATGACAAATAAAAAATTTAGCTATAGTTTAGTTCGAATAGTGCTGAACAATTTGGTGATTGACGTCCTCTGTAAATAATTGTCCAAATTTTGTCCTTCAATTTTGCTAAGTAAGGATCCTCTCTGTTTGAATATTTAACAATTCTTTGCGGAAGATAAAACCACTTATTGTTGTTTAAATATGCAATAACTTTGGATCCATATTGTGTAACCTTCCATTCAAAATTTAAAATCTTGTAAGGTTCATTTAAGGGAATATCATCAATTTTTGTGTATTCTGATTTTATTCCTTGGGCAATGTTAATTATTTGTTGATAGATCTACAAACAAACAAAAATTAGTTAAATTTTATATGTATTTCTTAAACTTTCATATAATAAATAAAAAAATTCTAATGTTATGTTAAACTTAATTCTTACCATTGTAGTTGAATGAATTTCAAGGATCTTTGAATAACAATAACTAAAAATAAATTCTAATTGGTCTTTTATATACATATTTGTGAGTCAATCGAACTCTTATTTTAATAAAATTACTCAAATGAGAATCTGATTCGAATTGTTCCATTTACAAAAATGTTTTCGTGGAATATCCTTCCTTATGGAAAAATACATGTATTAGAATGCACATAAATATACTAATTTGAATACTCCTTATGAAAAAATATATGTGTGCCAGAATGCCCATAAATATTCTAATTAGAATGATCCTTATGGACAAATACACTATTCTAATTAGAATGATCCTTATTGAAAAATATACGTGTGTCAAAATGCCCATAAATATACTACTAATGCTTTTGCAACTCAGTTTTATTATATACTAGCGGCCCGCTCTGGCTTCGCACGGGTATAAAATATATAGCCTATGTCATTTAATGAAAAAATGACAAAAATCGATCCAGTAGTTTTGATTTATTCATTACTGCCCGTGGCCCGCACGCGTTAAATTTAGGGTAAAACAATTCTTCTTTTTCCAAACCATGAAGATTTCCTGCTATCATACACTACATTTTTACTTATTTACTTTTTACATTTTTATATATTTATTTTTTTTTACAACAATTAACATATTACAGAATGTCTGTATATACAACGTTAACAGCTTTCTTGTCATTAGACAATAAAAACATGTTTTCTCTAGAGGTTACTCTCGAAAGAGCGACATACAGTTGGCCATGTGAAAAGCAGTCAACGCTTAAATCTAAGCCTGCAACGTTGAAGGTTTGACCCTGCGATTTATTAATGGTCATGACAAAAGATATATTTACCGGAAAGTGTAAACGTTTAAATTGGAAGAGTAAATTCAATGGTATCACAGCGATTGGGGGAATCAATACATCTTCTCCGGTAACACATCCTGTGAGTATTGTGCACTCTCTTATGAAAGTTTTCAGTGATTTTACCAGCAAACGCGTGCCATTGCAAAGTTAAGGTGGATTCAGGTTTCTTAATAAAATAACAGGACAACCTACTTTCAACACCATTTTGTGAGGAGGGAGTCCAGGCGGGTTCAAAGGGTTTAGAAATTCTGTAGTGTATTTTCCTCGGCGCATCAATCTTTGAAATAATCAAGTTATTTACCTTATCTACTTGTTCGTTAGTTGGTGACAGAATCGCTCATTCTTTAGACCAAGATATTGTCTTATAATTTATGTTATCAATGTCCAGATAGACATTGTGGACTAACTCTTGGACGTTGTCTATCAAAATACAAAGGTTTTCTAGGTTAATCCTTCCCTCACTTTGTGCTAACTCTCCATTGCCAACTTTCAGCAGCATCTCTGGAAATAGCCTGTTCTTACGCGAAGATGACGAATCCCTCATATTAATTTAATTAATTTAATTAAATTTAATTTATTGACATGTTGCGAAAGGTTGGATCTTTTTAAGGAAGCATTTATTTCGTCAGCACGTGTTCCTCGAGTCACAACTGGTAGAATTTGACGGAAATCTCCTGAGAACAGAATTGTACATCCACCCAGAGGTGAATTTTTGTTGCGCAAATCGCTCATTGTCCTATCCAGTGCTTCCACAGACGTCTTGTTTGACATAGTAGCTTCGTCCTAGACTATTAATGAGCAATCACGCATCAATTTTCCTGTATTCCTCTGCTTAGAAATACTACAGACGCTGTTATTGTCATCGGTGGCGATTTTCAGAGGCAGTTGAATGTAATTCTGGCAAAAAAAACTGACTCCAATACTAAGAATCAATCCAAAAGATTACAAAACGAACGCATGTATGAAAATAATATTGGAACAAAAAGAAAAGAATTTTAGAAATCAGTCCATAAATAGAGAAGTTATGTAATCATTAATAAATTTTTTTTCGGAGGAGGGAGGGGGGCTCAAAATATCCCAACGAAATTTGTTCTAACTTTAAGCAAAATTCTTTTGAAAATCGGTTCACAAATTTTGAAATTGAAATTTTCCGAAAAATATTAAAGAACCTAAAGGCAGGCAAACCCTTTCAAACAAAAAAAGAATTTCGAAAATCAGTTTAAAAATGACCGAGTTAGGCGTATACGAACATTCTCCTTCTCCTTCTTTTTTGAAGTCGGTTAAAAATGTTATTGTGCGACATCCAAAAGAGATAGACATATACCATAGCGGAGTTTTCTGTAGACCTTTTCAATGTGTACAATACTTAGCACATTATTTGGATAAATCTCGTAGGGTTCAGCCTGTGTTTGCAATTTAAGCGGAAAAAAATTTAATTATTTACGACATCACATTAGAAACCTCAAAAATAACAGTATTTCCCCTCTATTTAATGGATGTTATTGTACATATAAACCTTCCTCTTCACTCTATCTATTAAAAAAAAATCGCATCAAAATCCGTTGCGTAGTTTTAAAGATTTAAGCATACATGGGGATATAGGGACAGAAAAAGCGACTTTGTTTTATACTATGTAATGATATATGCTATGTGTAATGTGATTGACACTATAAACTTAAATGATGAGGTTTCGCTATATAATAAGAAACTTATATCAAAACCAAGTTAGTTACAAAAATGCGATTAGTAAAACAAGCTAAACAAATTGTAGTAAGAAATGCGGATGAAGCACAAGAAAACGAACCGAAAATTAAACATAGTACACTTTTACCAAATTCAATACGAGCATTAATTGTAGGTCCTTCAAATTGTGGCAAAACTAATGTTATGATTAGTCTAATAGAGAGCCCCAACGGTTTAAGTTTTAAAAACATTTACATATATTCAAAATCTTTGTATCAACCAAAATACTGTTATCTCAAGGAATTGATACACCCAATAAAAGGAATAGATATTTTTACATTTGCGGAAAACGAGAAAGTTCTAAGTCCTACAGAAGCGAACTCACATTCTATCATAATATTTGATGATGTTATTTGTGGAAAACAAGACACTAGAAGAGATTACTTTTGTATGGGTAGACATAAGAATATAGATTGTTTTTATTTATGTCGAACATACACAAAAATCCCTAAACATCTTATACATGATAATGCGAATATGATTATAATATTTAAACAGGATGAAATGAATTTGCGACATATATATAATGATCATGTTATTATGATAATGTCATTTAAAGAATTTACAAATATATGTAGTGAATATTGGAAATATAAATATGGCTTTCTTGTCATCAGTAAGTATAATTTGAAAAATAAAGGGCTATATAGAAAAGGTTTTGATGAATTCATAGAACTATAAGTAAGCAGATCTTGAGTAGTTATAATGCAGATTGCAATCAGACATAAAACAGATCATAAGCAGATAAATATCAAATGCTTAAGCAGATATCAGGCAGATCATGATCAAATATAAAGCAGATTGCAAGCACATATAAATACAATAACTATGGATAATAAATTGTTAAAGGATATTGTTAAGACAAGAGGAGTACTGAAAGCAGAATTAAAAAATCTCAAATTAGACAATATAGAACGAATTAATATTTTAGAAGATACATTCAAACCAATAACAAAACCTTTAAATATCATAATTGGAAAAATTAATGAATATAAAACTGATGATATATTGAATGATACATCTAAGTCCATAACCAAACCTTTGAATAAAATAATAAAAAAAGATGATGATTATAATTTAGATGATTATCAATCTAATGATAACATAAGAGATCCACAACTTCCACCACTACGATCCGACGACAGTTCAAACAAGTTTGATGATGCAATAGATTATAACCAAGTTACTGAAACTGATTTGAAAAAATATCCATTAGCTGAAAATATAGAATTACTCCTCAATAATAAAACAATAGATAAAATTTATGGTTTCAACATTGATGAAAGCGGAAATTGGCGATATGCAAATAATGAATTAAATTTTAATGCTGATAACTCTATTCAAATAGGGAATTCAACGTGGAAAATGACTCCAGGATTATTTGAATTAGTTTTCCATTCAAAGCCTCTACATTATAATAAAAATGATTTAAGAAAATATAAAGAAATTTTAATAAGTAACAATGCTCACAAACGTCAATATCAATAAAAAAAATCAAATTAAATGTACACGAGGTTAAAAATATATTCGTATAATAAAAAATTTATTTAATACTAAACCAAATATTCTAACGAAAGTTAGTGGATTCTCGTTAAAGGCTATTGATAATTGTAGATCTAGTTATATATATTGGAGTGATACAAATGAATTAGTTGACAGATTACGTTTACTTATTTCATTAGAAAGTGTTGGTCATAATAATCACAATAACGAAATAATTTCCATTATTGAAGAATTGAAAGAAGCTGATATAATGTATTCAACTAAAAATGACTTATATAAATAAGTTTGGAGAAACTTCTTTCCGACATAATCTAAATGATTCAAAGTTAAAATTATACAAATATAATATGCAATTGAATGATATAACAAGAGATATAGAAAAACTGGATAATATAATTAAAACTATTAACGAACAACGTGAAGAACTTAAAAACAATTATAATTCTCAATTAAACATTATTAAAAGGGATGTTAAAGTATTACAAGAATCAATTACAAATGGAATCAATGAAAATGTTGAAGCTATTGAAAGAGTAGTGAGGAATCAAATAAGTTATGCAAATGAAGACTTTTCAAAGAATATCGAAGAGAGATTCAATACACTTGAGGATTTTTTATTTAAAACGATGAACAGAAATGATGTAAATGTTGAGGTGAAAAAACGAAAACTTGAATTTCCTAAAATTAAAGGATAAAAATTTTATATAAATATTTGACACTCATATCTGAATGCTTAATAGTAAAGAATCTTATTTCAAAATGAACTTAGATAAAAGAGAAATAGTTGATGAACTTCATAAGCAAGCGCGAAAAAATTTTAAAAGAAGACGGGTTATCATAAAAGGAATCGATGATTTATGGCAAGTGGAGTTGGTTGAGATGGACAACTAGGCAGCATATAATAACGGTCACCGTTATCTCTTAACAGTAATAGATTCTTTTTCAAAAAAAGCTTGGGCTATAGCAGTGAAAAATAAAACTGCACTCAACATAACTAACGCTATGAAAAACATTTTCATAAAAAGCAATCGTAAACTAAACAAGTAAGAGTGCTATATTCGGCTGTGCCGAATCTTATATACCCTTTACCAACGTACGTACATATATATAGTATACAGACACGTACATACATATTTGTTTTGTGAAAAAATTTATCATTTTTTTAAAGTTTCCATCTTTGGAGCTATAATTTTCATTTTTCAAATTTCATACACCAAACTTTTCTTTCAGAAGCATAAAATATATTCAATTTATAAAGAAAAAGAAAAAAATTTTTAGACCTATTTAATTTTACATAACACAAAAAGTGTAAGTTTTCCAACCCTGGAGTCATAATTTTGGATTTTTCTGATTATTGATACCAATCTAGTTCTTTAAAAAATACATAAAATATGTTAAGTGAAAAAAGCAAGCACGAAATAAGCAAAAACTTAGTTTCATTTAATTCCTTTAATATTAAAAAAATCAGTTAAGTGCGACTTTGAATCGCGCACGAAAGGAAGGTTTTTTGCTTTTTTGAAGTTTTTTTCAGTTAATACGATTTTTTCAGTTTTGTCGCTTTTTTCTCGTTTTGGCGATTTTGTCTGTTTTTGGAGGTTTTTTTCATTTTGGCGATTTTTTTCTGTTGTTGGGCTTTTCTTCATTTTGGAGATTTTTCTCATTTTGACGATTTTTTCTGTTTTTTTCGCTTTTTTTTTGGTGATTTTTTTGTTTTTTTTTCGTTTTGGTGATTTTTTTCATTTTGGCAATTTTATTCTTTTTTTTATGTTTTTTTTCGTTTTGGTGATTTTTTTCATTTTCGCGATTTTTTTCTGTTCTTTAGTTTTTTTTCGTTTTGGCGATTTTGTTTCTTTTTTTGGCGATTTTTTTTCATTTTGGCGATTTTTTTCTGTTTTTTAGGTTTTTTTTTCGTTTTAGCGATACTTTTCATTTTGGCGATTTTTTTTTCATATTAGCAATTTTTTCGTTTTTTTGCGATTTATTTTAGTCTTAGAAATTTTCTTTTAATTTAGTGCTTTTTTCATTTTGGCGATTTTTTTCTGTTTTTTGGGTTTTTTTTTCGTTTTGGTGATTTTTTTTTCATTTTGGCGATTTTTTTTATCATTTTGGCGATTTTTTTCTGTTTTTAGGTTTTTTTTTCGTTTTGGTGATTTTTTCATTTGGGCGATTTTTTTTTTCATTTTGTCGATTTTCTTTCATTTTGGCGATTTTTAATTTCATTTTAGCAATTTTTCCGTTTTTTTGCGATTTATTTTAGTCTTAGAAATTTTTTTTAATTTGGTGCTTTTTTTCGTTTTGGCGATTTTTTTTCTATTATTTAGGGTTTTTCTTTTTTTGGCGATTTTTTTTCATTTTGGCGATTTTTTCTGTTTTTAGGGTATTTTTCGTTTTGGTGATTTTTTTCTTTTTGGCGATTTTTTTCTGTTTTTTAGGTTTTTTTTTTTGTTTTGGCGATTTTTTTTTCATTTTAGCAATTTTTCTGTGTTTTTGCGATTTATTTTAGTTTTATAAATTTTTTTTAATTTGGTGCTTTTTTTCGTTTTGGCGATTTTTTTTTCTGTTTTTGGCTTTTTTTCATTTTTGGCGATTTTTTCTGTTTTTGGGGTTTTTTCATTTTGGCGATTTTTTTTTTCATTTTGGCGATTTTTTTCTGTTTTTTAGGGTTTTTTTTCGTTTTGGTGATTTTTTTCATTATGGCGATTTTCATTTTGGCGATTTTCTTTCATTTTGGCGATTTTTGTTGTCATTTTATCAATTTTTCCGTTATTTTTTGCAATTTATTTTAGTCTTAGAATTTTTTTTAATTTGGTGCTTTTTTTCGTTTTGGCGATTTTTTTTTCTGTTTTTGGCTTTTTTTCATTTTGGCGATTTTTTTCTGTTTTTTAGGGTTTTTTTCGTTTTGGTGATTTTTTTCATTTTGGCGATTTTTTTTTCATTTTGGCAATTTTATTCTTTTTTTTATGTTTTTTTTTCGTTTTGGCGATTTTTTTTCTATTATTATGGTTTTTCTTTTTTTGGCGATTTTTTTCATTTTGGCGATTTTTTCTGTTTTTAGGGTATTTTTCGTTTTGGTGATTTTTTTAATTTTGGCGATTTTTTTTTCATTTTGGCGATTTTTTTCTGTTTTTTAGGTTTTTTCTTTTTTTTGGCGATTTTTTTTCATTTTGGCGATTTTTTTCTGTTTTTTAGGTTTTTTTTCATTTTAGCAATTTTTCCGTTTTTTTGCGATTTATATTAGTCTTAGAAATTTTTTTTAATTTGGTGCTTTTTTTCGTTTTGGCGATTTTTTTTTCTATTATTTAGGGTTTTTCTTTTTTTGGCGATTTTTTTCATTTTGGCAATTTTTTCTGTTTTTAGGGTATTTTTCGTTTTGGTGATTTTTTTCATTTTGGCGATTTTTTTTTCATTTTGGCGATTTTTTTCTGTTATTTAGGTTTTTTCTTTTTTTGGCGATTTTTTTTCATTTTGGCGATTTTTTTTTCTGTTTTTTAGGTTTTTTTTCGTTTTGGCGATTTTTTTTCATTTTAGCAATTTTTCTGTGTTTTTGCGATTTATTTTAGTTTTATAAATTTTTTTTAATTTGGTGCTTTTTTTCGTTTTGGCGATTTTTTTTCTGTTTTTGGCTTTTTTTCATTTTGGCGATTTTTTCTGTTTTTGGGGTTTTTTCATTTTGGCGATTTTTTTTTCATTTTGGCGATTTTTTTCTGTTTTTTAGGGTTTTTTTCGTTTTGGTGATTTTTTTCATTATGGCGATTTTCATTTTGGCGATTTTCTTTCATTTTGGCGATTTTTGTTGTCATTTTATCAATTTTTCCGTTATTTTTTGCGATTTATTTTAGTCTTAGAATTTTTTTTAATTTGGTGCTTTTTTTCGTTTTGGCGATTTTTTCTTGTTTTTGGCGATTTTTTTCGGTTTGGCGATTTTATAATTTTTCATTTTTTCAGTTTTACCGTTTTTGAAAATTTCAAGAGTTTTGCTGTTACGGTTTCCAAGATACAGCAAATTGTCAAAATTACATAGTCAAAATTGCATTAACTGATGGAACACCCTTTAATTTAAATTTTTTTAAATTTTGTAGTCTGTATAAAAATACACTAACCTTACAAATTTTAGGTGTACAATTGTATATACACTATATGGGATTTTAAAATTTTTCGTTGCTCGTTTTGGAACACCCTTTAATTTCTAATTATCATGTAATTGTTGTTATAGCGGCCAAAGGTCTACATACTAATATAGTTTTAGACATAGTTAATTTAACATAATACAAAAAGTTAAAGTTTTCCAACCCTGGAAACGTCTTTTTAATTTTTTTGTATTTTTTTTTTATTTAAAATTCCAATTTCAGTCGTACTGAAGTGTAAAATATGTACATTTATTAAAAAAAATAAAAATTTGTTTTCGGGAGTTACTTTTATATGGCAAAATGAAGTTTAAGTTTTCCAGCTCTGCAATCGTCTGCGCGATTTTGCTGAATACCAATCTATTTTGGAAAATTTCTGACACACCAGTCCAAGAACGAAGTCTCTAGCTCTTCTGGGAGCTTCGGAAAACCGATTTCACGTACAGACAGACGGACAGACGGACATCGCTTATTTGTCTTCCCTATGCATAAGGATCCAGAATATATATATTTTATGGATCGCTTATTGATATTATAGAAATTACAAACGGAATGACAAACCTATATATACCCTTTTACCATTTTTGTTGGTAAAGGGTATAAAAATTTACAAACAGATGATGGTAAGGAGTTCTTCAATAATCAGTTTCGTCACTTAATGCAATTGAATCAAATCAACCACTATATAATATATATAGTGTTCTGAAAGCATCCATCATAGAAAGATTTAACGGAACTCTTAATTAATTTAATCATTCATGAACCACTAAAATGTCAATTACATTAACTTTAAACGGAGACTCTTCGCATCTTGTCGCATTTTATTATATATTATATATATATTATATTTTCCGCCAATTGAACTAAATGAAAATTATGTTTGCGGCTTAATAAGTTTTGATACATATCATTCAATTCCAAATGTAGATGTTGAAAACAATTTATTTCATATTGGAAATCATGAAATAAAAGTTCCAGTTGGGTCATATGAATTAAATGATATAGCTGAACTACTAAAAATTAAATATAATATGAATCCAACCGGTTCTCTTAATGTACGAGCAAATTATAATACACTACAAACATGTATAAAAAGCACTTCTGATTCAATTTAGTTTAATAAAAAATCCTCAATTGGATCATTATTAGGCTTTAGTAGAAAAGTTCTAGCACCTGGAATAGAACATTACCCCGATAAAACGATAGATATAACCAAAACTAATACAGTAATCGTTGAATGCAATATTGTATGCGTTTCGTATATAAACAACATGTCTACACATATTTTACATCAGTTTTCGCTTAACGTTAGTCCTGGATATAAAATAACAGAGACTTCAATCACAGTAATATATTTACCTGTAAATTCAAAAACAATAAATAATCTAATTTTGAAAGTTGTTGACCAAGACTGAAACTTAATAAACTTTCGTGGTGAAAAAATAACAATACAATGGCATTTAAATCCTATGAAAGAATGATAATATACAACAAAAGTAATATATCCAATGATTTAACATTTATTCAATTACCATCAGCCGAAGACGAAGGTGAAAATTCATAAAATTTTGCAAAAATTAAAAATACAATATTATAAAAATAATAAGTTTAAGAAGTTTAGGATTTAAATTAAAATAATACTATTAATTAAGTAGTTACAACCAAGGAAAACAAACAAATGAGTAGTATAATAAATATATTGCAAAAGCCTCAATTGGATAATTCAATTATGAAGAAAGAGTATCACAGTTACACATCATATTTACAGTGGTTTAAAAATAATGATGAAATTCGTATATCAATTCTAAATCAAGATTTGTATGTCTTACCAAGTGAAAATTTTCTATATATCGAAGGTCTTGCAACAAAGGAAGATTCAACAGTTTCTACATCCATACGTCTCTAAAACAATTGTATGGCACACCTATTTGATGAAATTCGTTATGAAATTAATGGTATAGAAATTGATCGCACACGTCATTTGGGTATTGCAACTGAATTAAAAAACTATGTTTCGTTGAATAAATTTGAAAGTGATAGTCTACTAACTGCAGGATGGTCACCATTTAACAATGATGGTTTTATACCCGAAAATGGATATTTTAATTTTTGTGTACCACTAAAATTACTAATTGGATATGCCGAAGATTTTCACAAAATAATAGTTAACTCTAAGCATGAATTGATTCTGTTACGATCTAAAGATGATAAACAAGTTTTTAGTCTCAACTATCAACTGAAAAAACCAAGTTAACAATTTCAAATATAACTTGGAAAGTACCCCACATTCAACTTGCTGATGCACACAAATTGTAGATATATAAAACAATAAATAACCGTCATCCATTAAGTATATGTTTTAGAAGTTGGGATATGTATTATTATCCTTCACTTCCAGAAAGTACAACAGTTTTGTGGAATGTTAAGCTAGCTGCTCACAAGGAGAGACCACGCTTCCTATTCTTAGGTCTTCGAAATAATGACAACACGTTTCAACATTGTGATTTAAGTGATGTAAAAGTACATCTTAACTCTGATACATATCCTTATGATGATCTAAATCTTAAGTTTAAGTCTATATGAACAACAAAGTTATTATTCACGCAACACCCAACCATTATTAACACCAAAAAACTTGGTCTTGAATGTAACACATCAAAATCAATTAGTCAAAACTGGGCCAATCGATATTAGAATTGAACTGAAGACTTTAAAAAATATATTACCTAATACATCTGCGTATTGTTTAATTATTCATGATAAAATATTTGAATATATTCCACTAACAAACGAAATTAGAAAATTTATATAACTTTATTTTTAGTTAGTTTAAGAGACTAATAATTATAGATATACATAAACTAAAAAATAATTGTATACAATTTATATAAATGTTAAGTGTAATAACATTATTGTTTATCCACAAACATTTGGTCTACATACTCAGTCACACTTATTTGTAAGGATGTTACTCAACGATATATATGAATTTTTAAAAAGATGTTCACACATTGTCTCCAATGAAGATAGATGTAAACTGATTAATATTCAATCACATCTCGAAGGAGCAAATAACTTAAAAACAACGAAAAACAAATTTGGAGAGCATGAAATGAATGAGAATGAAACTTGTGGACCCGGCACTTGTTCATGTTCATACAAAAGAAGACAAAATATGAGAATAGAGGAAGAAGCAAACAAACTAATGAAATTCTATTATAACATATATAATGTCAGTAAATCTAAAAATTGTAATTTTCAAAAAGTAATAATAATAGAAATAATTATTTAAAAGAAAAAAAAAACATATTCATTTATTTAATAATAAAAAATTAGAAAAATATTTTACAATATTCTCTTAAGCCGTACTTTCAACCCTTCTGAATACATCTAAAAGTATATCATCCTGCCCATCATGTAGCAATAAATATGCTGCTATATCCAACGGTGGTAAAACTATTACCTCCCTAATATTTATGGGCTCTTTGACGCTTGATGATGCGGCTTTAGTAGCTATAAGTGTAGTTGGTGTTGTCGCTTCTATAAATGTTGATGTTGATGGTTCAGATTCTCTAATCTCCTTATTTTTCTTAATTATTCTCCTATATAAAGGAGTATCCCAAAATTTTTTCGTTTTTAATTTTATTCCATGTTGCTTAATTTATAGTCTAAAATACCTTTTACACCGAAAAATCACAGTTGAAGAGCCACGTAAGCGTTCAGGTCCCGTACAGTGCCATAATTGCCAAGAATATGGCCACACAAAAACCTACTGCAAATTACCTACAGTTTGTGTTATCTGCGGTGAATTGCATGGTACTGCTAACTGTACCAAGCCAAAAGTACAAGCTGAAAAAAAATGCAGTAATTGTGGAGAAAATCACACCGCTAATTACAGAGGATGCCGTGTATATTCTTTCGTTAAACAGGCTATGGGTCAAAGATCTAAATTAGCTCCAGTTCAATCAGCAAATGCTTACTCCGCCACTCTGCCTCAAACTAGCCAACTAGTTAATTCACGTGTATCGTATGCCGATGCTGCTAAGACTAGTTCTATTCCCAAACAAAATGTTCCACCGCCAAGTAATTCAACGAATGCAAACTCTAGCTTTAACTTTAGTCGTCTTGAAGCTACTATTGAGAATCTGGTGCTAACTATAAACAACTTTACAACAAATATGACTAGCATGATGCAAGAAATGCTGAGAATGCAGAATACTCTGCTTCAAGCATTAGTCAACAAACCATGAACACGTTAAAACTATGTTTCTGGAACGCAAACGGCATTCGCCAACATAAAAATGAACTTGAGCACTTCCTCACGGAAAAAAATATTGATATAATGTTGGTCTCTGAGACTCACTTGACTTCGAGAAGCTGCTTTAAAATAAATGGTTACACTCTATATGATTCAAGGGACCCGAGAGGGAGAGCATGCGGTGGATCAGCAATTCTAATTAAGTCAAGACTCAAGCACTATATCATTGAGAACGTTAGTGAAAAATATATGCAAGCTACGAATATTTTCGTAGAAAATTTTTGTGCGAATTTCGAGATATCATCAATTTACTCACCTCCCAGATTTTCAGTTACCGAAGATCAGTATGAGAAGTTCTACAAATCGCTTGGATCTTGTTTCGTGGCAGCTGGTGACTACAATGCAAAACATATGTACTGGAGCTCGCGTCTTGTTACACCTAGAGGTAGAGGGTTGTTTAACACAATTTCAAAAATGGGGTTAGATGTCATTTCGAGTGGGGAGCCTACTTACTGGCCTACTGACGTAAGAAAAATTCCAGATGTTATAGATTTTGGCGTCACGAAAAATATCCATAGGGACTTAATTCACGTAGAGGGCTCTCTAGATCTGTCATCCGATCACTCTCCCACAATAGTTACAATTTTCAACCCACTAAGGAGTGATTTAACTAACTCATATGTGAAAAGGATTAATAGGGTCAACTGGCTAGGATTCAAAAAATATGTTCTTGCGTAGAAAACATTCAGCTAAGATCATCTGATGATATTGAATTTAATATTGTCAATCTTAACGAAAATATTAAACAGGCTGAACATGCCACTAACTCCTATCCGCATACTGGCTTTAAAAGAATTTATTCTACGAAAATTGAACGTCTTGTATGTGAAAAAAGGAGAGCTAGAAGAGAATGGCAACAACACAGATCACCCCTAAATAAAATCAGACTTAAGGAATGTACTAAACGACTCAAAGAGCTGCTATCGTCGGAAAAGACTGCATTACTGGAAAAGTATTTAGAAGGTCTTGATGTAACGTCAACATCTAATTACTCTTTATGGCGCGCTACTAGAAATCTTAAAAGACCCGTTGATCTCAAATCACCATTGCGTACTTCGACTGGAGGCTGGGCAAGAAGCGATAGTGAGAAAGGTAACTTATTTTCTGAGCATTTAAAATCTGTATTCACTCCCAATTCATGTACGGGTGCTGCCGATTTACCGACTGTAGTCTCTCTACCCCCTCGTCCCTTAAGGTTTAAGATGCGTGAACTACAAAAAATAGTTGCTGAACTCGACCCTAAGAAAGCTCCAGGTATTGATGGCATTAGTAACAAGATGCTGAAGAACTTGCCTCATATTGCAATAAGAATTTTGCTATTTATTTTTAATGCCATTTTACGAATGCAGTATTTTCCACATAACTGGAAACTTGCCAAGATTAAAATGATTCCAAAGCCAGGCAAAGATCTTACCAAGGCTGAGTCATATAGGCCTATAAGCTTACTTTCAACAATTTCAAAGCTTTTCGAAAAGCTGCTCATGACTAAATTGTCCACAATTTTAGCTGATACTGGGTGCATCCCGGACCATCAATTTGGCTTTAGAAGTCAGCATAGCACTATTGAGCAAACGCATAGATTGCTTCAAGTTGTAAGGAAGACATTTGAAGAAAAGAAGTATTGTTCTGCCCTTTTTATTGATATTTCTCAGGCATTTGACAATGTATGGCACAAAGGCCTAGTTTTGAAATTTAAGACATACCTACCAATAAATATACAAAAGCTTTTGGAAAGTTATATTGTTGATAGGACATTTACCGTTGTGGAAGGAGACTTCATGAGTGTACCCGAAGCTATATCTTCTGGTGTGCCACAGGGTAGTATTCTGGGGCCAGTCTTGTATCTAATATATACTTGTGATATGCCTGTGAGCAATAACATCCACACTTCTACATTTGCCTATGATACAGCCTGTTTGAGTATTCACAAAAATCCTGATGAGGCATCCCGCAATCTCCAAGCACACATTACCCAGCTTGAAATATGGTTGAACTTATGGAGAATTAAAGTCAATGAACAAAAGTGTGTTCATATAACGTTTACCCTAAGAAAAGATACCTGTTCCCCCATTCGAATCAACAATCAAAATATTCCTCAACATTCTCAAGTCAAATACCTTGGCATACACCTTGATCGAAGGCTTACATGGAAATATCATATTGACTCTAAGTTAACCCAAATGAAACTTAAATTGAATCAAATATATTGGTTAATTGGCAGAAATTCAACACTCAGCCTAGACTGCAAACTTTTGATATACAAGTCGCTTTTGAAGCCAATATGGTGCTATGGAATTCAGCTGTGGGGCACTGCTTCAGCTTCAAATGTCGAGAGAATCCAACGAAGGCAAAACAAAATTTTACGTTTGATAACATCTGCTCCATGGTACGTTAAAAATTCAAATATTCATCGTGATATAAATATGCCACTAGTGAGTGAAGAAATTGCAAAATACGCAGGCAAATATTTAACTAAACTTGAGTCACATCCTAATCCGCTTGCCCGTAATATTTTGAGTTTTACTGGACACATCCGCTTAAAAAAAAGGGACACAAGGGCTCTTATACCCAACACTCCAGATGGGACTGCTTAAAAATACTTCTTTTTGATTATCACTACTTATGTATTATTTATAACTATCACTAAGCTTATGTCCGATATTGGTCGGGCCTAATAATTATATTTAGATTTAAGATTTGATTACTTATTGTTAGTTCATTTTTGAAGATACAATAAATAAATATGTATATGAAAAAAAAAATGTTGCTGAAGATAATGGCGTCTCTTGTTTGATCTATTTGAAAAATTAACTATTTCACATACATATATCACAATATAATTTGTTACTATTCATTTTGAAGTATTTAGTTTTTTTTGAATGATGTCACAAGAGTAGAATTTTGTTTAGAAAAATGTCTTATTTTTTACTTTTTTTCTGCACACAACATATGCATAAATTCATCTATAGAAAATTATCTGTGATTGGAAAATCTTCATATTTATCTACATTTATGATCTTGTAAATTAGTGAGTTTAAGCAATAAAGGAAAAATATTTGTTTGTCCTTCATAGAAATATATTTTTTTGTAATAATTTTTTTCGCATACCCTTTTTCTCAGAACAAATTAAAATTAGATTTATCATGTTTGCTGCTAGTAGAATATATAAGAATATTTTTAAGACATTTTAATTTGAAGTCACAGGTGATGGAATAAAGAAAGTTTTAACTGTTTAATGATTTTGTATTTTATTTTTTTACATAACCAATAAAAAGAATATTTTAACTGGGGGCTCAATCGGGATCGTCCATCGTATAACATCCTGAAAAAGACAAAGTAAGGATTCGGTGCGAGCGATCAAAAAATAAAAATAAAAAATAAGTATGCTTAAGAAAAAGGAGAAAAAAATATAAATTAAAAAGTATCCTTTAAAAAAGGAGAAATAATAAAAATTATAAGTATCCTTCAATAAAAGGAGAATAAATAAATTTATTTTATAAGTAAACTAGCGGCCCGCTCCGGCTTCGCACGGGTATAAAATATATAGCCTATGTCATGCCCGTGGCCCGCACGCGTTAAATTTAGGGTAAAACAATCTTTGGAATATCTAAATTCATACACTACATTTTTACTTGTTTACTTTTTACATTTTTACATATTTATTTTATTTTCACAACAATTAACATATTACAGAATGTCTTTATATACAACGTTAACAGCTTTCTTGTCATTAGACAATACAAACATGTTTTCTCTAGAGGTTACTCTTGAAAGAGCGACATACAGTTGGCCATGTGAAAAGCTGTCAACGCTTAAATCTAAGCCTGCAACGTTGAAGGTTTGACCCTGCGATTTATTAATGGTCATGACAAAAGATATATTTACCGGAAAGTGTAAACGTTTAAATTGGAAGAGTAAATTCAATGGTATCACAGCGATTGGGGGAATCAATACATCTTCTCCGGTAACACATCCTGTGAGTATTGTGCACTCTATTATGAAAGTTTTCAGTGATTTTACCTGCAAACGCGTGCCATTGCAAAGTTTAGGTGGATTCAGGTTTCTTAATAAAATAACAGGACAACCTACTTTCAACACCATTTTGTGAGGAGGGAGTCCAGGCAGGTTCAAAGAGTTTAGAAATTCTGTACGAAAATGGACAGCTTCTTCCAAATCAAGGACAGTATCGAACGACTAGTATATTTTCGTTGGCGCAACAATCTTTGAAATAATCAAGTTATTTACCTTATCTACTTGTTCGTTAGTTGGTGACAGAATCGCTCATTCTTTAAACCAAGATAATGTCTTATAATTTATGTTATCAATGTCCAGATATACATTGTGGACTAACTCTTGGACGTTGTCTATCAAAATACAAAGGTTTTCTAGGTTAATCCTTCCCTCACTTTGTGCTAACTCTTAATTGCCAAATTTTAGCCTGTTCTTACGCGAAAATGACGAAACCCTCATATTAATTTAATTAATTTAATTAAATTTAATTTATTGACATGTTGCGAAAGGTTGGATCTTTTTAAGGAAGCATTTATTTCGTCAGCACGTGTTCCTCGAGTCACAACTGGTAGAATTTGACGGAAATCTCCTGAGAACAGAATTGTACATCCACCCAGAGGTAAATTTTTGTTGCGCAAATCGCTCATTGTCCTATCCAGTGCTTCCACAGACGTCTTGTTTGACATAGTAGCTTCGTCCTAGACTATTAATGAGCAATCACGCATCAATTTTCCTGTATTCCTCTGCTTAGAAATACTACAGACGCTGTTATTGTCATCGGTGGCGATTTTCAGAGGGAGTTGAATGTAATTCTGGCAAAAAAAACTGACTCCAATACTAAGAATCAATCCAAAAGATTACAAAACGAACGCATGTATGAAAATAATATTAGAACAAAAAGAAAAGAATTTTAGAAATCAGTCCATAAATAGAGAAGTTATGTAATCATTAATAAATTTTTTTTTCGGAGGAGGGAGGGGGGCTCAAAATATCCCAACGAAATTTGTTCTAACTTTAAGCAAAATTCTTTTGAAAATCGGTTCACAAATTTTGAAATTGAAATTTTCCGAAAAATATTAAAGAACCTGGTTGGTTTGCCTGCCAACCCTTTCAAACAAAAAAAGAATTTCGAAAATCAGTTTAAAAATGACCGAGTTAGGCGTATACGAACATTCTCCTTCTCCTTCTTTTTTGAAGTCGGTTAAAAATGTTATTGTGCGACATCCAAAAGAGATAGTCATATACCATAGCGGAGTTTTCTGTAGACCTTTTCAATGTGTACAATACTTAGCACATTATTTGGATAAATCTCGTAGTGTTCAGCCTGTGTTTGCAATTTAAGCGGAAAAAAATTTAATTATTTACGACATCACATTAGAAACCTCAAAAATAACAGTATTTCCCCTCTATTTAATGGATGTTATTGTACATATAAACCTTCCTCTTCACTCTATCTATTAAAAAAAAATCGCGTCAAAATCCGTTGCGTAGTTTTAAAGATTTAAGCATACATGGGGATATAGGGACAGAAAAAGCGACTTTGTTTTATACTATGTAATGATATATGCTATGTGTAATGTGATTGACACTATAAACTTAAATGATGAGGTTTCGCTATATAATAAGAAACTTATATCAAAACCAAGTTAGTTACAAAAATGCGATTAGTAAAACAAGCTAAACAAATTGTAGTAAGAAATGCGGATGAAGCACAAGAAAACGAACCGAAAATTAAACATAGTACACTTTTACCAAATTCAATACGAGCATTAATTGTAGGTCCTTCAAATTGTGGCAAAACTAATGTTATGATTAGTCTAATAGAGAGCCCCAACGGTTTAAGTTTTAAAAACATTTACATATATTCAAAATCTTTGTATCAACCAAAATACTGTTATCTCAAGGAATTGATACACCCAATAAAAGGAATAGATATTTTTACATTTGCGGAAAACGAGAAAGTTCTAAGTCCTACAGAAGCGAACTCACATTCTATCATAATATTTGATGATGTTATTTGTGGAAAACAAGACACTAGAAGAGATTACTTTTGTATGGGTAGACATAAGAATATAGATTGTTTTTATTTATGTCGAACATACACAAAAATCCCTAAACATCTTATACATGATAATGCGAATATGATTATAATATTTAAACAGGATGAAATGAATTTGCGACATATATATAATGATCATGTTATTATGATAATGTCATTTAAAGAATTTACAAATATATGTAGTGAATGTTGGAAATATAAATATGGCTTTCTTGTCATCAGTAAGTATAATTTGAAAAATAAAGGGCTATATAGAAAAGGTTTTGATGAATTCATAGAACTATAAGTAAGCAGATCTTGAGTAGTTATAATGCAGATTGCAATCAGACATAAAACAGATCATAAGCAGATAAATATCAAATGCTTAAGCAGATATCAGGCAGATCATGATCAAATATAAAGCAGATTTCAAGCACATATAAATACAATAACTATGGATAATAAATTGTTAAAGGATATTGTTAAGACAAGAGGAGTACTGAAAGCAGAATTAAAAAACTCAAATTAGACAATATAGAACGAATTAATATTTTAGAAGATACATTCAAACCAATAACAAAACCTTTAAATATCATAATTGGAAAAATTAATGAATATAAAACTGATGATATATTGAATGATACATCTAAGTCCATAACCAAACCTTTGAATAAAATAATAAAAAAAGATGATGATTATAATTTAGATGATTATCAATCTAATGATAACATAAGAGATCCACAACTTCCACCACTACGATCCGACGACAGTTCAAAAAATTTTGATGATGGAATAGATTATAACCAAGTTACTGAAACTGATTTGAAAAAATATCCATTAGCTGAAAATATAGAATTACTCCTCAATAATAAAACAATAGATAAAATTTATGGTTTCAACATTGATGAAAGCGGAAATTGGCGATATGAAAATAATGAATTAAATTTTAATGCTGATAAAAATAATGATGAAATTCGTATATCAATTCTAAATCAAGATTTTTTTGTCTTACCAAGTGAAAATTTTCTATATATCGAAGGTCTTGCAACAAAGGAAGATTCAACAGTTTCTACATCCATACGTCTCTAAAACAATTGTATGGCACACCTATTTGATGAAATTCGTTATGAAATTAATGGTATAGAAATTGATCGCACACGTCATTTGGGTATTGCAACAGAATTAAAAAACTATGTTTCGTTGAATAAATTTGAAAGTGATAGTCTACTAACTGCAGGATGGTCACCATTTAACAATGATGGTCTTATACCCGAAAATGGATATTTTAATTTTTGTGTACCACTAAAATTACTAATTGGATATGCCGAAGATTTTCACAAAATAATAGTTAACTCTAAGCATGAATTGATTCTGTTACGATCTAAAGATGATAAACAAGTTTTTAGTCTCAACTATCAACTGAAAAAACCAAGTTAACAATTTCAAATATAACTTGGAAAGTACCCCACATTCAACTTGCTGATGCACACAAATTGTAGATATATAAAACAATAAATAACCGTCATCCATTAAGTATATGTTTTAGAAGTTGGGATATGTATTATTATCCTTCACTTCCAGAAAGTACAACAGTTTTGTGGAATGTTAAGCTAGCTGCTCACAAGGAGAGACCACGCTTCCTATTCTTAGGTCTTCGAAATAATGACAACACGTTTCAACATTGTGATTTAAGTGATGTAAAAGTACATCTTAACTCTGATACATATCCTTATGATGATCTAAATCTTAAGTTTGATAGAAATCGTTTTGCTATTCTATATGACATGTACTTAAAATTTCAACAAAGTTATTATTCACGCAACACCCAACCATTATTAACACCAAGAAACTTCAAAACTATGGTGCCAATAGCTGTCTTGGATGTAACACATCAAAATCAATTAGTCAAAACTGGACCAATCGATATTAGAATTGAACTGAAGACTTTAAAAAATATATTACCTAATACATCTGCGTATTGTTTAATTATTCATGATAAAATATTTGAATATATTCCACTAACAAACGAAATTAGAAAATTTATATAACTTTATTTTTAGTTAGTTTAAGAGACTAATAATTATAGATATACATAAACTAAAAAATAATTGTATACAATTTATATAAATGTTAAGTGTAATAACATTATTGTTTATCCACAAACATTTGGTCTACATACTCAGTCACACTTATTTGTAAGGATGTTACTCAACGATATATATGAATTTTTAAAAAGATGTTCACACATTGTCTCCAATGAAGATAGATGTAAACTGATTAATATTCAATCACATCTCGAAGGAGCAAATAACTTAAAAACAACGAAAAACTAATTTGGAGAGCATGAAATGAATGAGAATGAAACTTGTGGACCCGGCACTTGTTCATGTTCATACAAAAGAAGACAAAATATGAGAATAGAGGAAGAAGCAAACAAACTAATGAAATTTTATTATAACATATATAATGTCAGTAAATCTAAAAATTGTAATTTTCAAAACGTTTAGATAATAGAAATAATTATTTAAAAGAAAAAAAAAACATATTTATTTATTTAATAATAAAAAATTAGAAAAATATTTTACAATATTCTCTTAAGCCGTATTTTCAACCCTTCTGAATACATCTAAAAGTATATCATCCTGCCCATCATGTAGCAATAAATATGCTGCTATATCCAACGGTGGTAAAACTATTACCTCCCTAATATTTATGGGCTCTTTGACGCTTGATGATGCGGCTTTAGTAGCTATAAGTGTAGTTGGTGCTGTCGCTTCTATAAATGTTGATGTTCTCTAATCTCCTTATTTTTCTTAATTATTCTCCTATATAAAGAAGTATCCCAAAATTTTTTCGTTTTTAATTTTATTCCATGTTGCTTAAGATAATGGCGTCTCTTGTTTGATCTATTTGAAAAATTAACTATTTCACATATGTACATATATCACAATATAATTTGTTATTATTCATTTTGAAGTATTTAGTTTTTTTTGAATGATGTCACAAGAGTAGAATTTTGTTTAGAAAAATGTCTTATTTTTTACTTTTTTTCTGCACACAACATATGCATAAATTCATCTATAGAAAATTATCTGTGATTGGAAAATCTTCATATTTATCTACATTTATGATCTTGTAAATTAGTGAGTTTAAGCAATAAAGGAAAAATATTTGTTTGTCCTTCATAGAAATATATTTTTTTGTAATAATTTTTTTCGCATACCCTTTTTCTCAGAACAAATTAAAATTAGATTTATCATGTTTGCTGCTAGTAGAATATATAAGAATATTTTTAAGACATTTTAATTTGAAGTCACAGGTGATGGAATAAAGAAAGTTTTAACTGTTTAATGATTTTGTATTTTATTTTTTTACATAACCAATAAAAAGAATACTTTAACTGGGGGCTCAATCGGGATCGTCCATCGTATAACATCCTGAAAAAGACAAAGTAAGGATTCGGTGCGAGCGATCAAAAAATAAAAATAAAAAATAAGTATGCTTAAGAAAAAGGAGAAAAAAATATAAATTAAAAAGTATCCTTTAAAAAAGGAGAAATAATAAAAATTATAAGTATCCTTCAATAAAAGGAGAATAAATAAATTTATTTTATAAGTAAACTAGCGGCCCGCTCCGGCTTCGCACGGGTATAAAATATATAGCCTATGTCATGCCCGTGGCCCGCACGCGTTAAATTTAGGGTAAAACAATCTTTGGAATATCTAAATTCATACACTACATTTTTACTTGTTTACTTTTTACATTTTTACATATTTATTTTATTTTCACAACAATTAACATATTACAGAATGTCTTTATATACAACGTTAACAGCTTTCTTGTCATTAGACAATACAAACATGTTTTCTCTAGAGGTTACTCTTGAAAGAGCGACATACAGTTGGCCATGTGAAAAGCTGTCAACGCTTAAATCTAAGCCTGCAACGTTGAAGGTTTGACCCTGCGATTTATTAATGGTCATTGCAAAAGATGTATTTACAGGAAAGTGTAAACGTTTAAATTGGAAAAGTAAATTCAATGGTATCAGAGCGATTGGGGGAATCATACATCTTCTCCGGTAACACATCCTGTGAGTATTGTGCACTCTATTATGAAAGTTTTCAGTGATTTTACCTGCAAACGCGTGCCATTGCAAAGTTTAGGTGGATTCAGGTTTCTTAATAAAATAACAGGACAACCTACTTTCAACACCATTTTGTGAGGAGGGACTCCAGGCAGGTTCAAAGAGTTTAGAAATTCTGTACGAAAATGGACAGCTTCTTCCAAATCAAGGACAGTATCGAACGACTAGTATATTTTCGTTGGCGCAACAATCTTTGAAATAATCAAGTTATTTACCTTATCTACTTGTTCGTTAGTTGGTGACAGAATCGCTCATTCCTTAAACCAAGATATTGTCTTATAATTTATGTTATCAATGTCCATATATACATTGTGGACTAATTCTTGGACGTTGTCTATCAAAATACAAAGGTTTTCTAGGTTAATCCTTCCCTCACTTTGTGCTAACTCTTAATTGCCAAATTTTAGCCTGTTCTTACGCGAAAATGACGAAACCCTCATATTAATTTAATTAATTTAATTAAATTTAATTTATTGACATGTTGCGAAAGGTTGGATCTTTTTAAGGAAGCATTTATTTCGTCAGCACGTGTTCCTCGAGTCACAACTGGTAGAATTTGACGGAAATCTCCTGAGAACAGAATTGTACATCCACCCAGAGGTGAATTTTTGTTGCGCAAATCGCTCATTGTCCTATCCGGTGCTTCCACAGACGTCTTGTTTGACATGGTAGCTTCGTCCCAGACTATTAATGAGCAGTCACGCATCAATTTTCCTGTATTCCTCTGCTTAGAAATACTACAGACGCTGTTATTGTCATCGGTGGCGATTTTCAGCGGGAGTTGAATGTAGAGTCTGCGGTTCGGCCTCCTTCTAAAAGCGTAGCGGCAATGCCGGATAACGCAACAGCTAACGCAATTTTTCCGGTAGATCTCAAATTTTTTAAAGCTTAGCTGTGCAAAGGATGTAGGGCCTTTTACAATATGCAGTAACATTCTATATGAAATCAACAATGTATTTAAGGTATTTAATTAGATAAGGCTTAATTCTGTACTGGTTAAAATCGCTTAGAAAATTAACCATTATTTGTCGTAAAAAGTAAATGCCAAAATAATTCTGGCAAAAAAACTGACTCCAATACTAAGAATCAATCCAAAAGATTACAAAACGAACGCAAGTATGAAAATAATATGGAAACAAAAAGGGAAGAATTTTAGAAATCAGTGGGGGAAGGGACTGCTCAAAATATCCCAACGAAATTTGTTCTAACATTAAGCAAAATTCATTCAAACCAAAAAAAGGATTTTGAAAATCGGTTCACAAATAGCAGAGTTATGGAATAGGGGAAGAAATTTTCCGTGCCGATTTAAAAAAAAAAAAAATTATAGGACCTAATTGCAGGCAAACCCTTTCAAACAAAAAAAGAATTTCAAAAATCAGTTTAAAAATGACCGAGTTAGGCGTGTACGAACATTCTCCTTCTCCTTCTTTTTTGAAGTCGGTTAAAAATGGTATTGTGAGATATCCATAAGAGATAGACATATACCATAGCAGAATTTTCTGTAGACCTTTTCAATGTGTACAATACTTGGCACATTATTTGGATAAATCTCGTAGGTTTCAGCCTGTGTTTGCAATTTAAGCGAAAAAAAATGTAATTATTTACGACATCACATTAGAAACCTCAAAAATAACAGTATTTCCCCTCTATTTAATGGATGTTATTGTACATATAAACCTTCCTCTTCACTCTATCTATTAAAAAAAATCGCATCAAAATCCGTTGCGTAGTTTTAAAGATTTAAGCATACATGGGGATATAGGGACAGAAAAAATGAAGATAAAAAACAGTGTTGAAGTGAAAGTGCCAAAGTGACATAATACAACCATCAAGTGGATTAAAAAAAAAACTAGCAAAAACTATTTAACAATTTCGTATAAACGTTTATGAAAAAGAAACGAACAAGTGAACAAAAACAATTAATAACACTTGTAATTATTGAGAAAGTAAATTGCCCAACAACACCCCAGAACGAATTTGGATCTGGGTCAGCTTTACAAGACAACACGAATTTGCATCAGCTTACAAAACAACAAAAATCTGCATCTACATCAGCTTTACAACAAGAATCCAAATCTGCATCAGCTTTACAAGACAACAAAAATCCACATCTGCATCAGCTTTACGGGATAACAAGAATCTACACCAGCTTTAAAAGACAACACTAATCATCACATTTACAACTGAAGAAGACAACAAGGTTTCTACCAGTAATTTATGTGAGTTAATTTAAATTATATTTGTTTGTGAACTAATATAAGAAAAATATCTGTAGAAATTTAAGTGAAAAATTTGTTAGTTGCAATATTAAAAAAAATAATAAAAGTGATATTTATAAAGATTATAAACACTGGATCGTATAAGGGAATTAGAAGAATAAATAGGCTATTTGCCAGGAGAAGAAAGCTTGAGTTGTTCGTTAGAGGATTTTAAATACGATAGTGGAATATCGAACACAGACCATAGATGAAAATATTCGTTGCGATGAAGCGCTAGATGTCATAAAATCGTTACCCAATTTTGATGGGAAAAACTCCTATGTGAGTTGGCGGGAAGCCGCAAATAATTCTATGCAATTATATAGGAAAGGTAGTAGAAAATATTTCGCAGCATTAACTATTTTAAGAAATAAAATAGTCGAAGATGCAAACGATATTCTTACTACTCATGGCACAGTCTTAAATTTTGACGCAATCATAAGTAGATTAGATTTCGCTTACGCTGACAAGAGGCCACTACATATAATAGAGCAGGAAATGAGCATTATGAGACAGGGTTCTTTGTCCATTATTGAATACTATAATGAGGTCAATAAGAACCTTACTTCTCTCATTAACAAGACTATAATGACTCATGGTTCTGAATCAGACTTAACTAGGGAACTTAATATTAGAAATAGACAATATGCTTTAAGGGTGTTTATCACTGGATTAAATGCTCCATTGGCTAACATATTGTTTTCGTTATCACCGGATGACCTACCAAACGCATTAGCAAAAGCTCAAGAGCTATAATCAAACAATATTCGTGCAAATTTCGCTTCTCAGTTTTTTAGGGTAACACATCAGAGTAATAGTCACCAAAAGCCCACAAATTCGTTACGTTTTCCAAGACAAAACCAAAATAACCCTTAAGTTAATTATCGCGAGATACGGCAACCAGAACCTAAACCCGAACCAATGGATTTAGGAACTTCGGCTTGTGTTAAACCTGCACAAAATGGATATAACAACCAAAGGAAAAACTATTTTTATAATCGTTTTGGGTCACAAAATCGAGCTAGGAATTTTCAACAGGGTAACAAACGTCCACATTCTCAAACGACGTATAACCCCAATCAAAAAGCTCAAAGAATAAATAATCTTAATGAAAACGTTTTTTTAGGCATAGATTCGACCTGCCCTGCATTATCAGGACAGCAAACGATGGAAGAAAACTCAAAATTTTGATTGACATTGGCGCAACGAGCAGCTACTGCAAACATGGAGTTCTTGCGAACAGAAGGGCCTTAGTCGTTAAGAAGAGAGTAAAAACTATTAACGCATGCAAGCATGCTTGGAATAAATCAAATGTTTTACGAAATCCAAGGACTTGAGACAGATGTGCTTATAGGTTATAATTTTTTAAAGAAACCAAATGCGATATTAGACTTCCAGCAAGGGACAATAACTTGTGGAAAATATTGCGAAAAATTTTTGAATTTTGAGGAAAAAAATACAATGCTGGTAAAAATACTCCAGTTAGAAAATCTAATAATCTCAAAGACATTGGAGAAAATGTCTTGAATAAAATGATTAACGAAGAATATCCTGAAGGTACTGATAAAAGTGTTTCAACTAAAAATGTTGATCATAAAACGGAAACTTTGGAGAAACTTTGAAAAAATATACAAGAAAAAATTACTACATTACACTCTAATATTAATTTAAATCTGCCTTTTAGAACGGATATTAGGGCATAAATTAAGACAATAAATAATGATGCGGTATGGAGCAAACAATACCCATATCCGCTATCCGCAAATAACAGTGAAATAGAAAAGTTATTAAAAGCGGACATTATTCGTGAGAGCAAGAAGCCCTTATAATTCACCAGTATGGGTAGTCCCAAAAAAGGGAATGAATGACGACGGGACACAAAAACTCCGTTTGGTCATCGAATACAAGAAATTAAATGAGAAAACAATTGCATATAAATACCCTATACCAGACTGTAATGTTATATTGTCCAACTTGGGCAAAGCAAAATTTTTTTCAACCATTGACCTTGAATCTGGGTTTCACCAAATTCTTATGAAAGAGGACGATGTGGAGAAAACCGCATTTTCCGTTAACAATGGGAAGTATGAGTTTGTTATAATGCCATTCGGATTGAAGAATGCACCAAGCATTTTTCAAAACGCAATGGACGATATTTTGAGAAATTTCATAGGTAAATTATGCCATATTTGTATAGATGACATTATAGTATACTCGAAAGACTTACAAGAACATATAAAACATTTGGATATAGTAATCAATACGCTAAGAGAAGCAAATATGAAAATATCCTTGGAAAAGTCAAAATTTTTTGAGGAAAAAGTGGAATTCCTGGGGTATGTAATAGCACATGGAGTAATAAAAACAGATCCAAATAAAATCGAAAAAATCAAAAATTACCCACAACCACAAACTCTAAGACAGCTTAGAAGTTTCCTTGGTCTTACGTGTCATTACCGTAAATTTATTTGTAATTATGCCAATGTGGCAAAACCTTTGACTAGGTTTCTTGCCGGAGAAAACGGTAGAGTATCTACTAACGCTTCAAAAAAAGTTAAAATTGAACTCGACACTGAGGGTGTCTCAGCATTTATTAAATTAAAGGATCTCTTGGCTGGTCAAGTCGAACTAACCCAACCTGATTACCAGAAAAAATTTATTCTAACAACCGATGCGTCAAATGCAGCTATTGGTGCTGTATTGACACAAGAGAAAAAACCAATTATATCCATATCAAAAACTCTCAATTCAACGGAATGTAACTACGCCACGAACGAAAAGGAGTTATATGCCATAGTCTGGGCAATAAAAACCCTTCGAAATTATTTATATGGTGTGACAGATCTCGAAATACACACCGATCACCAACCTCTTACATTTGAAATTTCAACTAAAAATCCCAACGCGAAAATTAAAAGATGGATGTCTTTTATTGAGGAGTACGCTCCTAAGTTTGTGTATAAGCCTGGTGCTACCAACGTTGTAGCCGACGCACTTTCTAGACAGGTCTTGAATAATATTCCCGATGATGAGTCACTAAAAAGTACCCAACATTCTATTGAAAGCAGCGACAGTTTTAATATCCCTGAAATAAATAAACCTCTCAACGAGTTTAAACAACAAATTTTGCTTTATACATAAAACTAATTTCACAAAACATGAATCCATGATAACTTTCGGTAGAATTCGCCACATAATAGAGTTCGATACGAGAGAAAATTTGAAAAACATATTATTGGAATTCCTTAAGCTTAACCTTGTTACAGCAATTCATTGTACCGCAGAAGATCTCTACGAGTTTAAGGAGACTATAAAAAATGTATTTAAAAACAAATTCGTTCATACTAAGATATTCGCGATTGACATTACTAACTCAGATGATCAAACAGCCATAGTAGAGCAAACTCATGTTCGTGCTCATAGAAACTGTAAAGAAAATCATAAGCAGATATTTCAACAATACTATTGGCAAAAAATGTTAAATAGTATAAAACAATATATCAGACATTGCAATATATGCAATAAAGCCAAATATGATAGGAAACCTGCTAAACTTCCAATTGGAGAGGCTCCAATTCCCAACAATGAGGGGGAGTTCCTTCATATCGATATTTTTTACGCACAAAATTATAAGTTTATAACCTGCGTAGATGCTTATTCAAAATTTTTAGTAATAAAACATAAAGAAGATAAACTGAATCTTGGGGAAAAAGTCCAAGAGATTTTACAAAGCTTTCCAAACGCGAAAAAAATTACGCTTGATAATGAACCAGGTTTTACAACCCCACAATTTAAGTCATTAATGCAAAGATTACAAGTTGAATTGTATTACTGTGACCTACGTCATAGTTCGACAAATGGTCAAGTGGAAAGGGTACACTCAAATTTGGTTGAAATCGCTCGTTGCATTAAGGAAGAATTTCATATAATTGATATTAAGGAAACATTTTACAGAGCTGCTCAGCAGTATAATTTAACCATTCATTCAGTAACGAATAGAAAGCCATACGACATATTTCACAACAAAGTCCAACATGACGATGTACGAGATAAACTTCGTCAAGCACAATTGAATCTGATAAATAGAAATAAACCTACCATAATAAAAACGTATAAACCAAATCAGGAGGTTTATGAGAAACTTATTGGTAAAAGAAATAAATTAGATGATAGGTACAAAAAAAAAAAAATTAGCGAAGATTTAGGAAATAAAGTAAAAATATTTAGTAGAAATAGGATTATACATAAGGAGAATATAAAATCATGAATGTTTTTCTTTTCTGCAGGAAATGCCACTCAAAATTTTATTACTATTCACAATTTTTAATGTCTGCCAACCTGAAGTGAAGATATTGGATTATTCAAATTCCCAACTTGTTCCTATACATTTAGGACAAGCCCGGTTGCAAAATGGAAACTTCAAATTAATACATGTTTTAAATTTAACGCAGTATGAGTCAATAATTCAAGAAATAGAATCGGAAATCCAAAACAAAGTACTTAGAAATAGCACCTTATTGCCATTTTTCCTACATGATGTCAAGCAAATGAAAGAACACCTCGAAATTATTAGGCCACGGAAAAAACGATCCATAAATTTCCTGGGTACAGCTTGGAAATGGATTGCTGGTACTCCAGATCATAATGACCATAAAATAGTAGTACAAAAGATGGAAGGACTGTTGGAAAATAATGAAAGACAGAGAATGATAAATAGAGAAGTTTCGGAAAGAGTCAATTTGTTAACGAGTTCCACGAACCACATTATTAAGACCATCCGATCCTTAGAAGAAGTTAGAAGAATACAGGAAGAAACAATAACCAATAAATTGAGGTTGCTGAGAGAGGAGATTGTTAACGTACAGTATGCCTTGCAGTGCTCAAAGGTAGGAGTTATAAATTCTTTTATTTTGTCCGAAAAGGAGATGAGCGAGGTTAAAGAGTTTTTAGATCAGGAAAAACTCCCTTATACTGATCTCGAACAAGCGTTAAGTTTTGCAACAGTAAGATTAGCAACAGATTATAGAGCTATCATTTACATAATAAATCTTCCTGCAATATATAGTAAGATTTGTGAAAAAATATTGATTAAACCAATAAAAAAAGGAAACAGAATTGTAAAAATTAATACTGAAAATATAATAAGATGTAATAAAGAAATTTATGAATTAAGAGAAAATTGTAAAGAATATAATAAATTATGTATTTGCAGCGAAGAACAATTGATAGATATAACCAAAACAGATTGTATCCCGTCGCTTTTATCAAGTAGAAAACATGATTGCGTTATTATAAATAATCAGCATATAAATACGGTACAAGAATTATATCCGGGAACTATTTTGTTGAACCAATTTGAAGGTATTATCGGAACTTCGAATAATGAAACAAATGAATTGCGCGGGACATACTTACTTCAATTCCATAATGATACTATTACAATTGCCAATAGAACATATATTTCAAAAGAGATATCTGAATGGAAACCGCTTCCTGCTTTACTGCAACCCACAAAAAATGGTGAAAATATAGAGGAAGTGCTTTCTTTAGAATTAATGAAAGATCTACAATTAAATAATATCGAGCAGATAACTTCAATTTCGACTAAAGGAAAAGTGATGTTCTCACTTAATTTGGGTCTTATGATTTTATTAACGTGTTTTATATTGGCAATAGCTTACAAACTTCGTAACAAACCTAAAAGTAGTTTGACGGTCACAAATATAATCAAAGAAAGCAATCCACCGGTAATCAAAAATCATGAAGAACCGTCTGACTCTCCTAAACAGAAATGCGAATTTCGCAGTATCAATGATCTTCCTATTCATTTAGTATCGGGACGATCCCACTAACGTAAGGGGATTTAAGGCGACAGCATTATTTAATTTTTTATATTTACACACGTTCATTAACCCTCCTCAAATATCAACAAAAAATAAATTATTTTGCTTACATAGTCTGCGCGCAAACTAAAACTGATGAATCGCATTTGAATAATTTTTTGTTTTATTTTAAATTACTGCTGAGTAACTAAAAATCATGTTTGCTGCTAGTAGAAATAAATAATAATATTTTTAAGACATTTTACTTTGAAGTCACAGGTGATGGAATAAAGAACGTTTTAACTGTTTAATGATTTTGTATTTTATTTTTTTACATAACCAATAAAAAGAATATTTTAACTTGCACACTCATTAAATTTTAGCTGACCTATGTATACTTTCTCTTAAAAGAAAATTAGATTTAAGCAAAATACATCTAGATGCTGTGACATGAAAGAGCATGCAAAAGCATGCATACGCATGTCTTATGGAAAAATACATGTATTGGAATATCCTTTCTTATGGGAAAATACATGTATTGGAAATATCCTTCCTTATGGGAATATTTTTTCATGTTATTTTTTTTTTTTTTTGGTAAGAATTTTGAAAATTTTCATATAAATGAAAAAAGTAATAAAACATTGTAATGCATACATATACATATGACCATGTGTTTTTCACATGGATGTTTAAATTTCATGTCTTCTACATGCATGTTTACCTTTCATTAAATTTTTAAATGTCCTATCCTTTTTTTAGATTTAAGCAAAATACATCTAGATGGTGTGACATGAAAAAGCATGCAAAAGCATGCTTACGCATGTCTTATGGAAATATAAATGTATTGGAATATCCTTCCTTATGGGAAAATACATGTATTGGAAATATCCTTCTTTATATGTAATGTAATTTTTTTGGTAAGAATTTTGAAAATGTCCATATAAATGAAAAAAGTAATAAAGCATTGTAATGCATACATATACATATGACCATGTGTCTTGCACATGCATGTTTAAATATCATGTCTTATACATGCATGTTTACCTTTCACTAAATTTTTAAATGTCCTATCCTTTTTTTAGATTTAAGCAAAATACATCTAGATGCTGTGACATGAAAAAGCATGCAAAAGCTTATGGAAATATAAATGTATTGGAATATGGGAAAATACATGTATTGGAAATATCCTTCTTTATAGGAATATTTTTTCATGTAATTTTGTTGGGAAGAATTTTGAAAATATCCATATAAATGAAAAAAGTAATAAAGCATTGTAATGCATACATATACATATCACCATGTGTCTTGCACATGCATGTTTAAATTTCATGTCTTGTACATGCATGTTTAACTTTCATGTTTAACTTTCATTAAATTTTTAAATGTCCTATCCTTTTTCTTAAAATGAAAATAAATAAGATAACTTATTTGAATTAAATAATATTTTATTCTCATTTTCATAAAATTTAAAATGAATTTGAAATATATGCATTTTATTTTAATTTTTCAAACCAAATTTTCCTGAAATGGATTTCAAATTCACTTTGTTAACGTGCATGCGCATGTTTAACATAAAAACAAAAATCAATAAATAATAGGGGCTCACTCCACTTTACTAAATACATTTATTGTGTTAAAAATTGTGTAAGTACATAAAATTTCTCATGACAAATAAAAAATTTAGCTATAGTTTAGTTCGAATAGTGCTGAACCATTTGGTGATTGACGTCCTTTGTAAATAATTGTCCAAATTTTGTCATTCATTTTTGATAAGTAAGGATCTTCTCTGTTTAAATATTAAACAATTCTTTGCGGAAGATAAAACCACTTATTTTAGTTTAAATATGCAATAACTTTGGATCCATATTGTGTAACCTTCCATTCAAAATTTAAAATCTTGTAAGGTTCATTTAAGGGAATATCATCAATTTTTGTGTATTCTGATTTTATTCCTTGGGCAATGTTAATTATTTGTTGATAGATCTAAAAACAAAAAAAAATTAGTTAAATTTTATATGTATTTCTTAAACTTTCATATAATAAATAAAAAAATTCTAATGTTATGTTAAACCTCATTCTTACCATTGTTGTTGAACGTAATTTCAAGGATCTTTGAATAACAATAACTAAAACTAAACTCTAATTGGTCTTTTATATACATATTTGTGAGCCAATCGAACTCTTATTTTAATTAAATTACTCAAATGAGAATCTCATTCGAATTGTTCCATTTACAAAAATGTCTTCGTTAAACTTTTTATGAGAAAAATATATATTCTCATTTGAAGTTAACTTTGTTGTAGAAATATATGTATGTATTGCAATATCCTTCCTTATGGAGAAAATACATGTATTGGGATATCCTTCCTTATGGGAACATACATGTATTGGAATATCCTTCCTTATGGGAAAATACATGTATTGGAATGCACATAAATATACTAATTTGAATACTCCTTATGGAGAAATATATATGTGCCAGAATGCCCATAAATATACTACTAGGATTCACCATTCATTCTAACCTTATCAACGTAACACGAAACCGGAAAGCTATCAAACTGCAATAAATCAAAGAAACATAAAAAACGACATATTAAAGAAATAATACAACAGAAACAAAATATTATTCTTCGTGAGGCTAAAAAGGCGTTTTAAAAAATTTGGGGTTTCATCTAAAAATAAAAGCGTAAAGATACAGGAACAATGAGTAGTATTATTAACATTTTACAAAAACCGCAATTTAATAACTCAATTGTCAAGAAAGAGTACCATAGCTATACATCATATTTACAATAATTTAAAAAAAATGATGAGTTTCGTATAACGATTCAAAAACAAGATTTGTGTGTTTTACCAAGTGAAAGTCTTATATACATAGCAAACAAAGGAAGATTTAACAGTTTCTGCATCCATACGTCTCTTACACAATTGCATGGCAGATCTATTTGATGAAATTCGTTATGAAATTAATGGTGTAGAAATTGATCGCACACGGCATTTGGGTATTGCAACAGAATTAAAAAACTGTCTCGCTGAATAAATCTGAAAGTGACAGTCTACCAAATGCAGGATGGTCTCCTTTTAAAGATCTTACGCTTGAAAAGGGTTATTTTAAATTTTGTGTACTATTAAAATATTTATTCGGATTTTCTGAAGACTTTAATAAAATTAAAGTTAGTTC
The DNA here is from genome assembly GCA_944452675.1 of Tachina lurida. Classification (NCBI taxonomy): domain Eukaryota; kingdom Metazoa; phylum Arthropoda; class Insecta; order Diptera; family Tachinidae; genus Tachina; species Tachina lurida. The sequence goes on from OX101752.1 coordinate 98,806,764, forward strand.
TAAACATGAATTGGTACTTTCATGATCTAAAGATGATAGACAAGTTCTTAAGTCTCAAACGACAGCTGAAAAAATTAAGTTAAAATTTTAAATATTACTTGAAAAGTACCACACATTCAACTTGCTGATGCCTACAAATTTCAGATGTTTAAAACAATAAACAATCGTCATCCATTAAATATATGTTTTCGAAGTTGGGATATGTATTACTATCCTTTACTTCCAGAAAGTACAACAGTTTTATGGAATGTTAAGCTAGCTACCGAAAACGAAAGACCGCATTTTTTATTATTGGGTCTTCGAAATGATGACAACAAGTTTCATTGCGATTTAAGTGATATAAAAGTGCATCTTAAATCTGTTACATATCCTTATGATGATTTAAATCTTAAATTCGACAGAAATCGTTTTGCAATTCTATACGATATGTACTTAAAATTTCAACAAATTTATTATTCACGTGACTCTCAACCATTATTAACCCCAGAAAATTTCAAAACTATGGCGCCAATAATAGTTTTAAATGTTACTCATCAAAATGAATCAGTTAAAACTGGACCTATCGATATTCTTATTGAAATTAAAACCTTGAAAAGTATTCCATCTAATACATCCGCATATTGTTTGATTATACATGATCAAATGTTTAAATATATTCCTCTTACAAACGAAATAAGAAAACTATTGTAACCATACTAATTTTCTATATTTTACAGTTAGTTTAAGACAGATAATTAAAATAAAATAAAATAATTTAAATATTTGTTATCTTTTTGTTCACACCTCGTTGTCACAGATATAATCAGATATGGCAGCACTGACGTATGTCAAAGGCCCATATCAGATTTTAGTTAACCCCATATTTCGAAGAGTTAAACTCTAAGTGGCATCCTGAAAAACAATGTAATAGAAGAAAAAACTATACATTATCAAGCATTTTGAAAAAAATGTAAACAAACAAAATACAATAAAAATTTTGTCAATAAGAAAAATTTTGTTTTTATTAAAAAATTAAAATATGTACATGAAATTTTAATTTTCAATTCATTTTTTCTATTTAAAATGTTGGCTGAACATCGAAATGGTAAGTACAAGCTGGAAAACAAGAAATTTATGTTTTAAATAAGTTAATTTAGTACATATAAAATGTTTATTAACTTACAGGCACAAACGGATTTACATACAATTGCTCCCAAATGTCTTTTTGGCAATTATTCCGCCAGGCACAATTTTCACGAAGGTAGGAATTCCGGAATACATAAAAACAAGATATGTACATTCAAAAATACCTATCTCAATTTGTGTACATTTTGGATACATACCTTGCAACAGGAGGGTGGTAAGCAAAACTACATGGATGCATCGGTGTCTAATGGAGATTTTGTTGCCGCAAAAGCATCCAAAACGGCTGGAGGTATTTAAAAAAACCTGAAAGTGTAAAAGTGTAACATTATAACTCTGATTTATTAATTAATTTAGATATTTTTTTGTATACCGTATGGGCAAAAAGTGGCAAAGCAATTTGTAGCACTCTTCATATGGAGAATCATCGCATGTGTCATGGATTTCCTGAAATAATATATATATCACATACTTAGTAATTTTAAATATATATGTAAATAAATAAAATCTTATAATAGACTCAATTTATTGTGCAGTTTCTAATTTTTTTTTTGTATGTCTGCCGGCCAGACAATCGTGTTTATGTGTAACATACATGTGCATACATACGAATGTATCTGCCCTGCAGACAATTGTGTTGAAATATTTTTGGAAACACTGTTTAAGGGTGGGTTTTCTTTATTTCCATACAGACAAATATGAGCACTTATAAATTTCAAATATAATAAAATTTGTCTGTATGCTAAAAGAAAACCTAACCACAAACAGCATTTGATAAAAACACAAAACACCAGTGCAAACCACACAATTCGGGGTCTGCCGGCCACACCTTTATTGAGCGCCAATACTGTTTGTTAAAACTATGTTCCAAACAGTATCTGACACTCATTGAATAAATCTTTGGCCCACACTTAAATTTCAAAAACTAACCTTTCGGTGTTCTTCGGGAACCGATGCAGCCTCTCCACATCTGGGCAACCCTGTATGCACTTGCGACTCCTGCAATAAGTAATTGGAATTATTGTTTGTTAAATAAAATCAGTACTTACATGTTTCTTTTCTTCAAGTTTTGTCTTGGCACAGGATCTGCAAAAAAATTTTATAATTATAAAAAGTAAAAGAAAACTAAACACAATGACTTACCTCTTCGATAAATTGAAACACAATGGCTGCTGCCATGAAACTTGCATTGGAATGCAGGATTGCATTCATGAAAAGGCGCCAATTTATGCATTTTTTTCCATAAATTTGCGCCTTTTCATAATTTTTGTGGAAAAACTTCAATTGAAAATAAAATAATTTCAATTGACGTTTAACCTGTTGAAATGACAAAGAAAGACATATGCAAAACAATATCATTCTGTCCTTTAATTAATATGGGGTTCAATGATATTGCCATTTGGGATGCCATTCGTCAATTTTTCGGAAAAATTACGTGGCAGTGTTTTCCCGTGTCCAATCTGCCTAACCTGTGCTCGTTGTATCTTCATAGTGAACAGACGTAATAGCGGAATTTTTCTTACATACAAACTAAACAAAAAAGAATCATACAAAAAATATTCGTAGTACATATTAACTTTGATAAATAAGCTTTTTTTTTGCTTTGCTAATATTTTTACATATAGAAATAACAAAAACAAAAAAAAACCGTAAACAAAAAAACATACAAAGTACCCTTGAGGAATACTCTATATGAGTACCCCAAAGAAAAAAATTGTGAAGTGAGTTCTAACGGCAGAGAAATGCCTATTTTACTGCGAGTTTTGATGCTCATAATGATAATAATAAAAATAAAATATCTGATAATAGACTTGCTGTGAGTTCTGAAGTTCTTAATAAAAATAAAAAATCTGATAACAGACTTTTCCTAACGGCAAAACCACAGTTTCGTCAACGATCAACTTCGCTTTGTCCAATGCCAACTAGTGAACCGTTGACAATATTGCCTAGTACTTCCACATTTGACTCAGCGATATCACCCGCCTCGGGCTCGGGGTCATCACTTAACCAAGTTGTCACTGAAAATAAGAGTAGCCCAAAACCCAAGGTCCAAGTCGGAATGGACAGATACATTACAATTTTAAAGCGCGGGCGAAGCCCAAATTCTACTAAAATTGCATCTGCTCCAAAGATGTCTAGGGATAACAGCGCATCCTCTACTAATCGGCAAAACCGTTTTAAAATATTGCAAGATGACAATGACAAACCCGCTGAATCTGCGAACAAAACCTCCAAGCCGCCACCAATCTATTTAAAAGAAAAAAACTCAAACGCTCTTATTAAAAAATTAATTTCGGTCATTGGTGAGAATAAATTTCACATTGTTCCAATAAAACGTGCTAATATTGATGAAACGAAAATTCAAATTTATGAAGAAAAAGATTTTCGAAAAATGGTTTCTGAATTTGAAAAAAGTAAAACAAATTTCTACACATATCAGCTCAAGAGTGCTAAAGGTCTGCAGATTGTGTTGAAGGGCATGGATTCCTATGTTGCTCCTAAAAAAGTAAAAGATGCTCTCGTCCTCCAGGGCTTTAAAGTAAAAAATGTATCGAACATAATAAATAGGGAAAATATCCCTCAACTTCTATTTCGAAATGAGACCCATCCAATATATAATTTAAGATATTTATATCGAAAAATAACCGTTGAAGAACCACACAAGCGTTCAGGACCCATACAGTGCCATAATTGTCAAGAATATGGGCATTTTAAGACTTACTGCAAATTACCTACTGTTTGTGTTGTGTGCGGCGAATTACACTGCACTGCTAGTTGCAATAAACCAAAAGATCAAAGTGACAAAAAATGTAGTAATTGTGGAGGTAATTACACCGCTAACTACAGAGGTTGTCCTGTGTACTCTTTCGTCAAACAGACTATGAGGCAAACACCTTAATTGGCCCTAGCCCGTGTATCGTATGCCGATGCTGCTAAGACAAATTCTATTCATACACAAAATGTTTCACCACCAAATAATTCAACAAATACAAACTCGAACTTTAATTTCAATCGCCTTGAAGCTACTATTGATAATCTGGTTCAAACTATAAATAATTTTACAACAAATATGACTAGCATGATGCAAGAAATGCTGCGAATGCAGAATACATTGCTTCAAGCTTTAGTTAACAAACCATGAACACGTTAAAAATATGTTTCTGGAACGCAAACGGCATTCGCCAACATAAAAATGAACTTGAGCACTTCCTCACGGATAAAAATATTGATATAATGTTGGTCTCTGAGACTCATTTGACTTCAAGACTTTTTAAAATGTATGGCTACACCTTATATGATTCAAAGGACCCAAGAGGAAGAGCGTGCGGTGGATCAGCAATTTTAATAAAGTCAAGACTCAAGCATTATTTTATTGACAACATTTGTGAAGAACATTTACAAGCAACGAATATTTGTGTCGAAAATTTTTGCACTAATTTTGTCATATCATTAATTTACTCTCCTCCTAGATTCGCAATTACTGAGGATCAATATGAGGATTTTTACAAATCTCTGGGCCCTTGTTTCGTAGCAGCTGGCGACTATAATGCTAAACACATGTTCTGGGGTTCGCGTCTTATTACACCCAGAGATCGAGCGTTGTTCAATACAATTTCCAAAATGGGCTTCGATGTCATTTCGAGTGGGGAGCCCACTTACTGGCCTACTGACATACATAAAATTCCGGATGTAATAGATTTTGGCGTTATGAAAAATATCTCTAGAGATTTAATTCAAATTGAAGCTTCTCTAGATCTCTCGTCCGATCACTCTCTCACGATCGTTACAATCTGTAGCCCACTAAGTAGTGACTTATCTCACCCGTATGTGAAGACGATCAACCGTGTTAATTGGGTGGGGTTCAGAAAATATCTCAATACTCATTGTACGGATAACATTACGCTAAGAACATCCGAAGATATTGAATTTAACATTGGCAATCTTATCAAAACTATAAAACAGGCTGCTGAACATGCGACTACCTCCTACCCGCAGACTGGATTTAATAAAATTTATTCTACGGATATTGAACGTCTCGTAAGTGAAAAAAGAAGAGCAAGAAGGGAATGGCAACAGCACAGATCGCCCCAACATAAAATCAGATTTAAAGAGTGCACTAAACGACTCCAAGACTTGCTTGCATTTGAAAAAACTGCATCTTTTAAAAACTATCTGGAAGGTCTTGATGCTACACCAGCATCTAATTACTCTTTGTGGCGCGCTGCTAGAAAGCTTAAAACACCTGTTGCGTTTAAACCACCTCTGCGTACATCTACAGGGGGTTGGGCAAGAAGCGATACTGAAAAGGGTAAAATATTTGCTGAGCATTTAAAATCAGTATTTACCCCTAACTCATGTACTGGTGCTGTTGATTTGCCAAATGTAGTTGCGCCACCCCATCGACCAATAAAATCTAAGACGCGTGATGTACAAAAAATAATTGCAGAACTCAACCCGAAAAAAGCTCCGGGTATTGATGGAATTAGTAACCAGATGTTGATGAAGTTGCCTCGTATAGCTATTAGAATCCTGTTATTCATTTTTAATTTTTTTTTGCGACTGGAATATTATCCAAACAGCTGGAAGCTTGCCAAGGTTAAAATGATTCCAAGGCCGGGCAAAGATCTTACCAAAGCTGAGTCATATAGGCCAATAAGTTTACTGTCAACAATGTCAAATCTCTTTGAAAAGTTACTCATGATAAAATTGTCCCCAATTCTAACTGATAATGAGTGCATGCCGGATCATCATTTGGATTTAGAAGTCAGCATAGCACCATTGAAGAAACTCATAGATTGGTGCAATTTATAAGAAAAACTTTTGAAGAAAAAAAGTATTGCTCTGCGCTGTTCATTGACATTTCTCAGGCATTTGATAAAGTGTGGCATGAAGGCCTAATTTTAAAATTAAAGACTTAAGTAGTAGGGAACTGCCGGTCCGGCCCCACAGTGGGTCGATTCACTAATCTGGTAGGTCAAAATTATTTGATTGTCAGTCTATACGGCTTTGAGGCTGTTGAGTTCGACAAAAATAGTTTAAAAAAATTTTAGATGATTTTTTAGGAAATATGACAGAGTTTTGCTATTGTGAACTCCGTTAGCATAAATTTTTCATGTAATATTTACAATATTTAATTTTTCATATAATATTATCAGTACTTTTAGAGCAAGTTCTTAGCTATCCAGAAATCCTATTATTTTTTAGATTTTGAAATGCTAATATTTATGACTTTAGACCATCTAGATTGACGATTCATCCCACTGTGCACGCCAAATTCTTTTGAAATTTTAAAATTTTAATTACCCAAATTTTAAAATTCTTGGAAATTTGTGAAATTTGATACCCTTGAGTTTTCGGCGGCACGCTTTGATGTTTTTTTGTTTACATTAGGAATTTTTTGTTTACATTAGGAGTTTTTTGTTTGCATTAGGAGTTTTTTGTTTACTTAACCCTTTTGGGAACGGGTGATTTCTTTTTGGGTTACATTAATTGTGTGAACGGGTGATTTTGTTTTTTGTGGGAATACGTTAAGTGGGTTCATAGGTTGGAGGTTTTTCTTTTTGTAATGTATGTATGTACATGACTACGGGAAAATCATGAATATGATTTTTCCTAGTACCAACGGGAAAATCATGAATATGATTTTTCCTATTACTAATGGGGCTGAAATAGTGAAAATTAATTTTTCCTAATGCCGACGGCAATGCATGAATATTTTTCCTAATGCCTACGGTAAAACATGAATATTATTTTTTTCAAATGCCGACGGCAAAACATGATTATTATTTTTCATAATTCCGACGGGAAAAACATAAAAGTTATTTCTAATGCTAATACAGGAGTTTAAGGCTTATAGTGATTTGGGGTGGGTGGGGTTGTTGTCGTAATACATAACCGAGGGACTTTATGGATTTGTCCGTCCGTCTGTCTGTTGTGCGAGGCTGTGATTGGCCGGGGGAGCGTGGTGTAGTTGAGGTAGATGGATTGAGTGTATGTGTGTATACCTGTCTGTTGGAATTTGTGTGATGGTGTGATTGACAGGGGGCGGGGTATAGTTGAGGTAGATCGACTGCGTGTATGCAGGTGTTGCAAGTCTGTAGGAATTTAAGGCTTATAGTGATTTGGGGTAGGTGAGGGTGTTGTTGTACGAGTAACATGTATCCATGGGAATTTGTGGATGTGTCTGTCCGGAGGAATTTAAGCGAGGCTGTTATTGGGAAGGGTTGTGGTGTAGTTGAGGTTGATCGACTGCGTGTATGTATGTATGTCTATATGTTTGTAGGAGCTTAAGGCATATCGTGATTTAAGAGAGGTGAGGATGTTGTTGTAATATGTAGGAATCTGTATGTATGTATGTATGTCTGTGAAAATTTAAGGCTGATCATGATTTAGGGTAGGTGAGGTTGGTGTAGTAATATGTCTGTGTGTATGTACATATGTTTGTAGGAGTTTAATGCTATTAGTGATTTGAGGATAGGTGAGGGTGTTGTCGTACGAGTGATATGTATGCGTAGAAATCTGTATGCATGTTCGTAGGAGTTTAAGGCTGATCGTGATTTGTGTTGTTGTCAGTGTTGTTTGTAGGAATGACCGTGAGAATTTTTGTATGCATATCTGTAGGAATTTAAGGTTGGCCGTGTTTTGTGAGGGGTGGTGTGTTGTTGAAATAATTTGAATTTTTCTTAGATGAAATCTGGTATATATGTGTGTGTGTGTGTGTGTGTGCGTGTGTGTGCGTATGATTTTCTCACGCTAGTAGTTTTATGTACGTAGAAATAAATTGTATTCAATATCGAGATTTGGTTCTATAAAATATTTTCATATATCTGATACATATACATAAGTATATTTTCATACTCAAGGTTGCTGGGTATTTTGTCATGCTTAAAATTGTGTATATTTTCATACTCAAGGTTGCTGGGTATTTTGTCATGCTTAAAATTGTCCAGCTTTAAAGTCTGCCTACGAGAAATTTGTTTATATTACAGATTTTGTTTATTTAACTACGTCCGGCTTCTTTCCCTGAACTTCTTTTCATACGATCATGGGAATTTATAGTTTCTCTGTCCATAATAAGGTCGTTTAGCTTGGGCATGTGCTCTGACTGAATGGTTTGCGTTATTCATATATTTTTATGATGTAGATTTACATATCTATTACATATTTACATTGTCAAGATCTAATAAATATTTGAGTATTGATAAGAAATTTGATATTATGTGTACATACATATCTACAAATTGATTTTATGTATGTATGTACATATGTATGTACATACAAATAAGTGTTTGCCTCCGTGTTTGAATACATTTTTTTTGTTTTTGTTGTTGTTCTAAATATTCGCCTGGTCTTTTATATATAGATGTCAAATATCTTCATAGTTTTTTTTTTTTTTTTATTTGAAATTAAAAAACGTTGATTTAATTTTTATCTGTATTTACTTCAAAGTTTGTGAGGATTTGCTGTTTTAAGTAAAACTAAATTCCTTAAGATACATACTTTAGAATAATAGTAACTATAATAGAAATATTTCCTATATTTAATTTACATTTGTTTAAAGTTGATACAACCAATATCTTCAATATTAAAAACACTTTTTTGCACCATTTTTTCTAACCATTGCCTCTTTTCCTCACCTTTTACATTTATTTTAGAATATCTTGCATTGCCTTTTATACATTTATAAACATTTTTAAATGAAACTGATCCAGCAGTCCAGCTTATGTAATGATAGTTTTTTGTTAGCCAGCTTGCTTCTTTTTTTTATTTTTTATTGATTATTGAGTTTTATAATGAAATTATTATATTCGTAATTGTTGAAAACAATCGCTACTTCTTTTGCGATGAAATCATTTGAATTACTTTTGAAACCTTGTACGTATATAAAAATTATGTTGTTTTCCATATTACTCAATTTATAAGACTTTTCGAATTTGACCTTTGATGGGTATATATATATTCTAGTATATGATCATAAATAAGAATACAGTAAGCTGATTTCTTTGTTTACTATTTCAAATTAAAATTTTATTCAATTAGCCCGATATTGAATAAAAGGAGCTTTTTTATCTTAAACTCTGGTACAGGTAGAAACGCATGAGATTCTTTCATATACTACCTTTGCTGGAATCTTAGATACATGTAATAACTATATAGAATTGCATTACGTTTATTTTTAAATTTTATGTTAGGATTATCATCATATGGATATGAGACTGAACTTAAATGTACTTTTAAATTAGTTAATTCATAATGAATAATCTTATTTTCTTCTTGAATAGCGAACAACAGAAAACGAAGTCGTTTTCTTACAATTTAGGTCTAACCTCTCAACTGGTCCTCTAGTATACAATATGACTTTATATGTCAACATTTCTGACTCCTCTTTGTCAGCGTTAGGGATAATTAATTTTAAACTTTTTATTCTTCAAATTGTGTTACTTCATACTGATAATATGTTTAAGTACATTAATAATGTACGAGTATATGTTTATTTTATGACGGGTCCCTATAGCTTTTATTTGATGTTCTAGATGAAGTGTTTTTTTTTTTCTAATTTTATTAAAGTTTAGCGTATTGCGTATATATTTCTAATATATTTAAGTGAGCTTTTTGTACCTGTCAGACAGAGTGTACGTATCAGTTGATCAGTCAGTCTCTCTTTTTATTTTATTAATTTTTTCTTCTAATGTGTCACTACTATTTTTTCAGATTTTACTACTTGAAATAGAAAATATTTATATAATTTTAAAAGTATTAATATATACATACATATAGATAAATATATGTATGTACGTAAAAATTAGTTCATATACAAAGAAATACATCTTTAATAATCAACTATTCTAGAAAATCGATCTAAAATAACACATTTACCTCCATCATCATTTCACCGTCAGTGTTTTCATAAAGTGTTAGAAACATTGGAATATCTATGTTTAGGAGAATTTTTACTTCAAGTGTTTCTATATAAGATTTGGTGTTTGACCCCTTGACGTTATTGTGGTTAACGTAGGCTGCGTTGTATCGCATTCAGATGTAATAATTTCTCACTTAGAAAAGGTCCTCATTACCATCAATCATACCTGTATATAATACATTCATGAGTTGAGTTGATTTAGATACAATTGCTGTCTACAAATTAATGATTAGAAAAAAGCTTTCTCATCACATTCTAACAGGTTTTAATATTTTGCTAGCATGCATGCTTTAGCATGCTATTCTATCAATAGTGAGGCGAGAGTCCGACATATAGTGGTGTTTCAATTAAAAATCTATACAATTAGAATTACGAATTCACTCTTTTGAATTTTTGACAAAGTAGATACATATGTATGTATGTATTTCACTTGCCACAAACTCTTAAAATTTCTGTACTTATAAAAATATGATGTCAGGAATTTTTTTAAATCATACATGCTTCGGCATGCTTCCAATATTTTTCTCGGTAAATTTATTTCATACTCATACAGATACAGATATAAAGTAAGATCTGTTTACATTCCATTTTACAATTTATGCATGCTTCAGCATGATTCTAGTTGAAGTCTGTATTTATTTAGTAAGTTTGTTTGATACCCATTCATACACATGTACATTGTTAAAGATTGGATATCAAAGTTCAATTTCCTTAGTTTATCTAGAAATGAACAGAGTGAATATCTATTATATTAACCCCATATTCACAATTTAAAATTGTGTGTGCTAGAGCTTTCGAAATCGAAAATGTACAACCTTTACTATAAAAAGTGGTAAACGATGTGTTGCTGAATATTGCACTGTGTTATAGTTCATTTTGAACTCTTAAGTTTTCACAATATTTCATACAGACCATCAAGTTTAGAGAATTCCAGTACATTAGGCTAATTATCTTCCCTGAGACCTAACATTCCTAATCAATCCTTAAAAAAAAAAAACCAATGCAAACTAGATTTTCCCTTTTTAATTTTATTTATATTTTCATTAAATTTCATCATTTTGTACATCTTCAAATTAGTGTATACTGTATTTTGCACCTTTTTCTCATTCGTTGTTAACTTTAATCGTAAATATTTTAGTTTTCTGGTTAAAAGAACTTTTCTAATTCATGCACTAAGTAAATCCTTATATATCTATATCAATCCACTTATATGAACCATTAATTCTAAATTCTTAACACATAATTCCTCTTAATGATCTATTAAATCATTCTACTATTGATGCTTGCATATTAAGTAATTTTTAATCTTCCATTTATGCATGAATTTTGCAATGTTTATTAAAAAATTCTTTACCATCATCTATTTGTAAGTTTCTTGGTACTCGTACCATTTCAAAAATATTTTCCATTGCCTCGGTTTTTTCGAGTGCAGCTTTTATTTTCAACGATACTCACCATATAAACTTTTTGGAGAGTGTTGTGATCTACTTGATACGTTTTCAGCTATTTATACTAAAATGTAGTTAATTTTCTAATCTATACATTTTATCGCTCAGCTGTTCAATTTGTTTGTCAAAAGATGATTTAATTTTTAAAATGTCTTTATCAATTTTATACCTATCTTCTATCGTGAATTATATTTCACACTCCACACCATTTATTTGCATTTGAATATATCCTTGAATTATATTAATGCCTTAAGCTTTATTATTAATTCATCCTTTAGTTTCTCGATTTGAGTTTCCAGAAACAATTTACTGATAACATTGTTCACCGTCAGTAAATGTTGATGATTCTCTATGTATACATTGGTAGAAATTATATATTTTATTTAGTTTTCAAAATCAAATTTGTCATAGTATTTTCACGTTTTATCAATCATTAAAGAAAATAAACCCACTTTTAAGCCCCATATTTGACCATCAACTTGTATTTTATCTTTATTCAGTTTTAGATTTCTATCACCAAATTTCCATTCATTATTGAAATCTTTAGGTGAGCCATAGTTTGTATCTAATTCAGTTCTTCCTTCCAAGACTAATAAGTCAATATAAGTGTCTTCGGAATTGGAAGTCTGTGAGTAAAAATCACCTTCATAATCGGTACCACCATTTTCAGTATTAACATCATTAAATAAGATGCTATTATCAAATATTGTTCCTTATGCTAGGTTGTTTGGTATACTTGTCGCTATCTTGACTAATGGTTTCTGAGACTTAAGTACTTGTACTATTTTAAGATTCTATATTGTTTTTACTTTGTTCTTTCTTGTGTATTCTGTCAATATTTTTAGAACTATTCATGAATTCTTTGAGAGGTTCTGTTATAGGATCAAAAATATCTCTTAGTTCTTCACGTGTATCTATTTCACCAGTTTTTATACTACAACAACACCAACTGTTTTAAAATTTTCTCATCCATGTTTAATAATACCAAATAAGAGGTATCAGCTATTAGATCAGGTATCACCTATTAGATCAGGTATCAGCTATCAGATCAGCTTATCAGGACCTGATCTTGTTTTCAGATCAGCTTATCAGGAGCTGGTCTGGTTTTCAGATCAGCTTATCAGGACCTGATCTGGTTTTCAGATCAGCTTATCAGGAGCTGGTCTGGTTTTCAGATCAGCTTATCAGGAGTTGATCTAGTTTTCAGATCAGGTTGTCAGGCAGCTGATCTGTAAAACAGATCAGGTTATCAGGAGCTGTTCAGATTTTCAGATCAGATTATCTGTTTCAAATTGGTTCATCAGTTTACAAGTTGCTGGACATTTATAACATTTAGATGAATGAAGTTTAAGGCCAGATAAAATGCGAAAAACTATACTGTTATGTAGTCAAATTGTTTTCTATGACGATCATCACTTAATTGACTATCTTTGCTTATAATCAAAATTCCATATTTTTAATTCCAACATGATTTATATTTTTCTCATCTTACTTAAACATTATAGTTACGTTATGATTATTTCCTATCAAATATTTGGTGATTCTAGTATAAGTTTGACATTAGTAGAATGCATCAACATTCTTATCTTACCCCATACAAAAATATGCTTCTCACACACAACATGGTTAAATATCGTATTGGTATTACTTCTAGATTTCTTAAAAGAAATAACAGATTCATTATCTGTAAATGTGTAATACCCATGTCTTTCATTAATGAAATTAATTTCTACAGGTATTTATATTTAGGTTGTTAGAGAGATTTTGAGTTTAAATATGAAGATGTTTTAAAGTTTTAGTCCATTAGAACTGTCTAGCCAACCAATCATAATATTATTATTTTTTTATTTATTTTTTATTTATTTTTTATTTATTTTTTTATTTATTTTTTATTTATTTTTTTACCAATTTAACAGACCAACTATTCTTGCAGGAATAGTAATTGATAGAAGGGAACTCTGATTTATTTTTGAGCTAACGTTTGATGACTCATCAAAATTGCATACCAAGATATTTTTATGTTGTTTTGACTATGAGTATGGGTCAATATTTATGAAATACCTTTCCTAAATATTGGTGCATGCACATAGTCAAAACAAAGTATGCTTTAAGTGTTTAAAACCAGTATTACCCTAAAAATGGTGGTTTTAAACTCTTAAAATATACTTTGTTTTACTAACCCCATTTTGTAACTAAATGCATTTCATAAATATTGAAGCATACTCAGAGTCAAAATATCCTTTGTTTTGAGTATGAGTATGGCTCATTATCTCTTATTATAGAAAAAATAGTATGATTATATGATATCAGAAATCATGTTTTCTGTTGTCATATGACCATACTATTTTATTATTTCTATAGTAATAGATAATATTTATAAAATGCATTTAGTTACAAAATGCGGTTAGTAAAACAACATAAATATACCTTGGTATGAAATTTTGATGATTCATCAATATTTCGTACCATCCTATTTTTAGGTTGTTTTGACTATGAGTATGTACCAATATTTATGAAATGTATTTCATAAATATTATCTCTTATTATAGAAAAAATAAAATAATGTAGCTATACGATATCGGAAAATATTTTCTGATATCATATGACTATATTATTTTATTTTTCCTATAATAAGAGATAATGGTTCCTACTCATAGTCAAAACAAAGTATATTTTAAGAGTTTAAAACCAGTATTATCATACAAAATACTGATTTTAAACTGTTAAAATATACTTTGTTTTACTAACCACATTTTTTGTAACTAAATGCATTTCATAAATATTGCCGAATACTCATACTCAAAACAAATGATATTTTTATGATGTTTTGATTGTGAGTATGGAGCATTATCTGTTAGTATAAAAAATAAAATATTGCAGCTACACGATTTTAGAAAATATTTTCTGAAATCGAATAGCTGTATTATTTTATTTTTTTATAATAAGAGATAATATTTAAAAAATGTATTTAGTTACACAAAAGCGGTTAGTAAAACAACCTAAATATAGGATGGTACGAAATTTTGATGAGTCATCAAACGTTAGCTCAAAAATAAATCAGAGTTCCCTTCTATCAATTACTATTCCTGCAAGAATAGTTGGTCTGTTAAATTGGTAAAAAAATAAATAAAAAATAAATAAAAAAATAAATAAAAAATAAATAAAAAATAAATAAAAAAATAATAATATTATGATTGGTTGGCTAGACAGTTCTAATGGACTAAAACTTTAAAACATCTTCATATTTAAACTCAAAATCTCTCTAACAACCTAAATATAAATACCTGTAGAAATTAATTTCATTAATGAAAGACATGGGTATTACACATTTACAGATAATGAATCTGTTATTTCTTTTAAGAAATCTAGAAGTAATACCAATACGATATTTAACCATGTTGTGTGTGAGAAGCATATTTTTGTATGGGGTAAGATAAGAATGTTGATGCATTCTACTAATGTCAAACTTATACTAGAATCACCAAATATTTGATAGGAAATAATCATAACGTAACTATAATGTTTAAGTAAGATGAGAAAAATATAAATCATGTTGGAATTAAAAATATGGAATTTTGATTATAAGCAAAGATAGTCAATTAAGTGATGATCGTCATAGAAAACAATTTGACTACATAACAGTATAGTTTTTCGCATTTTATCTGGCCTTAAACTTCATTCATCTAAATGTTATAAATGTCCAGCAACTTGTAAACTGATGAACCAATTTGAAACAGATAATCTGATCTGAAAATCTGAACAGCTCCTGATAACCTGATCTGTTTTACAGATCAGCTGCCTGACAACCTGATCTGAAAACTAGATCAACTCCTGATAAGCTGATCTGAAAACCAGACCAGCTCCTGATAAGCTGATCTGAAAACCAGATCAGGTCCTGATAAGCTGATCTGAAAACCAGACCAGCTCCTGATAAGCTGATCTGAAAACAAGATCAGGTCCTGATAAGCTGATCTGATAGCTGATACCTGATCTAATAGGTGATACCTGATCTAATAGCTGATACCTCTTATTTGGTATTATTAAACATGGATGAGAAAATTTTAAAACAGTTGGTGTTGTTGTAGTATAAAAACTGGTGAAATAGATACACGTGAAGAACTAAGAGATATTTTTGATCCTATAACAGAACCTCTCAAAGAATTCATGAATAGTTCTAAAAATATTGACAGAATACACAAGAAAGAACAAAGTAAAAACAATATAGAATCTTAAAATAGTACAAGTACTTAAGTCTCAGAAACCATTAGTCAAGATAGCGACAAGTATACCAAACAACCTAGCATAAGGAACAATATTTGATAATAGCATCTTATTTAATGATGTTAATACTGAAAATGGTGGTACCGATTATGAAGGTGATTTTTACTCACAGACTTCCAATTCCGAAGACACTTATATTGACTTATTAGTCTTGGAAGGAAGAACTGAATTAGATACAAACTATGGCTCACCTAAAGATTTCAATAATGAATGGAAATTTGGTGATAGAAATCTAAAACTGAATAAAGATAAAATACAAGTTGATGGTCAAATATGGGGCTTAAAAGTGGGTTTATTTTCTTTAATGATTGATAAAACGTGAAAATACTATGACAAATTTGATTTTGAAAACTAAATAAAATATATAATTTCTACCAATGTATACATAGAGAATCATCAACATTTACTGACGGTGAACAATGTTATCAGTAAATTGTTTCTGGAAACTCAAATCGAGAAACTAAAGGATGAATTAATAATAAAGCTTAAGGCATTAATATAATTCAAGGATATATTCAAATGCAAATAAATGGTGTGGAGTGTGAAATATAATTCACGATAGAAGATAGGTATAAAATTGATAAAGACATTTTAAAAATTAAATCATCTTTTGACAAACAAATTGAACAGCTGAGCGATAAAATGTATAGATTAGAAAATTAACTACATTTTAGTATAAATAGCTGAAAACGTATCAAGTAGATCACAACACTCTCCAAAAAGTTTATATGGTGAGTATCGTTGAAAATAAAAGCTGCACTCGAAAAAACCGAGGCAATGGAAAATATTTTTGAAATGGTACGAGTACCAAGAAACTTACAAATAGATGATGGTAAAGAATTTTTTAATAAACATTGCAAAATTCATGCATAAATGGAAGATTAAAAATTACTTAATATGCAAGCATCAATAGTAGAATGATTTAATAGATCATTAAGAGGAATTATGTGTTAAGAATTTAGAATTAATGGTTCATATAAGTGGATTGATATAGATATATAAGGATTTACTTAGTGCATGAATTAGAAAAGTTCTTTTAACCAGAAAACTAAAATATTTACGATTAAAGTTAACAACGAATGAGAAAAAGGTGCAAAATACAGTATACACTAATTTGAAGATGTACAAAATGATGAAATTTAATGAAAATATAAATAAAATTAAAAAGGGAAAATCTAGTTTGCATTGGTTTTTTTTTTTTAAGGATTGATTAGGAATGTTAGGTCTCAGGGAAGATAATTAGCCTAATGTACTGGAATTCTCTAAACTTGATGGTCTGTATGAAATATTGTGAAAACTTAAGAGTTCAAAATGAACTATAACACAGTGCAATATTCAGCAACACATCGTTTACCACTTTTTATAGTAAAGGTTGTACATTTTCGATTTCGAAAGCTCTAGCACACACAATTTTAAATTGTGAATATGGGGTTAATATAATAGATATTCACTCTGTTCATTTCTAGATAAACTAAGGAAATTGAACTTTGATATCCAATCTTTAACAATGTACATGTGTATGAATGGGTATCAAACAAACTTACTAAATAAATACAGACTTCAACTAGAATCATGCTGAAGCATGCATAAATTGTAAAATGGAATGTAAACAGATCTTACTTTATATCTGTATCTGTATGAGTATGAAATAAATTTACCGAGAAAAATATTGGAAGCATGCCGAAGCATGTATGATTTAAAAAAATTCCTGACATCATATTTTTATAAGTACAGAAATTTTAAGAGTTTGTGGCAAGTGAAATACATACATACATATGTATCTACTTTGTCAAAAATTCAAAAGAGTGAATTCGTAATTCTAATTGTATAGATTTTTAATTGAAACACCACTATATGTCGGACTCTCGCCTCACTATTGATAGAATAGCATGCTAAAGCATGCATGCTAGCAAAATATTAAAACCTGTTAGAATGTGATGAGAAAGCTTTTTTCTAATCATTAATTTGTAGACAGCAATTGTATCTAAATCAACTCAACTCATGAATGTATTATATACAGGTATGATTGATGGTAATGAGGACCTTTTCTAAGTGAGAAATTATTACATCTGAATGCGATACAACGCAGCCTACGTTAACCACAATAACGTCAAGGGGTCAAACACCAAATCTTATATAGAAACACTTGAAGTAAAAATTCTCCTAAACATAGATATTCCAATGTTTCTAACACTTTATGAAAACACTGACGGTGAAATGATGATGGAGGTAAATGTGTTATTTTAGATCGATTTTCTAGAATAGTTGATTATTAAAGATGTATTTCTTTGTATATGAACTAATTTTTACGTACATACATATATTTATCTATATGTATGTATATATTAATACTTTTAAAATTATATAAATATTTTCTATTTCAAGTAGTAAAATCTGAAAAAATAGTAGTGACACATTAGAAGAAAAAATTAATAAAATAAAAAGAGAGACTGACTGATCAACTGATACGTACACTCTGTCTGACAGGTACAAAAAGCTCACTTAAATATATTAGAAATATATACGCAATACGCTAAACTTTAATAAAATTAGAAAAAAAAAAACACTTCATCTAGAACATCAAATAAAAGCTATAGGGACCCGTCATAAAATAAACATATACTCGTACATTATTAATGTACTTAAACATATTATCAGTATGAAGTAACACAATTTGAAGAATAAAAAGTTTAAAATTAATTATCCCTAACGCTGACAAAGAGGAGTCAGAAATGTTGACATATAAAGTCATATTGTATACTAGAGGACCAGTTGAGAGGTTAGACCTAAATTGTAAGAAAACGACTTCGTTTTCTGTTGTTCGCTATTCAAGAAGAAAATAAGATTATTCATTATGAATTAACTAATTTAAAAGTACATTTAAGTTCAGTCTCATATCCATATGATGATAATCCTAACATAAAATTTAAAAATAAACGTAATGCAATTCTATATAGTTATTACATGTATCTAAGATTCCAGCAAAGGTAGTATATGAAAGAATCTCATGCGTTTCTACCTGTACCAGAGTTTAAGATAAAAAAGCTCCTTTTATTCAATATCGGGCTAATTGAATAAAATTTTAATTTGAAATAGTAAACAAAGAAATCAGCTTACTGTATTCTTATTTATGATCATATACTAGAATATATATATACCCATCAAAGGTCAAATTCGAAAAGTCTTATAAATTGAGTAATATGGAAAACAACATAATTTTTATATACGTACAAGGTTTCAAAAGTAATTCAAATGATTTCATCGCAAAAGAAGTAGCGATTGTTTTCAACAATTACGAATATAATAATTTCATTATAAAACTCAATAATCAATAAAAAATAAAAAAAAGAAGCAAGCTGGCTAACAAAAAACTATCATTACATAAGCTGGACTGCTGGATCAGTTTCATTTAAAAATGTTTATAAATGTATAAAAGGCAATGCAAGATATTCTAAAATAAATGTAAAAGGTGAGGAAAAGAGGCAATGGTTAGAAAAAATGGTGCAAAAAAGTGTTTTTAATATTGAAGATATTGGTTGTATCAACTTTAAACAAATGTAAATTAAATATAGGAAATATTTCTATTATAGTTACTATTATTCTAAAGTATGTATCTTAAGGAATTTAGTTTTACTTAAAACAGCAAATCCTCACAAACTTTGAAGTAAATACAGATAAAAATTAAATCAACGTTTTTTAATTTCAAATAAAAAAAAAAAAAAAACTATGAAGATATTTGACATCTATATATAAAAGACCAGGCGAATATTTAGAACAACAACAAAAACAAAAAAAATGTATTCAAACACGGAGGCAAACACTTATTTGTATGTACATACATATGTACATACATACATAAAATCAATTTGTAGATATGTATGTACACATAATATCAAATTTCTTATCAATACTCAAATATTTATTAGATCTTGACAATGTAAATATGTAATAGATATGTAAATCTACATCATAAAAATATATGAATAACGCAAACCATTCAGTCAGAGCACATGCCCAAGCTAAACGACCTTATTATGGACAGAGAAACTATAAATTCCCATGATCGTATGAAAAGAAGTTCAGGGAAAGAAGCCGGACGTAGTTAAATAAACAAAATCTGTAATATAAACAAATTTCTCGTAGGCAGACTTTAAAGCTGGACAATTTTAAGCATGACAAAATACCCAGCAACCTTGAGTATGAAAATATACACAATTTTAAGCATGACAAAATACCCAGCAACCTTGAGTATGAAAATATACTTATGTATATGTATCAGATATATGAAAATATTTTATAGAACCAAATCTCGATATTGAATACAATTTATTTCTACGTACATAAAACTACTAGCGTGAGAAAATCATACGCACACACACGCACACACACACACACACACACATATATACCAGATTTCATCTAAGAAAAATTCAAATTATTTCAACAACACACCACCCCTCACAAAACACGGCCAACCTTAAATTCCTACAGATATGCATACAAAAATTCTCACGGTCATTCCTACAAACAACACTGACAACAACACAAATCACGATCAGCCTTAAACTCCTACGAACATGCATACAGATTTCTACGCATACATATCACTCGTACGACAACACCCTCACCTATCCTCAAATCACTAATAGCATTAAACTCCTACAAACATATGTACATACACACAGACATATTACTACACCAACCTCACCTACCCTAAATCATGATCAGCCTTAAATTTTCACAGACATACATACATACATACAGATTCCTACATATTACAACAACATCCTCACCTCTCTTAAATCACGATATGCCTTAAGCTCCTACAAACATATAGACATACATACATACACGCAGTCGATCAACCTCAACTACACCACAACCCTTCCCAATAACAGCCTCGCTTAAATTCCTCCGGACAGACACATCCACAAATTCCCATGGATACATGTTACTCGTACAACAACACCCTCACCTACCCCAAATCACTATAAGCCTTAAATTCCTACAGACTTGCAACACCTGCATACACGCAGTCGATCTACCTCAACTATACCCCGCCCCCTGTCAATCACACCATCACACAAATTCCAACAGACAGGTATACACACATACACTCAATCCATCTACCTCAACTACACCACGCTCCCCCGGCCAATCACAGCCTCGCACAACAGACAGACGGACGGACAAATCCATAAAGTCCCTCGGTTATGTATTACGACAACAACCCCACCCACCCCAAATCACTATAAGCCTTAAACTCCTGTATTAGCATTAGAAATAACTTTTATGTTTTTCCCGTCGGAATTATGAAAAATAATAATCATGTTTTGCCGTCGGCATTTGAAAAAAATAATATTCATGTTTTACCGTAGGCATTAGGAAAAATATTCATGCATTGCCGTCGGCATTAGGAAAAATTAATTTTCACTATTTCAGCCCCATTAGTAATAGGAAAAATCATATTCATGATTTTCCCGTTGGTACTAGGAAAAATCATATTCATGATTTTCCCGTAGTCATGTACATACATACATTACAAAAAGAAAAACCTCCAACCTATGAACCCACTTAACGTATTCCCACAAAAAACAAAATCACCCGTTCACACAATTAATGTAACCCAAAAAGAAATCACCCGTTCCCAAAAGGGTTAAGTAAACAAAAAACTCCTAATGCAAACAAAAAACTCCTAATGTAAACAAAAAATTCCTAATGTAAACAAAAAAACATCAAAGCGTGCCGCCGAAAACTCAAGGGTATCAAATTTCACAAATTTCCAAGAATTTTAAAATTTGGGTAATTAAAATTTTAAAATTTCAAAAGAATTTGGCGTGCACAGTGGGATGAATCGTCAATCTAGATGGTCTAAAGTCATAAATATTAGCATTTCAAAATCTAAAAAATAATAGGATTTCTGGATAGCTAAGAACTTGCTCTAAAAGTACTGATAATATTATATGAAAAATTAAATATTGTAAATATTACATGAAAAATTTATGCTAACGGAGTTCACAATAGCAAAACTCTGTCATATTTCCTAAAAAATCATCTAAAATTTTTTTAAACTATTTTTGTCGAACTCAACAGCCTCAAAGCCGTATAGACTGACAATCAAATAATTTTGACCTACCAGATTAGTGAATCGACCCACTGTGGGGCCGGACCGGCAGTTCCCTACTACTGACTTACCTACCAATAAACATTCTAAATCTGCTGGAAAGTTACATTATTGCCCGGAAATTCACTGTTGTGGAAGGAAACTTTATGAGTACGCCTGAAATAATCTCATCCGGTGTGCCACAGGGGAGTATACTGGGGCCAGTTTTATATTTGATTTATACTTGTGATATGCCTTTGAGCAGCAATATCCATACATCTACGTTTGCCGATGATACAGCCTGCCTTAGTATGCACGAAAACCCTCACGAGGCTTCCCGATATCTTCAGCAACATATTACTCAGCTAGAACTATGGTTAAACATGTGGAGAATAAAGGTAAACGAACAGAAGTGTGCTCAGGTAACATTTACCTTAAGAAAAGACACTTGTTCCCCCGTTACAATCAATAATCAAATTGTTCCTCAAAACTTACATGTGAAATACCTTGGTATACATCTTGATCGAAGGCTCACATGGAAATACCACATTGACTCTAAGCTAACGCAAATGAAACTTAAACTAACTCAGATACATTGGCTGGTTGGTAGAAATTCAACCCTCACCCTAGATTGTAAACTTTTAATATACAAGTCGCTCTTAAAACCTATATGGTGCTACGGAATTCAGCTATGGGGTACTGCTTCAGCTTCTAATGTCGAGAGAATCCAACGAATTCAAAACAAAATTTTACGGTTAATAACATCGGCTCCATGGTATATAAAAAATTCAAATATATATCGTGATTTAAATATGACACTAGTGACTGAAGAAATTGCAAAAAACGCTGGCAAATATTTAACAAAACTCGAGTCACATCCTAATCCGCTTGCCCGTAATATTTTGAACTTTACTGGACACGTCCGCCTAAAAAAGAGGGATACAAGGGCTCTTATTCACAGCACTCTAGATGGGACTTCCTGAAAATACTTTTATTTTTTTTTATATTTTTTCCTTTTGATTATCACTACCCTGCAGAAAATTTGGTGACAATTGATCCAAATGTACTCCTCCTATAACTGGAGATAATGTGGGTGTTATCAAAAGTACGTAGTAGTGTATGGTGAAAAAAGTCATATCGTTTAAATGGTGGCATATTGACCATTTTCGTGGTGTACCGTCTTGATCTAGAGCCAATTTAATTCGGACTCGGTCTAGTGTTGTAGTAAATTGCACTGAACATGTTCGATGTGGTCGAACACAGGACCTATCAAATAGTGTAAATATAATGTTAATTGCTCCCTTCAATGTGACTCTGGGATCAGTCCCGTAACTATACTTAGATATTAACCTAAGCTTAAATGGTATTTATACTTTTGAAATATGAGTGGTCCTGTGGTCGAGTGGGTAGTGTGCCAGCCTGTCATGCACGAGGTTGTCGGTTCGAATCTCAAAAAATTTTCAGATTAAAAATAAAATTTAAAAAAAATGTCATTGCATTTGTAACAATAAAAAAATATATAAGCGTTAATTGTTACAGTTAAATGTCGAAATTTTATTTATAAATAATTTATATTATTATACATCGAATAGGTCCCTATGGGATAGTTCAGTGACAAGTCACAAGGTGCATACAAAGTATCAATTAACCCCATCCTAGGCCATCCCCATGTAAAAGTGACTGGTCCGCTTCATAGGAAGTGTTAGAACTCGGACTGGTCCCTATCACTTGGGGACCGGTCACGTGACTAGTCTTGTGTCAGTTCCATTTCCTGCAGGGTACTTATGTATTATATATAACTATTACTAGGCTTATGTCCGACACTGGTCGGGCCTAATTATATTTTTATATTTAAGATTTGAATACTTATTGTTAGTTCATATATGAAGATACAATAAATAAAAATCATGTATTTAAAAAAAAAAAAAAAAATCTTTTTGTCAAAAAAGTAAAAAAGAAAGATTTAGTTAATTAAGCAATTGTTAGAGTATAAATAACGAAATTTTCAACATTAATGGTTACTCATAATTATTAAGTGCACTCATGTAGTCATACTCAGTAGTTAGAATGATATTAAAAGATATATATAATTTCTTAAAAAGATATTCTCATATTGTTTCTGATGAAGACAAATATAAACTCATCAATATTCAAACACATTTGGAGATTTCAAGCAGCTCAATGAAAAATAAATATGGAGAGCATTATGACAATTGTTGTTGGTCTAACGAAAATGAAACATGTGGACCAGATTTAAACAAAAAATAATAAACAAGCTAAAAATTATATATGTATACACATTCCTCTTAATCAAGAGAGCATTGAAAATAATTGAAAACTGTTGTTGCTCATTTCAATAACATTTTTTAAAATAAATAGTATTTAACTGACAAATTTCAATTAGTTACTCAATCATCCTTTTGCGAGCTACATTGTTTTTTATCTGAAATGGTTTCATCAGCTGAATTGCAGGAACTACTAGATGGACCACAAGAAATTATTGCTGAGAATGGTTAACGAATTAAGAATGTATAGCAATGTCTATACTCCTTTCATATATCATCGTAATAACTTGCATAAATATGATTGTGATATAATAACTAAGGATTACTATATTCAGGATGTTAACATATGTGCTTGTAAATTACATTATATATTAACTCAAAAGCTTTTTAATTTATATAAAATAATTTTTGACTATAAACCTATATCTCAAAAATAAAAGAAATATAAAAGACTTTTAAATAAAATGTATATTATAATTAGTTTTTATGTATTTGATAAGAAACATATGTAAGTATATTTGTTCTTTCCATAAAAATATAACTGATCAATGAACACAAACGCACACATACAATTTCAGGTAGGTAAATTAATTATCTTATTCAACCACAACTCACACATACAGAACATTATGAAATATCCTAACGCACAGACTCAAACTAACTAAGATTTTTTTCTTGTTTTCTTGTATCCTTTTTTGTTGAATGCATATTTTTCCCTTTTAAATAACCAATAGAAAAGGTAGACGATAAAGGAGTCCGATCATAAAAATTTTATTTTCAACAAAAAATATTACAACTCAAACCCTCATAAACTATTACATCTCACACGTGCACCTTTTCTATATGCACTAAACAATTCAATGCAATAAAATACAAGACTCAAGACACTAACAAAAAAACAACAACTCAATTTCTACACAACAGGCACTGCGTTTCACAACCCTAATTGAACGATTTTTCCCAACTATAGATGCACACACAAATCTAAGAATTCATCTCCTTTTTTATGTCTTTCTGCACTAACAAAATTAAAAAAAAATAACAATTTAAATCCAAAATGTGCAATAAGAAAGGATTTACATATTAAGTGTGCTAAATACAACACATATGGGAACATTTGTTAAGATTTCTCCATATATGACATACATTTGCGTGCTGTAAATGCACGTTTGTTTTCTTTCATCCTTTTTAAAAAAATGTTCTTCCCTTTTCTTGGAAAAGGCTATAATATATGTGTAATAAAAATAGCCAAATGGACACAGAAGACAGACGATCATACAATTTCATTTTAAGCAAAAAAAAAAAAATAACAATTCAAACCCAAAATGTGCAATAATACGGCATACATTTACGTGCTGCAAATGCTCGTTCGTTTTCTTTCACCCTTTCTTTTTAATTACTG
Organism: Tachina lurida; assembly: GCA_944452675.1. Classification (NCBI taxonomy): domain Eukaryota; kingdom Metazoa; phylum Arthropoda; class Insecta; order Diptera; family Tachinidae; genus Tachina; species Tachina lurida. The sequence goes on from OX101752.1 coordinate 98,832,325, forward strand.
ATCCTTTTTCTAGTAAAAGGCTATAAAATATGTGTAAACAGTACTGTTTCAAACATGCTGCTAGATAATTTATATACAGTTCTATCCATAACAATAGAACTGACCAATGCATACAAACATACACATTTGTAGTAAAAAGAGACAACAACAAGATATGTGATATAAAAGCACAGTTAGAAAATTATTCAACGCAAACACAACCTGCACAGACATACATAACATGAAGAAATATCCAAACGCACACAAACACAATAACCAATAGAAATGTATCATTTGTAAGTGCATAAAATAGAAAAAGATAAAATAAAATACGAAATATTTAAAAAATTCCCCTCAACAAAAGTTTCATCGTAATAGAATACAATTTTCTAACGCATACAAACACAATAACCAATATAAATGTATTACTTGTAAGTGAATAAAATAGAAAAAAGTAAATAAAGATACGAAATATTCCCCTCAACACAATTTTCATTTCAAATTATCTTCCCTTAAGAATAATAGTGATGAAGGAAAATAACACAACGGTCATACCTAGCATGATGTGCACTTTGATACACACACAAAATAGCATGAAGAAAAATAGCACTACGGTCACACCTAGGATGATGTGCAATTTTACATTGATCCTTATGGCACATTGTTTCCCTCGACCGACATAAACACACTACTGAAGCGAATTCTTCTAATGAAAACTCACTTTTAGATACAGTCTATAATAATTCGAAAATTTAAAAAAAAAAACCAAAGGTGACGATGTTCGAATAAGAAAATATAAACATGTATTTGAAAAAAAATATACACCAAATTGGACTACAGAAATTTTCAAAGTTAAAACTATAAGAAACACAAATTCTAAAACATACATATATTTTAGAAGACTATCAAAAACATGTCAGGTTGTTTTTATGAATTTGAGCTGAGGAAAACAAAATATCCACAAACATATTTAGTTGGAGACTGGGTTTCCGTGTTTTAATACGAATCTATCTATTTGTATTTTGTTTAGGGTTTCTATATTTGTTCGAAATTTATTCCATTCATTCTGAAGATTCATGGGTAACTCGTCATCCCATGAAAGCGGTAATTACAACAGCTCTTGCAAAATATCTTGGCTCGTACAACTACCGTCCCAAAAATCCCTAGAGGATCAAAGATTTTGGCTAGTTCTGAACTGATTATTCTTTTTGTTACCCTTGTGGCCCTTGGCTTTTGTGACCATCCACATAATTGATCAGACTTTGGGAGCCATATTAATCCGAGTGTTTTAATTGAACAATCTGAATTCTCGTCTAAGTCCAAGTTGATTTCCTGGTCTTCAGGTGCAATTCCATTTAATAACTGAGGATGATTTGAACACCACTTCCGCAGCTTAAAGCCAACTTCTCTTAGGATTAAGGTTAGTTGTCGTTGTGACTCTAACGCTGTGTTAATAGAATAAGCTCCGGTGAGGCAATCATCCACATAAAAATCATCGCGTAATATTGAAGCACCTTGTGGATATTTTTTAGCGTTTTGAATAGCTAAATGTTGAAGGCTTTTTGTTGCTATGTATGGTGCAGAGGACGTGCCATATCTTACAGTTTTAAGACGATAATATTTTATGTTTTAATGCTTGTTCTATCCATATGATGAGCTGGAACATCTGGTTCGTGTCATTGATTTGAATTTGCCGGTACATTTTTTCTATGTCTGCAGTGAAGACAATTCTGTGCATCCTAAATCGCAACAGTACCGAAAACAGCTCACTTTGTACGGTTGGTCCGGCATGTATTATGTCATTTAAAGAGAAACCGCTGGATGTTTAAGCTGATGCGTCAAAAACTACTCTTAGTTTTGTGGTTGAGCTGTCAGGTTTTAGTACGCAGTGGTGCGGCATAACGTAATGTAAATTAGGAATGTCGTCTTCTTGTGTTTCTTCCATGTGCCCCAAGTCTTCGTACTCCTGCATGAATTTGTTGTATCCTGTTCTAAGATCAGGATTAAGGTTCAATCGTTTTTCCAATGCTAAAAATCGATTGAATGCCATTGTTTTGGAACTTCCGAGAACGGATGGATTTTCTGCGAATGGTAAGCGCACAATGAATCTCCCATTCTCGTTTCTTTTTCCGTTTTGTGCAAAATTATCCTCACATCGTTTCTCAGCCAAAGATAGTGCTCGTTCTGTATTATTCGTGTCTTCAATCTTCCAGAATTTTTCAATTAGCTGGTTTGTTGTTTGCTCTACTGGGCTAAACACTGCACAACTTACCAAGTTGCCGTTTCTTTCTTGTAATTTACCCGTGACGATCCAACCCAAAGCTGTTTTTTGCATAATTGGTATTTTTGGATTGATCTTTATTTGTTTTGGGAGCATCAATTCATGGCGAAATTCTGCTCCGAGCAATATGTCAATTTTATCCATTTGATTGAAACATGGATCAGCTAATTTAATATTTTCAGGAAGATTCCAATCTGACGTGTCGAAAGAATTTGTAGGCTGAGGTGGTACAATGGTTGGAAGAACAAATGCTTCGATTCTGGTGGCATAGCTGCCTGAATATGCATGTAGTTCTATATTGATTCGTTGGGATACGTTTTGAACTTTACGGCCAATTCCTTCAATGCGCAATGAAGAGTTTGAGGAACTCAAGTACAGTTTGTTCATTACGCGGGTTGTAACCAAATTGACTTGTGATCCAGAATCTAATAAAGCTCGGAATGTGCATGTGTGACCATTGACTCCAACTGCCCTTACTCTTGCAGTGACTAGTAATACGTAAGTGTTGTCGATGACCTGTTTGTTTGTTGTAGCTACGATTGGCTTATTTTCATTCGATACACACACTAGTTTTTGTGTTCCTTCTGCCGAAATTCCTCTTGCTAATTCTAAGTGCAACAATGTGTTGTGTCTTTTTGTGCACTTTGAGCAAGACCGTGACGTGCATGCTTTGGCAGCATGATGTGATTTAAAGCAGTTGACGCAAAGCTTCTTTTTTTGTGTCCATTGTAGTCTCCCAAATGGGGACATTTTTAGGTACTTTTCACAGTAATATATGGGATGCCCAGGCATTCCACATACTTTGCAGTTTGGGGTTGATGTAGCTGCAGTTATAAGTTTGGTTCTATCCTTCCCCCCGCCAGATTCGTGAGACCTTCCGCGTGTTTCCAATGCTAGGAAACGGTGCTCTATAAATCTAAGAAGATCTTTTAGACTTACGAGGTTTTTGTTGTTTTCTAGCGATTGCTTAAATATAGTTTGAGTTGATTGATTGAGTTTTTTCAATAAATTGTGAACAATTATGGCGTCCCATGGATGCATTCTTTAGTGACATCATGTATATTTTTTAGCGCTTGTTACGTTTCGGTTTTTATTTGCGGATGAGAAAGCAAGTTGTTTAGTAGTGTTGTCACAATGAGCTTTTTGTTATCGTACCTATCAACCAAAATGTTGTGCAATTGGCAAATGTCTTACTAGTGCTTTTGATTCGTCTGCTAGATGTGTAGTTAAGTAAAACATTCGCTCATTGATGCGTTGTGGATTAGCTGGGTATAAAGATCTTTAAAGGCTACCCATTGTAGGTAACTGCCACTAAATTTCGGAATCTGAATTTTTGGAAGATGGGGTTGACAATTCTCAGTGCTGCGTGGATTATTTTTGCTGATATTATTCACATGCCGCTCTAGCTCACATTGAATGTCGTGCACCTCAGCTTGCAGTTCGTAAAAGTCATCCAAGGTGTAGTCGTCTATATGTTCTTCATTAGTCAATTGCCACAATGTATCGTTGTTTGTAGAGAACTCGTGCATATCTATATAATTAATAGGCGAACACGTTTTTTGTAATCCCTTTTATGCCGGAACTACTGCACCGATTTTGGACAGATTTATATAATTTTAAAGGAATTTCTGCACAGATTTGCAGAATCTATATTTTATTGAAATTGGCTAAGTATTTTGGGAGCTTTAAGCGTTTAAAGTTGCTACTACTACATGCAAACATAGTACACACGCATTTGTTAGCTTACACTTAAAAATGAAACAAAACGTGTGTGTGTGAGTGTGTGTATTTGCAGTATTTGCTATTGCTATTCCAAGTTTTTCTCTCTTATTTGTTATTGTATGAAAGCCATAAAACTTATAGGAAGAGTTCAATAAATTGAAGTAGCTGTAATAAAGGGATTTTGTTTCTGGTTTTTTTTTAATTTTATGTACGAATTATTGTTTATGTAAATATGTATGCATATTGTGTGACTGTGTTTTAATGAATTTTTTATGACGTTTAGATGATTTTTCTTTGAATCTTAATATAATTATTTACATCTAGAATACGGACGATTATGTCGTCCGTTTGGTATATCTAGTCTATATAATTAATAGGCGAACACGTTTTTTGTAATCCCTTTTACGCCGGATCTACTGCACCGTTTTTGGAAAGATTTATATTATTTTAAAGGAAATTCTGCACAGATGTGCAGAGTCTATATTTTATTGAAATCGGTTTAGTATTTTGGGAGCTATAAGCGTTTAAAGTTGCCACTACTACATGCAAACATAGTACACACGCATTTGTTAGCTTACACTGTGTGTGTGTGTATATTTGTGTAATATTTTTCTTGCTATTCCAATTTTTTTTTCTTATTTGTTATTGTATGAAAGCCATAAAACCAGGGTGACCGATGACAATTTTCTAAAAGTTGCATCAAATAGGGGATTTATCAGAAAAAAGGGGCAAAATTAAAAAAAGACGTGAAAATTACACTACAGTCGAAAAAGTGGCAATTTGCCACTTTAGTCGGTCAAACGGTCACATTGCATAAAACTTATAGGACGAGAGTTCAATAAATTGAATTAGATTTAATAAAGAGATTTTGTTTCTGTTTATAATACGGACGATTGTGTCGTCCGTTTGTTATATCTAGTATTTATTAATGAGCGATAATTTGCCTTGATAATATGCTATCTGTTGATTTCCCTCTGTTCTGACTTCATCAATGCTCTCGTCAATGCCCGCTGATTGCGAAGAACTTTGCTTGCGATATCATCAGCTAGTGTCTTTTGCTGCATACCTCTGCTTGTATTTGAGTGCATCGTCCAAAATAGGTAAGTATTGGTCTGTAAAATAATTGTGTTGTAATGATAGATTTGAGAGGCACCTTATTTTGTTGTCAGTGGTCTCAAATTCTTTCCATGCCTTGTCAAGCCGCTGTAGACGCTCCAAGAAGTACCCTGAAGTTTTTCTTGTAGAAGAGTAAAAGTACTTCTTTTTTTTCCTTTTTGATTATCACTACTTATTTATTATTTATAACTATCACTAAGTTTATGTCCGATACTGGTCGGGCCTAATAATTATATTTAGATTTAAGATTTGATTACTTATTGTTAGTTCATTTTTGAAGATACAATAAATAAATATATATATGACAAAAAAAAGGAAGTCTTTTTTGAAATTGCGGATTATTGCCTGTTTTTGCTCCGTCGTCTTCTGTTGGGCTGCTACCAGGTCTTCAAACGATTCCATTGCTTATGTACAAGGAACGATATTTTTTATGATTGCTTCGTGTTTTGATGTTATCCTGTTTCTAATTTCAGGATTGTTTGGGTCACTAAAATGCCCTAGCCTTAGGATCGTTGGGTTGAAATGTCTGATGATGGAATCCTGTACCTTGCTACAGGACCTTCGATTTGAAATGTGTATTCTGATGATGGAATCCTGTACCTTGCTACAGGACCGTCGGGGTCACCAAATGTTGCGTTTACAACTGTTTGTAAAAGTGTGTGATTTTTTTTGTTTTGTTTTGATTTGTTTTTAGCCCAGGTAGAATCACCATGTGCTAATATGATTAGCAGAAGCACTTAGACTAGTCTAGCAATCAAGAAAGTTAATTTTTGTTTGCCATAATTTCTTTATTTTTCCCAGTCTTTTATACAAGTTTAATTTCATACGTCTATATTAAAATTACTAGCAATGTACATTTTCAGCACTTGTCATAAAGCCTGACTTTGCATTTTATCAATTATTGTAATACTACTCTTAAAGGTAAATGACTGAATTAATTGTATGAGTATAAGAATATCTTAATCTAAATGACTGATTGCATTATGAAACTTATTAATTTGTAAATAAAACTTGGTTAATGAACTTAGAATACAACATAAGCAGAATTAACATTAAATATTAATTTATAATAAACCTAACCAATGTTTGATACAGCTTCAATGTTTTTAGGGTCAGGGCGAATACCACCTGCTTCTATTACGTGGCTCAGGTAGTTAATTGAAGGTTTAAATACCTCGCATTTTTCCCATTTTATTGTTAAGGCGTGATCATGAAAACGCTTGATGACTTTCGTAAAATTTTATTATAGGGTTGACGAGACGAGACCTGCCAATATTGTATCCATAGCCTTTTGAAATGCACCAGGTGCGGATGTTATTCCTGGAGGCAAACGATTGAAAAGGTACGACCCTTTGTACGTTGTTATGGTTAGTAACCTTTTTGATGTTTCGTCCACTTCGAACTGTAGATACACGTCTGAAAGATCAATTTTACTAAAAAATTTCCAATTTGATAGTTTGGAGAAAATGTCTTCTACGTGTGGTATCGGATATAAGTTTGGTTCCATGCACTGGTTCAATCCCGTTGAGTAGTCTCCACAGATTCGAATGCTGTTGTTTGCCTTACGTTCAACAACTATTGGTGCCGCCCATTCGGAGTGTGTGACTGGTGTTACAATTCCTTCGGCTTCCAATCGATTCAACTCTGTCTCTACCAATGGTAACGTGGCATATGGTACCGGTCTTTTTGCTTTGAATACCGGTGTACTGTTTGCCTTTATATATAACGTGACATTAAATTTGTTGCAATGGCCTGTTTTGGGATGAATTACCGCCGGAAAATGTTCCCGAATTTCATTTAAAATTGTATTCTGATCAACAACTGCTGAAATTTGTTTGCAAATGTGATCTTAACTACAGTTCCAATAGCCGAATCTTTCTATTAAGTCTGTGCCGAATATGTTCAAGTTTTCTAACTCTGTAACATAAATTGTTGCTGTATGCTCGTTATTGTTTTGTCGCAGTACAGCACAAAATTCACCAATGACGGGTATATTATTATTAGATGCATCCGATACTTTTTTCATGCAGGGCTGTAATTTTGGCTTCCCAATTTTTACCCAATTTGACTTTGATATTGTTGTCACATTGGCCGCTGTATCTAATTGCAGTTCAATCTTATGTTTATGTACATATGTGTAGTGAAACAAATTTTCTGACAGTCACGCGACTTTTTACTGCTTTTATATGTTTTGCTGAAACTTCGACGTCGCTGTCACAACGTTTGTACGGTGTTCGTCGCTGCTTTTGTCGTTGCTGTACTCGTTATGTTTGAACATTTTCTTGCGAGCATTTCGTTTTAGCTTTTTGTGGTTCTGGTTTAATGTGACGTGCTTTTTAAAACATCCACAATAACCTTCTCTATGACCGACTTTGCCACAAGTCCTGCATTTATGGCTTGTGTATGTGCATTCTTTAACAAAATGCATGGACCCTCACTGCCAACACATTTGCAGTGTTTGCGGGATGCTTTTGTTTACAGTTCTTGTATTTCAAAACTCTTACCTGCAGTGTTTGTGTTTCCACCAGGTTGGTGTCGTTTCTGAGTATCGTCATACGTTGTATTTCCATTGTAAGCTTCTCTAGTGTTATGTCAGAAGTATTTATCAACATTGATATTAACTTACTGCGTATTTCCGTATAGCAAGGCCATTGTAGGCCAATGACAAACATAAGGCACTTTAGTTGTTGGGTTGACATTTGTGCATGTTGAAAACGTTCACACTGTTTGTTTACTCTGCCGGCGTACATAACGATGTCTTCGTTGTCGTCCTTTTGAATTCTTAGACAGTTGTAGCGAATACTGAACAAATATTCCTTGCAATCAAATAAAGCTTTCAATTGTGTCAAGGTATCTGCGAACGTCAACTCTTGCGGCTTCCGTGGAAACAAAAAATTTTAATACTTGTCGTACACTGCTTGGCTTAATTTACGAATAATTAGTCTGACCTTGGATGCATCATCTAAAGCCTTTGCATGTTCTATGAATAAAGCTTCATACCAGTTATACCAGTTGGTAAAATATGTGTCGGACTCGGCATCGTAGCTGAATTCCTCATGACCTGCTTGCGTTGAAGTTGAAGGATGTGGTGCCGCTGCAATGTTAGAGCTTGCTACAAGAGTAGCAAGTTTGTCTAACAAATCTTGCTGGCGCTTAGCAGTTTCTGTTTGTTGGGTCAAAATTTTTGACACGGCTGTTTTCAACGTATACATTATTATTTCATAAAAAGAAATGAAGAGAAAAAAAATTTCACAAATGCTCGTCGGCACTGTTGTAGTTGTTACTACCGTTCTGAACCGTTGTTCTTTTATTTGAAACGATTCCCGTTTTAAGAATAATACAAACTTTTATTTAATAAAAGATTACTAGTATGACTGCACTATACAAAAGCAAACTAACAAGTGAGAATGTGAATAATAAAGAATAAGGATTAACTGACAAAATGTAGAGAAAATAATGGAGAGATAAAATACATATATAATGTTGCCAGATTTTATGGCTTTATGGCTTGCCAACAATAATCATAAATTCTTAAAAGATATTGTTCAGACAAGAAAAATATTTAAGGAAAGATTAAAAAACATAAAATTAAATGAAGTTGTTCAGACAAGAAAAATATTTAAGGAAAAATTAAAAAACATAAAATTAAATGAAGCAGATAAACATAATTTATTAGAAAATTCATTTAAGCCCATAAACCTTTTAATATGATAAGTGAAAAGCTTGCTTATCAATCAAAAATTTTATTGAAAGATGTAATGAAATCTAAAAAAACGCCGAAACGTAAGTTAAAAATCAGAAAAATAATGATGATGATGATGATTGATCAGATAATTATACAGAAACAACACTTACACCACTATCAGATGATAATAGTTTCGATGAAAGTTCTGATAATTATGATGATGCTGAAGACTTTAATCCAGTTATTGAAAATGATAATAATAATAAAACTTAATCTAGACTTGAAGAAAATATTAAATTGCTTCTAAATAATAATCAAATAGATAACGTTTATGACTTTTTAGACGAAAGAAGAAATTGCCGATATGCAAATAACAAACTAAAATTTAATGATGACAACTATTTTCAATTAGGAAGTATAAAGTGGAATATGACACCAGGATTATTTCAATTATTATTTCATTCAAAACTTTTACATTGCACTGAAAAAGATTTAGAGAATTATAGAGAAACCTTAATGACTACAAATGTACTCAAACGCCAGTTTCAAGCAGAAGCTCAAATAAAAGGTTCAAATTCATATAAATATCAACATATAATTAAAATGTTAATTAATAGTACATTAACAAAGGGCAGTGGACTCTTGTTAAAATCTGAAGTCAAGATGATTCTAATGAATTAGTTGACAGATTACGTTTACTTCTTTCATCAGAGGGTGCTGGTCATAATAATTATAAAAACGAAATAATATCTGCAATTGAAGAACTTAGAGAAACTAATATAATTTACTAAACGAGTTTTAAATATGTTTATATGATTATAGTAATACGCATATATATATAATATGAATATTGATAAAAGAGGAATAGTGGATGAGCTACATAAACAAGCGAGAAAAAATTTTAAAAGAAGACGAGTTGTTATTAAAGAAATTGACGATTTATGGCAAGTGGATCTAGTTGAGTTGGGTAATTATGAAGCAAAAACTAACGGATATCGATATCTTTTAACTGTAATAGATACATTTTTAAAGAAAGCATGGGTTGTAGCGGTAAAAAACAAAACTGCTTTAAATGTAACGAATGCTATGAAAAGTATTTTTAATAACAGTTATCGACACCCAAAAAACTTGCAAACAGATAACGGTAAAGAGATCTATAAAAATCAATTTCAACGGTTAATGGAATCATATCAATTTAAACACTATTCAACATATAGTGTTCTGTAAAACGATTTAATAGAACCCTAAAAGATATGATGTGGGGAGAGTTTACATATCAAGGATCATATAAATAGATAAATATATATAAAGAACTCGTTGATAAATATAATAATACATTTCATAGAACAATAAAAATGACGCCTAATGAAGTGGATTCTTCTAATGAAAAATCACTATTAGATATAGTCTATAATAATTTGAAAATTAAAAAAAAACCAAAGTTTAGAGTTGATGATGATGTTTTAATAAGTAAATATAAACATGTATTTGAAAAAAAAAAATTTACACCAAATTGGACTACAGAAATTTTCAAAGTTAAAACTATAAGAAACACAAATTCTAAAACATATATTTTAGAAGACTATCAAAAACATGAAAATAAAGGTTGTTTTTATGAATTTGAGCTGATGACAACAAAATATCCACAAACATATTTAGTTGAAAAAGTTTTAAAGAGAAAAGGAAGCATGATATATGTTAAATGGTTAGGTTTTTCATCAAAACACAATTCTTGGATTAAGGCTAACGATATATCACTATAAAAGAAATCGTATTAATTTAAAACTGATTTATTTTTTCATCGAACGTTAAGATGTCGTTAACATTAACGTTCAACGGACATTATTCATTACTTGTGGCAAATTATACCCTCCCATTGTGTTCGATAAGAATTATGTTTGTGGATTAATAAGCTTTGGTACTTATCACACAATACCAAATGTTGATGTTGAAAAGAATTTATTTCAAATTGGTGATTATATAATAGATATTCTTGTAGGATCTTATAAGTTTTCTGATATAGTTGATTGATTAAAGATAAATATCATGATTGACTAATGAAGGTGATATTTATTTTAATGAACATTTTAATACGTTTGTAACATCTATAAAAAGCACAACATACCCCATCTATTTCAATAAAGAACGATCAATTGGATCTTTGCTTGGTTTTAGTGAGAGAGTATTACGACAACAAGTTTTTTTTTTTTTTTTTATTATTACATATTTTATTTATTGTATCTTCATATGTGAACTAACAATAAGTATTCAAATCTTAAATATAAAAATATAATTAGGCCCGACCAGTGTCGGACATTAGCTTAGTAATAGTTATATATAATACATAAGTAGTGATAATCAAAAGGAAAAAAATATATAAAATATAAAAGTATTTTCAGGAAGTCCCATCTGGAGTGCTGTGAATAAGAGCCCTTGTATAGGCGAATGTGTCCAGTAAAGTTCAAAATATTACGAGCAAGCGGATTAGGATGTGATTCGAGTTTTGTTAGATATTTGCCTGCATATTTTGCAATTTCTTCAGTCACTAGAGGCATATTCAAATCACGATGTATATTTGAATTTTTGATGTACCATGGAGCCGATGTTATTATGCGTAAAATTTTGTTTTGCCTGCGTTGAATTTTCTCTACATTTGAAGCTGAAGCAGTGCCCCATAGTTGAATTCCGTAGCACCATATTGGCTTTAAAAGCGACTTGTATATTAAAAGTTTACAGTCTAGGCTAAGTGTTGAATTTCGACCAATCAGCCAATGTACCTGAGTTAATTTAAGTTTCATTTGAGTTAACTTAGAGTCAATGTGGTGTTTCCATGTAAGTCGTCGATCAAGGTGTATACCAAGATATTTCACATGTGAATGTTGAGAAACAACTTGATTGTTAATCCGAATGGGGGAACAAGTATCTCTTCGTAAAGTAAATGTTACTTGAACACACTTTTGTTCATTTACCTTGATTCTCCATAAGTTTAACCAAAGCTCCATCTGGCTAATGTGTTCCTGGAGTTTGCGGGATGCCTCATCAGGGTTTTCATGCATACTAAGGCAGGCTGTATTGTCGGCAAATGTGGAAGTATGGATACTACTGCTCACAGGCATATCACAAGTATAAATTAAATATAAAACTGGTCCCAGTATACTCGCCTGTGGCACACCAGATGAAATTGTTTCAGGCCTACTTGTAGAGTCTCCTTCCGCAACAGTGAACTTACGGGAAATAATGTAACTTTCCAAAAGATTTAAAATGTTTATTGGTAAGTAAGTCTTCAATTTTAATATTAGGCCTTCATGCCACACTTTATCAAATGCCTGGGAATGTCTATAAACAGCGCAGAACAATACTTTTTTTCCTCAAAACTTCTTCTTATATATTGAACCAATCTGTGAGTTTGTTCAATGGTGCTATGCTGACTTCTAAAACCAAATTGATGGTCTGGTATGCACCCACTACTAATTAGAATTGGGGACAATTTTGTTTTGAGCAGTTTTTCGAAAAGCTTTGACATTGTAGATAGTAAACTTATTGGCCTATTTGACTCAGCCTTTGTTATATCTTTGCCCGGCTTTGGAATCATTTTAACCTTGGCAAGCTTCCAGTTGTGTGGATAATACTACAGTCGTAAAATAGCATTAAATATGAATAAAAGGATTCTCATTGCAATACGAGGCAAGTTCATCAGCATCTGATTACTAATTCCATCAATACCCGGAGCTTTCTTCGGGTTGAGTTCGGCAATTAATTTTTGTAAATCACGCGTCTTAAACTTTATGTGTTGAGGGGGTAGAGCGACTATATTCGGCAAATCAGCAACACCAGTACATATATTTGGCGTAAAACAGATTTTAAGTGCTCAGCAAATATTTTACCTTTTTCAGTATCGCTTCTTGCCCAACCTCCGGTAGATGTGCGTAGAGGTGGCTTATACTCAACGGGTGTTTTAAGCTTTCTGGCAGCGCGCCACAAGGAGTAATTAGACGCCGGTGTAACATCAAGACCCTCCAGATAATTTTTAAGAGATGCAATTTTTTCAGATGCAAGCAACTCTTGGAGTCGTTTAGTGCACTCTTTAAATCTGATTTTATTTTGTGGTGATCTGTGCTGCTGCCATTCCCTTCACGATAACAAGTGGAAAATTTTTCAGATAAAACAATTGATATAACAAATATTAATAGAATATCATCAAAGGTAATATTGTGAATGGATCATATATAAATAACGTGTCAGCACATACTATTCATCAGCTTTCACTTAACGTTAGTCCAGGATATAAAATAACAGAAAGACCGGCTAATCCAATTTATTTACCTATAAACTTGAGAGAAATATCTACACTGGGTTGAAGAGTTGTCGATTAGAACTGAAACTTAATAAATTTTCGTGGAAAAAATATATATTCGATTACATTTGAAATCTATTACAGAATGATTATATTTAACAAAAATAGTTTGTATAAGGACTCACCAATACCTCGATTATCATTTGCAACACAACACACATCAAGGAGAGTTTCTTCTGGTAAACGAAAGTTGCGTAATAAAAAGCTGATAATTCAAACAAGCAAACATCAGAAAAATAACCAGATACATATCAGATATAAAGCAGGTTGTAACCAGATACAGGGGAAATATAAAGTAGATCGTAATCAGATACAAACCAGATCCTAATCAGATGCAAAACAGATTAAAATAAATAATTGTTGTAGTTGTTACTACCGTTCTGAACCGCTGTTCTTTTAATTGAAACGATTGCTGTTTTAAGAATAATACAACGTTTATTTAATAAAAGGTAACTAGTATGACTGCATTGTATAAAAGCAAACTAACAAGTGAGAATGTGAATAATAAAGAATAAGGATTAACTGACAAAATGTAGAGCAAATAATGAAAAGATATAATATATAATGTTTCCAGATTTTATGGCTTTATGGCTTGCCAACATCTCCCCCTTGTAAGATGTGAGTATCTTCTTGGGACTTTACGCAGTCATGTTGACCTCCTCGGCTCTGCGGGTTCAATAGTTAGACTAGGCGGTTCTACCTCTCGCTGTTGTGATGTAGTCGATTCATATCATATGTTAACACCGGTGGTTCACTGCCGTTCTCAGGTGATGATGAATCATGTTCGTAGAAATCGAGGTAATTCGGTTGTGGCTTGCGATCATTTGCATAACGTTGCCGGAGTTAGTTTATATGACACGTTATGAGTGTGTTACGACGACCTGTTGGTATGAGCACATTGTTAACTACTGCGCCTATCTTTTCTACTATTTCTCATGGTATCCAAACATTTTATTTTTGCAATAAGTTTTTGTATAAATGTTGTCACCAGCCTTAAAGGTGCGTACCTTAGCGCCGTGTTTTTGGTTATATATTTCCATTTCTGAATGGAAGCGCATGTTGCTTGGTGTTGGTCTACATTTTAACAAATCTAACGTTGTTGGGATACGTCTTCCAATAAATATTTCGGAAGGCCACTTGCCTTCTGGAGCGCTTGGGTTTGGCGTTGCTCTATATTGCAATAAAACTCTTTATAAGTTTTCCTTGTCGTCTGGGTTAGCATTGCAATATGATTTCTCCAGGGCTTTTTTTATTGTTTCTACAAAACGTTCTGCTTGCCCTGTTGCGTTTACAACTGTTTGTTTACTCTGTTTGCTCAGAGTCTGTGATTTTGTTGTTGTTTTGTTTTGATTTGTTTTTAGCTCAGGTAGAATCACCATGTGCTAATATGAATTGAAGTTAAGTCTTAGTAGAAGCACTAAGACTAGTCTAGCAATCAAGAAAGTTAATTTTTGTTTGCCATAATTTCTTTATTATTCCCAGTCTTTTATACAATTTTAATTTCATACGTCTATATTAAAATTACTAGCAATGTACATTTTCAGCACTTCTCATAAAGTCTGACTTTGCATTTCATCAATTATTGTAATACTACTCTTAAAGGTAAATGACTGAATTAATTGTATGAGTATAAGAATATCTAAAGGTAAATGACTGATTGCAATATGAAACTTATTAATTTGTAAATAAAACTTGGTTAATGAACCTAGAATACAACATAAGCAGAATTTACATTAAATATTAATTTATAATGAACCATTGGTTAAATGAACTTAAAATACTACATAAACAAAATTTTACATTTGTTTTAATAAAAACAACTGGTAATGTACGACCTATAAGAAGGTGTCCTTTAATTTTAGCAATCTCTGATCTTAACTGTTTTGGTGTAAGGATAAGTGGGCTTATATTGCCGTGGTTCATGTGCATGAGGGCAGCAACCAGCTCTGTTTCAATTCTTTGTAAATCTGAGGCAAGTGTATTTAATTGAATTGCCAGAGACATTAGATTTTGGACTTGTCGTAGATATGAATTCTCATTTTGAACTTTATTTAGATCTTGATAGATGGTTTTCTTAAGTTCTGAAAAGTGCACTTTAGTATTGTTCTCGCTTTGCTTAAGAATGTTAATGGTAAAATCTATTACTGAAGATTGATTTTTTAGTAACAGATGTAGATACTCTTCATTTTGCTTTACGTTAGTTATAGTTTGAGCCATTTGCTCTGCATAATCTGAGTCCAGGACTCCAAATAGAGCATGGGCCATATTTCCAACGATATCGAGTGTAGCTCTCCGGTTTTTTTTGAAATTAAAAGGTCTGCTTCTTCAATAAGATTGTCCCAAGTATGTTGAAGTTGAATGGGAAGCATCTCACATGATTCAAATGCTACCTATTACTTGCAGAGCCTTGAAAATGATGTTATACCAACTTCAAGAACCTTATTCCTATCCCAAATTGGTGTTAAATTGTAGTAAATAATGAATATCCAGGTAGCGTTCATCAACTTTGTCGAGCCCTTGCCTTCGAAATATAATCCTGGATTGGAAGAAAATTCTGTAACATTGATTGGAGAGGCTAATATTATCGGCAGCAGAAGGAGTGAAACAAAAAGCATATTGAAAACACCCAGTAAGGCATATAACACTACATTTCGTTTTGGCTGTATAATGTTACCTTCCGCTGATCCTTGCCTCTTTTGTGACTTTGAGTTGTCATATCCGGAATGTTCTGTTAGGGAGTCGTTGAACAACGGTGCAAGTCTGTGTATTGGCCTCTTTGCTGTTTTGACGTCGCAGACCCTGATAAGTTCATCATCTCCTTTGTAAATGCGGTTGATTCTACCCAGTAGCCATTGGAGCACTGGAGTATTATCTTTCCTGAGAATAACAAGCATGCCTTCAATGACGTTCGGTGAAGGAGACTTCCATTTTCCCCTTTGCTGTAGCTCATGTAAATAGTTTTGAGTCCACTCCTTCCAGAATTTATGTTTGACTTCAGAAGTTATTTTCCATCTTGCATTTAATGATATGATTGCGGATTGATGTCAAGGGTTCCCCTACTAAAAAGTGACCTAGGGTAATAGCTTCAAGATCATCTTAGCTTGATGAGAGAGGGATCAGTGGCCGTGAATTTAAGATTGCTTCTATTTCAACCACTATTATTTCCAATTCTTCATATGTAAGTGATGCAGCTGACACACTTCTCAGTAAAAGGTGCTTTGCGGATTTGACAGCCGCTTCCCAAAGTCCACCGAAGTGAAGGGCTCTTGGTGGAATGAATTTAAAATTTATTGACTGATTGCTGCATACTCGTGTAATCTTCTCTTGTGCTGATTGAGAATATATTGATTCTTTTAATTCAGTAATTTTATTGTTTGCTCCCACGAAGTTAGTAGCATTGTTGCAATACAAAGTCTGACAGTGGCCTCTTCTGCTGACGAAACGTCGTAGTGCGCCTATGAATGCTTCTATAGACAGATTTGATACTAATTCCATGTGAATGGCCTTAGTCGCGAAGCAACAAAATACTGCGATATAGGCCTTGTCTGGCTTTTTGCCCCTGATCTTGTGATGGATCCATATTGGGCCAAAATAATCCACTCCTGTGGTTATGAAAGGACGTGCTGGGGTAACTCTATCTGCCGGAAGATTTCCCATTAATTGTTTGAAAATCACCGGCCTAGCTTTAGTGCATCGTATGGATTTGTAGACGGTACCTCGTGCCAGTGGTTTCCCATTTGTAATCCACAACTGTGACCTGGATGCTGCCAACAATGACTGTGGGCCACAATGACGATTCTCTTCGTGTAGCTTGTGCATCAATAACTTTGTCAGTTCTCGTTGTACCTTCATAGTGAACAGACGTAATAGCGGAATTTTTCTTATATACAAACTAAACAAAAAAAAGCATACAAAAAATATTCGTAGTACATATTAACTTTGATAAATAAGCCTTTTTTGCTTTGATAATATTTTTACATATAGAAATAACAAAAACAAAAAAAAAACCGTAAACAAAAAAACATACAAAGTACCCTTGAGGAATACTCTATATGAGTACCCCAAAGGAAAAAATAGTGAAGTGAGTTCTAACGGCAGAAATGCCTATTTTACTGTGAGTTTTGATGCTCATAATGATAACAATAAAAATAAAAAATCTGATAATAGACTTGCAGTGAGTTCTGAAGCTCTTAATAAAAACCAAAAATCTGATAATAGACTTTCTCTAACGGCAAAACCACAGTTTCGTCAGCGATCAACTTCGCTTTGTCCAATGCCATCTAGTGAATCGTTGACATTATTGCCTAGTACTTCTAAATTTAACTCAGCGATATCATCCGCTTCGGGCTCGTGGACATCACTTAAACAAGTTGTCACTGAAGATAAGAGCACCCCAACGCCCAAGGTCCAAGTCGGAATGGACAGATACATTACAATTTTAAAGCGCGGGCGCAGCCCAAATTCTACTAAAATTGCATCTGTTCCAAAGATGTCCAGGGATAACAGCGCATCCTCTACTAATCGGCAAAACCGTTTTAAAATATTGCAAGATGATAATGAAAAACCCGCTGAATCTGCGAATAAAACCTCCAAGCCGCCACCAATCTATTTAAGAGAAAAAAACTCAAACGATCTAATTAAAAAATTAATTTCGGTCATTGGTGAGAATAAATTTCACATTGTTCCAATAAAACGTGGTAATATTGATGAAACGAAAATTCAAATTTATGAAGAAAAAGATTTTCGCACAATGGTTTCTGAACTTGAAAAAAGTAAAACAAATTTCTACACATATCAGCTCAAGAGTGCTAAAGGTATGCAGATTGTGTTGAAGGGCATAGATTCCTATGTTGCTCCCGAAGAAGTAAAAGATGCTCTCGTCCTCCAGGGCTTTAAAGTAAAAAATGTATCGAACATAATAAATAGGGAAAAGATCCCTCAACCTCTATTTCGCGTTGAACTTGAGCCAAATGATATAAAATTGAAAAAAATGAGACACATCCAATATATAATTTAAAATATCTCTTGTATCGAAAAATAACCGTTGAAGAACCACACAAGCGTTCAGGACCCGTACAGTGCCATAATTGTCAAGAATATGGCCATTCTAAAACTTACTGCAAATTACCTACTGTTTGTGTTGTGTGCGGCGAGTTACACGGCACTGCTAGTTGCAATAAACCGAAAGATCAAAGTAACAAAAAATGCAGTAATTGTGGTGAAAATCACACTGCTAACTACAGAGGTTGTCCTGTGTACTCTTTCGTCAAACAGACTATGAGGCAAACGCCTAAATTGGCGACAGCCCAATGAGCAAACTCTTTAACAGCCACTATTGCGCGAGTGAGCCAACCAGTTAGTTCCCGTGTATCGTATGCCGATGCTGCTAAAACAAATTCTACTCATACACAAAATGTTTCACCACCAAATAATTCAACAAATACAAACTCGAACTTTAGTTTCAATCGCCTTGAAGCTACTATTGATAATCTGGTGCAAACTATAAATAATTTTACAACAAATATGACTAGCATGATGCAAGAAATGCTGCGAATGCAGAATACATTGCTTCAAGCTTTAGTTAACAAACCATGAACACGTTAAAAATATGTTTTTGGAACGCAAACGGCATTCGCCAACATAAAAATGAACTTCAGCACTTCCTCACGGAAAAAAATATTGATATAATGTTGGTCTCTGAGACTCATTTGACTTCGAGAAGCCTTTTTAAAATGTATGGCTACACCTTATATGATTCAAGGGACCTGAGAGGAAGAGCATGCGGTGGATCAGCGGTTTTAATAAAGTCAAGACTCAAGCATAATATTATTGATAACATTTGTGAAGAACATTTGCAAGCAACGAATATATGTGTCGAAAATTTTTGCACTAATTTTGTCATATCATCAATTTACTCCCCTCCTAGATTCGCAATTACTGAGAATCAATATGAGGATTTTTACAAATCTCTGGGCCCTTGTTTCATAGCAGCCGGCGACTATAATGCTAAACATACGTTCTGGGGTTCGCGTCTTATTACACCCAGAGGTCGAGCGTTGTTCAATGCAATTTCCAAAATGGGCTTGGATGTCATTTCGAGTGGAGAGCCCACTTATTGGCCTACCGACATACATAAAATTCCGGATGTCATAGATTTTGGCGTCATGAAAAATATCTCTAGGGTCTTAATTCAAATTGAAGCTTCTCTAGATCTTTCGTCCGATCACTCTCACACGATCGTTACAATTTGTAGCCCATTAAGAAGTGACTTACCTCACCCATATGCGAATTTGATAAATCGTGTTAATTGGCTGGGATTTAAAAAATATCTTAGTAGTCATTGCACGGAAAATATTACGCTAAGTACACCTGATGATATTGAATCTAACATTGCCAACCTTAATGAAAATATTAAACAGGCTGCTGAACATGCCACTACCACCCATCCGCAGACTGGGTTTAATAAAATTTATTCTACCGATATTGAACGTGCCGTATGCGAAAAAAGAGGAGCTAGAAGGGAATGGCAACAGCACAGATCACCACAACTTAAAATCAGATTTAAAGAGTGCACTAAACGACTCCAAGAGCTGCTTGCACATGAAAAAACTGCATCTCTTAAAAACTATCTGCAAAATCTTGATGTCACACCAGCATCTAATTACTCCTTGTGGCGTGCTGCTAGAAAGCTTAAAACACCCGTTGAGTTTAAACCACCTCTGCGCACATCTACCGGAG
The DNA here is from genome assembly GCA_944452675.1 of Tachina lurida. Classification (NCBI taxonomy): domain Eukaryota; kingdom Metazoa; phylum Arthropoda; class Insecta; order Diptera; family Tachinidae; genus Tachina; species Tachina lurida. Next base: position 98,852,200 of record OX101752.1, read on the forward strand.
GTTGGGCAAGAAGCGATACTGAAAAAGGTAACATATTTGCTGACCATTTGAAATACGTATTTACCCCAAACACATGTACTGGTGTAATTGATTTGCCAAATGTAGTCGCTCCACCCCCTCAACTAATAAAGTTTAAGACGCGTGATGTACAAAAAGTAATTGCTGAACTCAACCCGAAGAAAGCTCCGGGTTTTGATGGAATTAGTAACCAGATGCTGATGAAGTTGCCTCGCATTGCAATTAGAATACTGTTATTTATTTTCAATGCCATTTTACGACTGGAGTATTATCCACACAGCTGGAAACTTGCCAAAGTTAAAATGATTCCAAAGCCAGGCAAAGATCTTACCAAGGCTGAGTCATATAGGCCAATAAGTCTGCTATCAACAATGTCAAAGCTTTTCGAAAAACTGCTCATGACAAAACTGTCCCCAATTCTAGTTAGTAGTGTGTGCATACCGGACCATCAATTTGGTTTTAGAAGTCAGCATAACACCATTGAACAAACTCATAGATTGGTCCAATTTATAAGAAGAACATTTGAAGAAAGGAAGTATTGTTCTGCGCTGTTTATCGACGTTTCTCAGGCATTTGATAAAGTGTGGCATGAAGGACTAATTTTAAAATTAAAAACATACCTGCCAATAAACGTTGTAAGTCTTTTGGAAAGTTACATTACTGCCCGCAAGTTCACTGTTGTGGAAGGAGACTTTATGAGCATGCCTGAAACTATCTCATCCGGTGTGCCACAGGGGAGTATACTGGGGCCAGTTTTGTATTTGATTTATACTTGTGATATGCCTCTGAGCAGCCATATCCATACATCTACGTTTGCCGATGATACAGCCTGTCTTAGTATGCATGAAAATCCTTACGAAGCATCTCGATATCTTCAAGAACACATTACCCAGCTGGAACTATGGTTAAACTTATGGAGAATTAAGGTAAACGAACAAAAGTGTGTTCAAGTAACATATACATTACGAAGAGATACTTGTTCACCCATTCGGATTAACAATCAAGTTGTCCCTCAACATACTCATGTGAAATATCTTGGTATACACCTTGATCGACGGCTTACTTGGAAACACCATATTGACTCTAAGTTAACCCAAATGAAACTAAAATTAACTCAGGTACATTGGCTGATTGGTAGAAATTCAACCCTCAGTCTAGATTGCAAACTTTTGATATACAATTCTATTTTAAAACCCATATGGTGCTACGGAATTCAACTATGGGGCACTGCTTCAGCTTCCAATGTCGAGAGAATCCAACGAAGGCAAAATAAAATTTTGCGATTAATAACATCGGCTCCATGGTATATAAAAAACTCAAATATACATCGTGATTTAAACATGCCACTAGTGGTTGAAGAAATTGCAAAATATGCAGGCAAATATTTAACAAAACTCGAGTCACATCCTAATCCGCTTGCTCGTAATATTTTAAACTTTACTGGACACGTCCGCCTAAAAAAGAGGGATACAAGTGCTCTTATACTCAACACTCCAGATGGGACTGCTTGAAAACACTTTTTAATTTTATTTTATTTTTTTCTTCCTTTTGATTATCACTACTTATGTATTATTTATAACTATCTCTAAATTTATGTCCGACAGTGGTCGGGCCTAATAATTATATTTTAGATTTAAGATTTGAATACTTATTGTTAGTTCATATTTGAAGATACAATAAATAAAAATATGTATTAAAAAAAAATAGGGTGATTATGAGTTAAAATCGCAGGATGTTTTGCCTTGAACGATAATGTTGACTGCTCCAGACGACCACCCACGCGCATTATCTGATGCTCATCCATGAATGGGTTTAAGGAGGCCAAGGGACTTGATTTATGTACCCCAAACTCTGCGGCTTGGATGATCTTGATGATAATGTTTAGAGCTTCTTCTAATTCGAATGCATCAAGCTCCCTTTTGGTTGACCGATAAATATTTGTAGTTTTGGAATTTCTAATAAATCTCAACACATAACCAATCGTGTGTTGAAGAGTTTTAAATGAGTTCCGGTGGTTTATCTGATTTATAAGGTCTGCATAATTTTGCTGCAAGCCGGTTATTGTTAGAGCATGCTTCGTCACCTTACGTTCTTCGTCGCAAGTTGTCTCAATTGCTTGTAAAGTTGAGGTTGTCCATTCACTTCGTTGTCCCGAAAGAAATAGAGGACCATAAAACCACATTGAATGTTGTGATAGGTTTTCGGGTGCTATTCCTCGAGATATTGCGTCGGCTGGATTTTCTTTAGAACTAACGTGTCGCCATTAATGTAAATCGCTTAGACCTTGAATTTTTGTTATCCTGTTTGGTACAAAGGTATGAAGGGATACTGCTGACGAGTTTATCTAAGCAAGAACAATTTGTGAGTCCGACCAAAAAAAGTTTGCTATATTTTGCAGACGAAGATCTTCTTTTACCCTATTTGTTAGTTCAACACCTAATACCGCGGCGCATAATTCCAATGGGTGCCACTCGGGACTTGGCACATAGCAGTCTGGTTAAAACAGTTTTGTCTTTATATGTTGAACGAATGTAGATTGCTGTTCCATAGGCTCGTTCAGATGCATCAACAAACGTATGAATTTCTGTAGAGATTGGGTTTCCGTGTTTTAATACGAATCTCTCTATTTTTATTTTGTTTAGGGTTTCTATATTTGTGCGAAATTTATTCTATTCATTCTGAAGATTCATCGGTAACTCGTCATCGCATGAAGGCGGTAATTGCCACAGCTCTTGCAAAAATATCTTGGCTCGTACAACTACCGTCCCAAAAATCCCTAGAGGATCAAAGATTTTGGCTAGTTCTGAACTGATTATTCTTTTTGTTACCCTTGTGGCCCTTGGCTTTTGTGACCATCCACATAATTGATCAGACTTTGGGAGCCATATTAATCCGAGTGTTTTAATTGAACAATCTGAATTCTCGTCTAAGTCCAAGTTGATTTCCTGGTCTTCAGGTGCAATTCCATTTAATAACTGAGGATGATTTGAACAACACTTCCGCAGCTTAAAACCAGCTTCTCTTAGGATTAAGCTTAGTTGTCGTTGTGACTCTAATGCTGTGTTAATAGAATCAGCTCCGGTGAGGCAATCATCCACATAAAAATCATCGCGTAATATTGAAGCACTTTGTAGATATTTTGTAGCGTTTTGAATAGCTAAATGTTGAAGGCATTTTGTTGCTAGGTATGGTGCAGAGAAAGTGCCATATATTACAATTTTTAGACGATAATATTTGATGTCTTGATGCTTGTTGTATCTCCGTATGATGAGCTGGAACATTTGGTCAGTGTCATCGATTTGACTTTGACAGTACATTTTCTCTATGTCTGCAGTGAAGACAATTCTGTGCATCCTACCTCGCAACAGCACCGAAAACAGCTCACTTTGTACGGTTGGTCCGGCATGTATTATGTCATTTAAAGAGAAACCGCTGGATGTTTTAGCTGATGCGTCAAAAACTACTCTTAGTTTTGTGGTTGAGCTGTCAGGTTTTAGTACGCAGTGGTGCGGCATAACGTAATGTAAATTAGGAATGTCGTCTTCTTGTATTTCTTCCATGTGCCCCAAGTCTTCGTACTCCTGCATGAATTTGTTGTATCCTGTTCTAAGATCAGGATTAAGGTTCAATCGTTTTTCCAATGCTAAAAATCGATTGAATGCCATTGTTTTGGAACTTCCGAGAACGGATGGATTTTCTGCGAATGGTAAGCGCACAATGAATCTCCCATTCTCGTTTCTTTTTCCGTTTTGTGCAAAATGATCCTCACATCGTTTCTCAGCCAAAGATAGTGCTCGTTCTGTATTATTCGTGTCTTCAATCTTCCAGAATTTTTCAATTAGCTGGTTTGTTGTTTGCTCTACTGGGGTAAACACTGCACAACTTACCAAGTTGCCGTTTCTTTCTTGTAATTTACCCGTGACGATACAACCCAAAGCTGTTTTTTGCATAATTGGTAGTTTTTGATTGATCTTTATTTGTTTTGGGAGCATCAATTCATGGCGAAATTCTGCTCCGAGCAATATGTCAATTTTATCCATTTGATTGAAACATGGATCAGCTAATTTAATATTTTCAGGAAGATTCCAATCTGACGTGTCGAAAGAATTTGTAGGCTGAGGTGGTACAATGGTTGGAAGAACAAATGCTTCGATTCTGGTGGCATAGCTGCCTGAATATGCATGTAGTTCTATATTGATTCGTTGGGATACGTTTTGAACTTTACGGCCAATTCCTTCAATGCGCAATGAAGAGTTTGAGGAACTCAAGGACAGTTTGTTCATTACGCGGGTTGTAACCAAATTGACTTGTGATCCAGAATCTAATAAAGCTCGGAATGTGCATGTGTGACCATTGACTCCAACTGCCCTTACTCTTGCAGTGACTAGTAATACGTAAGTGTTGTCGATGACCTGTTTGTTTGTTGTAGCTACGATTGGCTTATTTTCATTCGATACACACACTAGTTTTTGTGTTCCTTCTGCCGAAATTCCTCTTGCTAATTCTAAGTGCAACAATGTGTTGTGTCTTTTTGTGCACTTTGAGCAAGACCGTGACGTGCATGCTTTGGCAGCATGATGTGATTTAAAGCAGTTGACGCAAAGCTTCTTTTTTTGTGTCCATTGTAGTCTCCCAAATGGGGACATTTTTAGGTACTTTTCACAGTAATATATGGGATGCCCAGGCATTCCACATACTTTGCAGTTTGGGGTTGATGTAGCTGCAGTTATAAGTTTGGTTCTATCCTTCCCCCCGCCAGATTCGTGAGACCTTCCGCGTGTTTCCAATGCTTGGAAACGGTGCTCTATAAATATAAGAAGATCTTTTAGACTTACGAGGTTTTTGTTGTTTTCTAGCGATTGCTTAAATATAGTTTGAGTTGATTGATTGAGTTTTTTCAATAAATTGTGAACAATTATGGCGTACCAACTGTTCACTGGCAGTCCTTCCGCGCTTAAACCATGGATGCATTCTTTAGTGAAATCATGTATATTTTTTAGTGCTTGTGCCATTTCGGTTTTTATTTGCGGATGAGAAAGCAAGTTGTTTAGTAGTGTTGTCACAATGAGCTTTTTGTTATCGTACCTATCAACCAAAATGTTCCATGCAATTTCGTAATTTGCTGTTGCAATTGGCAAATGTTTTACTAGTGCTTTTGGGTCGTCTGCTAGATGTGTATTTAAGTAAAACATTTTCTCAACTTCGCTCATTGATGCGTTGTGGATTAGCTGGGTATAAAGATCTTTAAAGGCTACCCATTGTAGGTAACTGCCACTAAATTTCGGAATCTGAATTTTTGGAAGATGGGGTTGACAATTCTCAGTGCTGCGTGGATTATTTTTGCTGATATTATTCACATGCCGCTCTAGCTCACATTGAATGTCGTGCACCTCAGCTTGCAGTTCGTAAAAGTCATCCAAGGTGTAGCCGTCTATTTGTTCTTCATTAGTCAATTGCCACAATGTATCGTTGTTTGTAGAGAACTCGTGCATATCCTGTTTCTATTTTCAGGATTGTTTGGGTCACTTAAATGCCCTAGCCTTAGGATCGTTGGGTTGAAATGTCTGATGATGGAATCCTGTACCTTGCTATAGGACCTTCGATTTGAAATGTGTATTCTGATGATGGAATCCTGTACCTTGTTACAGGACCGTCGAGTTGAAGAATGTCTTCTGGTGATGGAATCCTGTACCTTGCTACAGGACCACCGAGTTGAAGAATGTCTTCTGTTGATGGAATCCTGTACCTTGCTACAGGACCGTCGAGTTGAAGAATGTCTTCTATTGATGGAATCCTGTACCTTGCTACAGGACCGTCGGGGTCACCAAATGTTGCGTTTACAACTGTTTGTAAAAGTGTGTGATTTTTTTTGTTTTGTTTTGATTTGTTTTTAGCCCAGGTAGAATCACCATGTGCTAATATGATTAGCAGAAGCACTTAGACTAGTCTAGCAATCAAGAAAGTTAATTTTTGTTTGCCATAATTTCTTTATTTTTCCCAGTCTTTTATACAATTTTAATTTCATACGTCTATATTAAAATTACTAGCAATGTACATTTTCAGCACTTGTCATAAAGCCTGACTTTGCATTTTAGCAATTATTGTAATACTACTCTTAAAGGTAAATGACTGAATTAATTGTATGAGTATAAGAATATCTTAATCTAAATGACTGATTGTATTATGAAACTTATTAATTTGTAAATAAAACTTGGTTAATGAACTTAGAATACAACATAAGCAGAATTAACATTAAATATTAATTTATAATAAACCATTGGTTAAATGATCTTAAAATACCACATAAACAAAATTTTTTATTTCTTATAATAAAAAAATAGGGAAGGTATTCCTTTAAAAATACATACCTCTCCTAATAATAATAAAAGTAATATAATGAACTTATGTATGTATGTATTAACATGCCCATTAGACTGTGGATGATAAGGTGGAGTTTTGATGTGTGCGACTCCTCTCCTTTCGCAAAATTTTTGAAAAATTGAACTGGTAAACTGCATACCATCGTCTGATACTATTAGTTTTGGTTGACCGTATCGTGAAATAAATTCATGCATACATTTGGTGATTTCGTTTGAAGAAATTGTTGTAGTTTGCATTACGTCAGGCCATTTAGAGTACGCGTCAACTACCACTAAATAGTATTTACCTCTTAGGGGACCCACGATGTCAATATGCACCCGATCTAAAACAGTTGCTGGTATGGACCATGAGCTCAGTACAGATTTAGTAGGAGAACTTGCTACTAAAATACAATTTGGACATTGTCTTACGAATAGCGATATTCCGGCTTCTATTTGCTGCCAGTATACATAGGATCTTGCCAGGCTCTTCATACGTTCGATACCTTGATGTCCCTTATGCAATTGGTGTAATATTCGACGTCTGAAAACTTTGGGAATAATCAACCTTTCTCCAGTGATGATGCAATTGTTGACAATGCTTTAAGATTCTCTTCGATTATAATACGGCTAAATATTCGAGGGAATATTCGATGATGTAGGCCACACGTTTGTGACATATTTAACGACTTCTTGTAGTTTTACGTCTTTTGTTGTTGATATACAAACCATATTTTGTTTTACTGGCAGATTTTTAATATTGTTCTGGATGATGAAATTATAATCGTCTTCAGTTTGAATAGCAGCTACTATAAAATCGTCGTTTTGTGGTTGTTTTCCATTGCTGAATTCCTTAGTGCTTACGTATTGAACTTGGAAATCGTGGCCCATTAAAACAAGAGCCCAACGCTGCAACCTGTTTGCGGTATGGGTTGGAATACCTTTTTTGGATCCAAATATTTCAATTAAAGGTTTGTGGTCTGTCAACAACGTGAATTTTCTGTCATAAACCATGCGGTGAAATTGCGTGCATGCAAAAACTAATGCCAATGCCTCTTTTTCGATTTGGCTGTATCGCTGCTCTGATGGTGTTAACGCACGTGAAACGTGATAAGACACTTTTCGGGTTCCATCAGGCATACCATGAAAAATTTGTGCACAAAGTCCAACCATTGATGCGTCTACAAATATTGGTAATTTGCTATTATAGTGGCTTAAGAGCAAATTTGATTGTAACATTTTCTTGAATTGTTGGAATGATGATTCACATTTGTTATCCCCGTTCCATCTTGATTCAGCTTTCAATAAGTTGTCAAGAAGATGTCTGAGGTCACGCATTTTATTTATGAACTTACCATAATAAATTATGGCGCCCAAAAAGGAACGAAGTTGAGAAATATTTTGTGGACGTGGCATGTTTGATACAGCTTCAATGTTTTTAGGGTCAGGGCTAATACCACCTGCTTCTATTACGTGGCTCAGGTAGTTAATTGAAGGTTTAAATACCTCGCATTTTTCCCATTTTATTGTTAAGCCGTGATCATGAAAACGCTTGATGACTTTCGTAAAATTTTATTCTAGGGTTGACGAGACGAGACCTGCCAATATTGTATCCATAGCCTTTTGAAATGCACCAGGTGTGGATATTATTCCTGGAGGCAAACGATTGAAAAGATACGACCCTTTGTACGTTGTTATGGTTAGTAACCTTTTTGATGTTTCGTCCACTTCGAACTGTAGATACACGTCTGAAAGATCAATTTTACTAAAAAATTTCTAATTTGATAGTTTGGAGAAAATGTCTTCTACGTGTGGTATCGGATATAAGTTTGGTTTCATGCACTGGTTCAATCCCGTTGAGTAGTCTCCACAGATTCGAATGCTGTTGTTTGCCTTACGTTCAACAACTATTGGTGCCGCCCATTCGGAGTGTGTGACTGGTGTTACAATTCCTTCGGCTTCCAATCGATTCAACTCTGTCTCTACCAATGGTAACGTGGCATATGGTACCGGTCTTTTTGCTTTGAATACCGGTGTACTGTTTGCCTTTATATATAACGTGACATTAAATTTGTTGCAATGGCCTGTTTTGGGATGAATTACCGCCGGAAAATGTTCCCGAATTTCATTTAAAATTGTATTCTGATCAACAACTGCTGAAATTTGTTTGCAAATGTGATCTTAACTACAGTTCCAATAGCCGAATCTTTCTATTAAGTCTGTGCCGAATATGTTCAAGTTTTCTAACTCTGTAACATAAATTGTTGCTGTATGCTCGTTATTGTTTTGTCGCAGTACAGCACAAAATTCACCAATGACGGGTATATTATTATTAGATGCATCCGATACTTTTTTCATGCAGGGCTGTAATTTTGGCTTCCCAATTTTTACCCAATTTGACTTTGATATTGTTGTCACATTGGCCGCTGTATCTAATTGCAGTTCAATCTTATGTTTATGTACATATGTGTAGTGAAACAAATTTTCTGACAGTCACGCGACTTTTTACTGCTTTTATATGTTTTGCTGAAACTTCGACGTCGCTGTCACAACGTTTGTACGGTGTTCGTCGCTGCTTTTGTCGTTGCTGTACTCGTTATGTTTGAACATTTTCTTGCGAGCATTTCGTTTTAGCTTTTTGTGGTTCTGGTTTAATGTGACGTGCTTTTTAAAACATCCACAATAACCTTCTCTATGACCGACTTTGCCACAAGTCCTGCATTTATGGCTTGTGTATGTGCATTCTTTAACAAAATGCATGGACCCTCACTGCCAACACATTTGCAGTGTTTGCGGGATGCTTTTGTTTACAGTTCTTGTATTTCAAAACTCTTACCTGCAGTGTTTGTGTTTCCACCAGGTTGGTGTCGTTTCTGAGTATCGTCATACGTTGTATTTCCGTTGTAAGCTTCTCTAGTGTTATGTCAGAAGTATTTATCAACATTGATATTAACTGACTGCGTATTTCCGTATAGCAAGGCGATTGTAGGCCAATGACAAACATAAGGCACTTTAGTTGTTGGGTTGACATTTGTGCATGTTGAAAACGTTCACACTGTTTGTTTACTCTGCCGGCGTACATAACGATGTCTTCGTTGTCGTCCTTTTGAATTCTTAGACAGTTGTAGCGAATACTGAACAAAGATTCCTTGCAATCAAATAAAGCTTTCAATTGTGTCAAGGTATCTGCGAACGTCAACTCTTGCGGCTTCCGTGGAAACAAAAAATTTTAATACTTGTCGTACACTGCTTGGCTTAATTTACGAATAATTAGTCTGACCTTGGATGCATCATCTAAAGCCTTTGCATGTTCTATGAATAAAGCTTCATACCAGTTATACCAGTTGGTAAAATATGTGTCGGACTCGGCATCGTAGCTGAATTCCTCATGACCTGCTTGCGTTGAAGTTGAAGGATGTGGTGCCGCTGCAATGTTAGAGCTTGCTACAAGAGTAGCAAGTTTGTCTAACAAATCTTGCTGGCGCTTAGCAGTTTCTGTTTGTTGGGTCAAAATTTTTGACACGGCTGTTTTCAACGTATACATTATTATTTCATAAAAAGAAATGAAGAGAAAAAAAAATTTCACAAATCCTCGTCGGCACTGTTGTAGTTGTTACTACCGTTCTGAACCGTTGTTCTTTTATTTGAAACGATTCCCGTTTTAAGAATAATACAAACTTTTATTTAATAAAAGATTACTAGTATGACTGCACTATACAAAAGCAAACTAACAAGTGAGAATGTGAATAATAAAGAATAAGGATTAACTGACAAAATGTAGAGAAAATAATGGAAAGATAAAATACATAGATAATGTTGCCAGATTTTATGGCTTTATGGCTTGCCAACAATAATCATAAATTCTTAAAAGATATTGTTCAGACAAGAAAAATATTTAAGGAAAGATTAAAAAACATAAAATTAAATGAAGTTGTTCAGACAAGAAAAATATTTAAGGAAAAATTAAAAAACATAAAATTAAATGAAGCAGATAAACATAATTTATTAGAAAATTCATTTAAGCCCATAAACCTTTTAATATGATAAGTGAAAAGCTTGCTGATTATCAATCAAAAATTTTATTGAAAGATGTAATGAAATCTAAAAAAACGCCGAAACGTAAGTTAAAAATCAGAAAAATAATGATGATGATGATGATTGATCAGATAATTATACAGAAACAACACTTACACCACTATCAGATGATAATAGTTTCGATGAAAGTTCTGATAATTATGATGATGCTGAAGACTTTAATCCAGTTATTGAAAATGATAATAATAATAAAACTTAATCTAGACTTGAAGAAAATATTAAATTGCTTCTAAATAATAATCAAATAGATAACGTTTATGACTTTTTAGACGAAAGAAGAAATTGCCGATATGCAAATAACAAACTAAAATTTAATGATGACAACTATTTTCAATTAGGAAGTATAAAGTGGAATATGACACCAGGATTATTTCAATTATTATTTCATTCAAAACTTTTACATTGCACTGAAAAAGATTTAGAGAATTATAGAGAAACCTTAATGACTATAAAAGGTTCAAATTCATATAAATATCAACATATAATTAAAATGTTAATTAATAGTACATTAACAAAGGGCAGTGGACTCTTGTTAAAATCTGAAGTCAAGATGATTCTAATGAATTAGTTGACAGATTACGTTTACTTCTTTCATCAGAGGGTGCTGGTCATAATAATCATAAAAACGAAATAATATCTGCAATTGAAGAACTTAGAGAAACTAATATAATTTACTAAACGAGTTTTAAATATGTTTATATGATTATAGTAATACGCATATATATATAATATGAATATTGATAAAAGAGGAATAGTGGATGAGCTACATAAACAAGCGAGAAAAAATTTTAAAAGAAGACGAGTTGTTATTAAAGAAATTGACGATTTATGGCAAGTGGATCTAGTTGAGTTGGGTAATTATGAAGCAAAAACTAACGGATATCGATATCTTTTAACTGTAATAGATACATTTTTAAAGAAAGCATGGGTTGTAGCGGTAAAACACAAAACTGCTTTAAATGTAACGAATGCTATGAAAAGTATTTTTAATAACAGTTATCGACACCCAAAAAACTTGCAAACAGATAACGGTAAAGAGATCTATAAAAATCAATTTCAACGGTTAATGGAATCATATCAATTTAAACACTATTCAACATATAGTGTTCTGAAAGCATCAATAGTAGAACTATTTAATAGAACCCTAAAAGATATGATGTGGGGAGAGTTTAACTATCAAGGATCATATAAATAGATAAATATATATAAGGAACTCGTTGATAAATATAATAATACATTTCATAGAACAATAAAAATGACGCCTAATGAAGTGAATTCTTCTAATGAAAAATCACTATTAGATATAGTCTATAATAATTTGAAAATAAAAAAAAAACAAAGTTTAGAGTTGATGATGATGTTTTAATAAGTAAATATAAACATGTATTTGAAAAAAAAAATATACACCAAATTGGACTACAGAAATTTTCAAAGTTAAAACTATAAGAAACACAATTAAAGGTTGTTTTTATGAATTTGAGCTGATGACAACAAAATATCCAAAAACATATTTAGTTGAAAAAGCTTTAAAGAGAAAAGAAAGCATGATATATGTTAAATGGTTAGGCCTTTCATAAAAACTCAATTCTTGGATTAAGGCTAACGATATATCACTATAAAAGAAACCGTATTAATTTAAAACTGATTTATTTTTTCATCGAACGTTAAGATGTCGTTAACATTAACGTTCAACGGACATTATTCATTACTTGTGGCAAATTATACCCTCCCATTGTGTTCGATAAGAATTATGTTTGTATATTAATAAGCTTTGGTACTTATCACACAATACCAAATGTTGATGTTGAAAAGAATTTATTTCAAATTGGTGATTATATAATAGATATTCTTGTAGGATCTTATAAGTTTTCTGATATAGTTGATTGATTAAAGATAAATATCATGATTGACTAATGAAGGTGATATTTATTTTAATGAACATTTTAATACGTTTGTAACATCTATAAAAAGCACAATATACCCCATCTATTTCAATAAAGAACGATCAATTGGATCTTTGCTTGGTTTTAGTGAGAGAGTATTACGACAACAAGTAGAACATTTCTCAGATAAAACAATTGATATAACAAATATTAATACAGATATCATTAAATGTAATATTGTGAATGTATCATATATAAATAACGTGTCAGCACATACTATTCATCAGCTTTCACTTGACGTTAGTCCAGGATATAAAATAACAGAAAGACCGCCTAATCCAATATATTTACCTATAAATTTGAGAGAAATGTCTACACTGGTTTTAAGAGTTGTCGATTAGGACGGAAACTTAATAAATTTTCGTGGAAAAATAATATCTATTAGGTTACATTTGAAACCTATTACAGAATGATTATATTCAACAAAAATTTTTTATATAAGGACTCACCAATTTTTGCGTGCCATTGAAAAATTTGCTAGGATTTGCTGAAGATTTTAATAAAATAATAGCTAACTCGAAACATGAATTAATCTTGTTAAGAGTAAAAAATTATGAACAAGTGTTTTAAATCTAGGGTATTAACTCAAAAAGTTAAGTTAACCATTTTAAATATTAAATAAAAAGTGCAACATGTTTAACTTGATGATGTTCATAAATTGGAAATGTTTAAAACAATTAAAAGCGGCCGGGCACTAAATGTATCTTTTAAAAGTTGGGATATGTATTACTATCCTTCACTTCCAGAAACCACTACTGTATTATGGAATGTTAAGCTTGCTAGTGCAAATGAAAGATTACGTTTCATGCTTTTAACGTTTCACAACAATGATAATAATACATTTCAACATTGTGATTTAACAAATATAAAGGTACATTTAAACTCCGACGTATATCCGTAGGATGATCTAAACTTGAAATTTGATCCAAATCGGTTTGCACTACTATACGATATGTATGAAAAGTTTCAACAAAGCTACTATTCACGAGATCTACAACCCCTACTATCACGAGAAGACTTTAAATCAATAGCGTCAATAATTGTCTTAGATGTAACACATCAAAATGAGACTGTTAAAACTGGACCAATAGATATTCGTACTGAATTGAAAACGCTTAAGAATATACCAACCGGAACATCTGCATATTGTTTAATTATACATGATAGAATGTTTGAATATATTCCTTTTACAAATGAAATAAAAAACTATTGTAAAAATAATATTAAGATATGTAATATATAAATAAATGTTTTCTAATTAAAACTGATTTGTTTTTATTTCATTTATGATTTATTTATGCTAGGTAATGAATATATCAGTATTGTGAAATTGGAGAACTTGAATTGAAAATATTTTAGGGTACATAAGGCATTATTAATATGTTTTTATCATATCATCTCTAAAGGTACATATGAGTATTCAGTAATTAACAATATGCTACTAAAATAAATATATAATTTCTTAAAAAATGTCTCCATCATTTCCAACGAACATAAACAAGAACTTGTTAACATTCAATCATATTTGGAGCACACAAGCAACATGAAAATAAATAAAAATAAATTTGGTGAACATTATAATGATTGTGTTTGGTCTAAAGAAACTACTAGATGTGGACCTGATACCTGTCGCTGTGTGAACTATAAAAGGAAAAATATGGAAATGCAAGAAGAAGCAAGAAAAATAATAAATTTCTATAGTTTATCTAAATGTTAAAATTTTATCTTTTTTAAAGTTTAATAATACAAAATGTATATATTTTTATTTGCTTAAAATGTAATTGTAAAATAAAAATTTAGAATAAGAATTATATAAATATACTATATATTTTTACTAAAATTTAAATTTATTTATTTCATTGACAATGGTAAATATTTTAATTACACTCATGTATCCTGCATTTTGATATCGAACTTTATAGCAAACACTGCGCCAGAATTAATATGGTTTTATGGTTTGTTTTCGTTTTTTAATCCCATTGCTTTAATATTTTCTCTTAATATTAAATATTTGGCTACGTATTTTCCAATTTCTTCAGTCACTAGTGGCATATTTAAATCACGATGTATATTTGAATTTTTGATGTACCATGGAGCCGATGTTATCAAACGTAAAATTTTCTTTTGCCTTCATTGGGTTTTCTCAATATTTGAAGCTGAAGCAGTACCCCATAGCTGAATTCCATAGCACCATATTAGATTCAAAAGCGACTCGTATATCAAAAGTTTGCAGTCTAGGCTGAGTGTTGAATTTCTGCTAATTAACCATTATATTTGAGTTAATTTAAGTTTCATTTGGGTTAACTTAGACTCAACATGATATTTCCATGTAAGCTTTCGATCAATAATATAAAAAAACTGTGCTAACTGTACGACTGCTCAACTGTTTAAAAACTGAAAATCAGATAAATCTACACAAAAGAGGGTTGTTTTCTTATCATTTAAACAAGCTGACCGCTAGATATATTAGAAATGTTTGTAAATTGTTATTGAACTCCAAAAGAATTGTATTCTTATTGTTTTATGGCGAAATAAATAAATAAATGTATTGTTACGGAAATGGCCGTCGACAAGATTAATGCATCATTATGCAAATAAATTCCAACAGGGTTAATGTAAGTGTTGTGCAAAAATATTCGAACAGGGCCATTGTAAAGAAACATCCAGAAGAACTAAACCAGCGTTCCACAAAGAGAAACAGCTTAAAAATGTGTGTGTAGTGGTGAGTGCACTGGGAGAAATTTGCTGGTAAATGTATTGAATAATGTTTTTGTATACAACATTTTTTATGTTTAATTAATAACATGAACTGAAGTATGAATGAAGCATTAAAAAAATTAAATAGTATATCCATGAAAAAGATTAAGTGGAAATAAAAATAAGTTCAATTACGAATGATTGTTTTACGCCGCCCCTTTTTTGCTAAACCTAAGGCAATTAGGTATGTAGCCTTTAGTTGGCTGCATGTTGCGGTATTTGTATTGATTTTACAATCACGCAAAGCTTTATTATTTTTCAATTCCAAATTCTTTTATAATTTTGTTATAAGCCTATCTCTGTCCTCCCCTGACAAACTACACAGTTCTAAATGGCGACTTTCATAATGACGCTTAAAACTGTATGCACTTATTTTTTTTAATTTTTGATTGCATACAAGGCACTCAGCTTCATTAAATATGTTTAGTGAAAATAAAAATTTTTTCTCATAATATATGTATGTACCTTCCACATTTCAAAATAATAAAAAATGGTTAATATGTAAACATACAATTATTCCAAGTGTATTGAAATGCTAGAAAAAAAATCATAAAAATACTCAGTTGTTCTTCTCTTTTTCTCTAACTTGTAATCTCAACTGTGTATTTTGTTGTTGCATCATAACAAATCAAGCGACATCAACCTTCTTGCTTAAAATTTGGCATACAACTGAATAAAATTATAACTTTTGTACTCTTTGTAGTGCGCTTCGTCAACATTCCTGTTGTGTATGTGTAAATCGCGAAAAGTGTTCGGCCCCCGGGGGCATTGTGTGCGCATCATTGAACTAAACGTACACTCTTATTCACATACAAGCATAATATCAAATAACTATATACCAATGGTGGGCACTGTCAATGTATTCGTAAATTTTTTATGTGTTGAGGTTGCGAGCTACCCACCAAACACAAAGCCAAGCGATTGAAACATAATGCTGCATTATATATCTATACATAAATAGACATATTTTCTATCTTAAAAAAAAAAAAACGTGGATTATGTAAAATTATTAATTGAAAATAAAACTTTTTCTAAGTAAAGAGTGAAATAAAAAAAATTAAAAAACATAGGACAATAATTGATCATGTTTTCCATTCAAGAAAAAAAAATAATAAAAGAATGGTTGCTTGGTGGAGCACAAAGGTGAAAATTCACCAAATAAAATTATGCATTTTTCAAACTTTAGTTTGGTATCGTCCACTGACAGCATCCATTCTTTTATTTTTTCAAAATAAATGTTTTTATTTTTAAAATTTTTTAAACGCACTAATAATCCCAAATTATTATTTTACTTATTAAGTAAAATATTTTTTTATTAAAAATACATTGAAATTGATTATTGAGGGGTTTAGCTGGATCCTATGCGCATTTCACTGTTGCTAATGCAGATCATCAGGGAACCTTTACCCAAATTTCTTAGAACAACTAGAGTTATTATATTATAAACTTTCATTTAAACAAATGAGAAGCCTAACAACAAATAACAAAGTTGAAACAAGAACTCAATAATCAACATGTTTTTTTATTTTCTTACTTTACCATTGCTACATTGGCTGACTTTTTTTCAGCTTCAAATTGTAGTTGTAAGAGTATGTAAAAGAAAATAAATGTAAATAACAACAACAGCTATTAAAGAATAGAGTGTTGCCACACAAGTATTTTTTATGACCGGGTGCAGTCATTTATTTTTATTAAAAAAGTTTTCCCTTTCCTTACCATTAAACTTATTTGTACTACTATGAAAAGCATTATAATGGCTTTTAATGATATATTCCTTTTTTCCTTAAAGCTTTGATAACATAAAAGGCATTGTACTCGTATGTTACCAAATGCATTATTTATAACAAAATATTTTTCGCATATCATCAGTTTTCGTTGTACCTTCATAGTGAACAGACGTTTTAGCGGAGTTTTTCTTACATACATACTAAACAAACAAAATCATAAAAAAATATTCGTAAATTTTTATTAAAACTTTATATGGTTAAGTAAATTTTTTGGGTTATGCTGGTTTTTAAATAATTAATTAGTGATATGAACCATGACCCAAAGATGATAAAAAATATAAGTAGTTGTGAATTCCCACTCCGGCTCCACAGTGGGTCGATTCACTAATCTGGTAGGTGAAAATTATTTGATGGTGAGTCTATACGGTTTTGGGGCTGCTGAGCTCGACAAAAATAGTTTAAAAAAATTATAGATGATTTTTTTAGGAAATATGACAGAATTTTGCTATTGCGAAATCTAGTAGTATCAATTTTTCATGTAATATTTACAATATTTAATTTTTCATATACTATTATCAGTACTTTTAGAGCAAGTTCTTAGCTATCCAGAAATCCTTTTATTTTTTAGATTTTGAAATGCTAATATTTATGACTTTAGTCCATCTAGATTAACGATTCATCCCACTGTGCACACCAAATTCTTGAAATTTGGGTAATTAAAATTTTAAAATTCTTGGAAATTTGTGAAATTTGATACCTTGAGTTTTCGGCGGCACGCTTTGATGTTTTTTTGTTTACATTAGGAATTTTTTGTTTACATTAGGAGTTTTTGTTTACATTAACCCTTGTGGGAACGGATGTTTTTTTTTGGGTTACATTAATTGTGTGAACGGGTGATTATTTTTTTTGTAGGAATACATTAAGTGGGTTCATATGTAGGTTGGAGGTTTTTCTTTTTTGTAATGTGTATATATACATATATATGACTACGGGAAAATCATGAATATGATTTTTCCTAGTACCAATGGGAAAATCAAGAATTGATTTTTCCTAATACTAATGGGGGGTGAAATAGTGAAAATTTATTTTTCCTAATGCCTAAGGCAATACATGATTATTTTTCCTAATGCCTACGGTAAAACATGAATATTATTTTTTTCAAATGCCGACGGCAAAACTTGATTATTATTTTTTCAAATGCCGACGGGAAAATGATTTTTCATAATTCCGACGGTAAAAACATAAAAGTTATTTCTAATGCTAATACAGGAGTTTAAGGCTGACCGTGATTTGGGGTGGGTGGGGTTGTTGTCGTAATACATAACCGAGGGACTTTATGGATGTGTCTGTCTGTCTGTTTGTCCGTCCGTCTGTCTGTTGTGCGAGGATGTGATTGGCTGGGAGAGCGTGGTGTAGTTAGGGTAGATGTATTGAGTGTATGAGGGTGTGATTGACAGGGGGTGGGGTGTAGTAGAGGTAGATCGACTGCGTGTATGCAGATGTTGGTAGTCTGTAGGAATTCAAGGCTTATAATGATTTGGGGTAGGTGAGGGTGTTGTTGTACGAGTAATATGTATCCATGGGAATTTGTGGATGTGTCTGTCCGGGAGAATTTAAGCGAGGCTGTTATTGGGAGGGGGTGTGGTGTAGTTGAGGTTGATCAACTGCGTGTATGTATGTCTATATGTTTGTAGGAGCTTAAGGCTGATCGTGATTTAAGAGAGGTGAGGATGTTGTTGTAATATGTATACGTTGGAATCTGTATGTATGTATGTCTGTGAAAATTTAAGGCTGATCATGATTTAGAGTAGGTGAGGTGCGTGTAGTAATATGTAACCGTGGGAATCTGTGTGTATGTATGTTTGTAGGAGTTTAAGGCTATCAGTGATTTGAGGGTATGTGAGGGTGTTGTCGTACGAGTGATATGTATGCGTGGGAATCTGTATGCATGTTCGTAGGAGTTTAAGGCTGATCGTGATTTGTGTTGTTGTCAGTGTTGTTTGTAGGAATGACCGTGAGAATTTTTGTATGTATATCTGTAGAAATTGAAGGTTGGCCGTGTTTTGTGAGGGGTGGTGTGTTGTTGAAATAATTCGAATTTTTCTTAGATGAAATCTGGTATATGTGTGTGTGTGTACGTGTGTGTGCGTATGATTTTCTCACGCTAGTAGTTTTATGTACGTAGAAATAAATGGTATTCAATATCGAGATTTGGTTCTATAAAATATTTTCATATATCTGACACATATACATATATATAAGTATATTTTCATACTCAAGGTTGCTGGGTATTTTGTCATGCTTAAAATTGTCCAGCTTTAAAGTCTGCCTGCGAGAAATTTGTTTATATTACAGATTTTGTTTATTTAACTACGTGCGGCTTCTTTCGCTGAACTTCTTTTCATACGATCATGGGAATTTATAGTTTCTCTGTCCATAATAAGGTCGTTTAGGTTGAGCATGTGCTCTGACTGAATGGTTTGCGTTATTCATATATTTTTATGATGTAGATATGTATGTAAGTGTGATTGTCAAGATCTAATAAATATTTGAGTATTGATAAGAAATTTGATATTATGTGTACATACATAAATATCTGCAAATTGATTTTATGTATGTATGTATGTATGTCATGTGCGGTCTTTTGTTGATGTTGTAAATATTCGCCTGGTCTTTTATGTATAGATGTCAAATATCTTCATAGTTTTTTTTTTTTTTTTTTTTTTTTTTGAAATTAAAAAATGTTGATTTAATTTTTATCTGTATTTACTTCAAAGTTTGTGAGGATTTTCTGTTTTAAGTAAAACTGAATTCCTTAAGATACATACTTTAGAGTAATAGTAACTATAATAGAAATATTTCCTATATATAATTTACATTTGTTTAAAGTTGATGCAGCTTATATTCATTCTTAGAAATATTTTGATATAAATTTTTTCCAGCCGTAGGCTTTTTATACCATCTTTTACATTTATTTTAGAACAACTTGCATTGCCTTTTATACATTTAGAAACATTTTTAAATGAAACTGATCCAGCAGTCCAGCTTATGTAACGATAGTTTTTTGTTAGCCAGCTTTCTTCTTTTTTTATTTTTTATTGATTATTGAGTTTCATAATGAAATTATTATATTCGTAATTGTTGAAAACAATCGCTACTTCTTTTCCAAGAAATTTATTTGAATTACTTTTGAAACCTTGTACGTATATAAAAATTATGTTATTTTTCATATTGCTTAATGTATAAGACTTTTAGAATTTGACCTTTGATAGGTATGTATATACATATTCTAGTATATGATTATGAATAAGAATACAGTAAGTTGATGTCTTTGCTTACTATTTCAAATTAAAATTTTATTCAATTGGACTGCTATTGAATAAAAGGAGCTTTTATTTTAAACTCTGGTACAGGTAGAAGCGCTTGAGATTCTTTCATATAGTAGCTTTGTTGGAATCTTTGATACATATAATATATTTATTTTACATTAATATATTTTATTTTAAGATCAGCATCATATGGATATGAGACTGAACTTAAATGTACTTTTAAATTAGTAAGTTCATAATGAACAATCTTATTTTCTTCTTGAATAGCGAACAACAGAAAACGAAGTCGTTTTCTCACAATTTAGGTCTAACCTCTCAACTGATCCTCTAGTATACAATATGACTTTGTCAGCATTTCTGTCTACTCTTTGTCAGCGTTAAGGATAATTAAATTTTAAACTTTTTATTCTTCAAATTGTGTTACTTCATACTGATAATATGTTTAAGTACATTAATAATGTACGAGTATATGTTTATGTTATAACGGGTGAGCGCCTATGGCTTTTATTTGATGTTCTGGATGAAGTGATTTTTTTTCTCATTTTATTAAAGTTTAACGTATTGCGTATATATTTCTAATATATTTAAGTGAGCTTTTTGTATCTGTCAGACAGAGTGAACGTATCAGTTGGTCAGTCAGTCTCTCTCTTTATTTTATTAATTTTTTCTTCTAATGTCTCACTACTATTTTTCAGATTTTACTACTTGAAATAGAGAGTATTTGTATAATTTTTAAAAGTATTAATATATACACACATATAGTTAATATATGTATGTATGTAGAAATTAGTTCACATACAAATAAATGCATGTTTAATAATCAACTATTCTAGAAAATCGATCTAAAATAACACAGTTACCTCCATAATCAACGCACCATCAGTGTTTTCATAAACTGTTAGAATATCTATGGGTGAGCGAATTTTTACTTCAAGTGTTTCTATATAAGGTTTGGTGGTTGATCCCTTGATGTTATTTTGCTTAACGTAGGCTGTGTTGTATCGCATTCAGATGTAATCATTTCTCACTTAGAAAAGGTCCTCATCACCATCAATCATACCTTTATACAATACATTCATGAGTTGAGTTGATCCAGATACAATTGCTGTCTACAAATTAATGATTAGAAAATAGCTTTCTCATCACATTCTAACAAGTTTAATATTTTGCTAGCATGCATGCTTTAGCATGCTTCTATCGATAGTGACGCGAGAGTCCGACATTTAGTGGACAATTAAAAATCTATACTATTAGAATTACGAATTAACTCTTTTGAATTTTTAACAAAGTAGATACATATGTATGTATTTCATTTGCCACAGTCTTAAAATTTCTTTGCTTATAAAAGTATGACGTGAGCAATTTTTAGAATCATACATGCTTCGGCATGCTTCCAATATTTTTTTCGGTAAATTTATGTCATACTCATACAGATCCAGATATAAAGTAAGATCTGTTTACATTACATTTTTCAATTTATCCATGCTTCAGCATGATTCTAGTTGAAGTCTGTATTTATTTAGTAAGTTTGTTTGATACCCATTCATACACATGTACATTCATAAAGATTGGATATCAAAGTCCAATTTTCTTAGTTTATCTAGAAATGAACAGAGTGAATATCTATTATAATAACCCCATACTCATTATTTAAAATTTTGTGTGCTACAGCTTTCGAAATGGAAAATGTACAACTTTTACTATAAAAAGTGATAATATGATGTGCTGAATACTTTGAACTCTTAAGTTTTCACAATATTTCATACAGACCATCAAGTTAAGAGAATTCTAGTACATTAAGCTAATTATCTTCCCTGAGACCTAACATTCCTAATCAATACTTCAAAAAACCAATACAAACTACATTTTTCCTTTTTAATTTTATTTATATTTTCATTGAATTTTACCATTTTGTACCTCTTCAAATTACTGTATACTATATTTTGCACCTTTTTCTCATTCGTTGAGTTAACTTTAATCGCAAATATTTTAATGATGCGATGAACTTTTCTATTGTAGGCATTAAGTAAATCTTTGTGTATATCAATCCACTTATATGAACCATTATAGCTAAATTCTTAACACATAATTCCTTTTAATGATCTATTAAATCATTCTACTATTGATGCTTTCATATTGTGAAATTTTTAATCCTATGTGTATGCATGAATTTTGCGGTGTTTATTAAAAATTCTTTACCATCATGTATTTGTATTTTTTTGTTTTGATACTCATATCATTTCAAAAATATTTTCCATTGCCTTGGTTTTTTCGAGTGCAGCTTTTATTTTCAACGATACTCACCATATAAACTTTGAGAATGTGTCAGTTACAGTCTGCAAAAATCAATAATTTCTATTTTCTCAAGAAAAGCTACCCACTTCACCTAAACCAGCTTCATAAAACATCATCTATTACATTCATTACATCACTACAATACTCAAAAAATTTTCGAAATTTATTATGGAGTTCGTTTGCTAAATTTCTTTTTAAAGACATTGAGTTGTATTACAGTTTTTTTGAGAGTGTTGTGATCTACTTGATACATTTTCAGCTATTTGTACTAAAATGTAGTTAATTTTCCAATCTATAAATGTTATCGCTCAGCTCTCCAATTTGTTTGTCAAAAGATCATTTAATTTTAAGAATGTCTTTTTCAATTTTATTCCTATCTTCCATAGTTAATTTTATTTCACACTCCACTTCATCAATTTGCATTTAAATATATCCTTGAATTATATTAATGCCTTAAGCTTTATTATTCATTCATCTTTTAGTTTCTAGATTTGAGTGTCCAGAAACAATTTACTGATAACAGTATTCTCCGTCAGTGAACGATGATGATTCTCTATGTATGCATTGGTAGAAATTATATATTTATCAATCATTAAAGAAAATAAACCCACTTTTAATCCCCATATTTGATCATCAACTTGTATTTTATCTTTATTCAGTTTTAGATTTCTATCACCAAATTTCCATTCATTATTGAAATCTTTAGGTGAGCCATAGTTTGTATCTAATTCATTTCTTCCTTCCAAGACTAATAAGTCAATATAAGTATCTTAGGTCTTGGAAGGCTGTGGGTAAAAATCGTCTTCATCATCATAATCATTCACAGTATTAGCATCATTAAATAAGATAGTATTATCAAATATTGTTCCTTTTTAAAGTTTCTTTAACTTCTCTCTATCTTGACTGATGGCCTCTGAAGCTTTAATACTTCTACTATTTTCAGATTCTATATTGTTTTTACTTTGTTCTTTCTTGTGTATTCTTTCAATATTTTTAGAACTATTTATAAATTCTTTGAGAGGTTCTGTTATAGGATCAAATATAACTCTTAGTTGTTCACGTGTATCTATTTCACCAGTTTTTATACTACGAAGCTTTTTCATTCAAGAAATTTCTTGTCAACATCAAATGTTTTAAAATTTTCTCATCCATGTTTAATAATAGCAAACAAGAGGTATCAGCTATTAGATCAGATATCACCTATTAGATCAGGTATCAGCTATCAGATCAGCTATCAGGAGCTGGTCTGGTTTTCAGATCAGCTTATCAGGAGCTGGTCTGGTTTTCAGATCAGCTTATCAGGAGCTGGTCTGGTTTTCAGATCAGCTTATCAGGGCTGGTCTGGTTTTCAGATCAGCTTATCAGGGCTGGTCTGGTTTTCAGATCAGCTTATCAGGAGCTGGTCTAGTTTTCAGATCAGGTTAACAGGTATCAGATCAGATTGTCAGCCAGCTGATCTGTAAAACAGATCAGGTTATCAGGAGCTGTTAAGATTTTTAGATCAGATTATCTGTTTCAGATTGGGTTATCAGTTTGCAAGTAGCTGGACATTCATAACATTCTAATGAATGAAGTTTAAGGTCAGATAAAATGCGAAAAAATATACTGTTATGTAGTCAAATTGTTTTCTATGACGATCATCACTTAATTCAGTATCTTTGCTTATAATCAAAATTCCATATTTTTAATTCCAACATGATTTATATTTTTCTCATCTTACTTAAACATTATAATTACAGTATGATTATTTCCTATCAAATGTTTGGTGATTTTGGTATAAGTTTGACATTAGTAGAATGCATCAGCGTTCTTATCTCATCCCATACAAAAATATGCTTCTCACACACAACATGGTTAAATATCATATTGGTATTACTTCTAGCTTTCTTAAAAGAAATAACAGATTCATTATCTGTAAATGTGTAATACTCATATCTTTCATTAATGAAATAAATTTCTACAGGTATTCATATTTAGGTTTTTAGAGAGATTTTGTGTATAAATATGAAGATGTTTTCAAGTTTTACTCCATTAGAACTGTCAAGCCAACCAATAATAACATTATTATTTTTTTTATTTTTATTTTTTTCGCAATTTGACAGGCCAACTATTCTTGCACGAATAGAAATTGATAGAAGGGAACTATGATTTACTTTTGAGCTAACGTTTGATGATTCATCAAAATTTCATACCAAGGTATATTTATGTTGTTTTACTAACCGCATTTTGCAACTAAATACATTTTATAAATATTATCTATTACTATAGAAATAATAAAATAGTATGGTCATATGATAATAGAAAACATAATTTCTGATATCATATAATCATACTATTTTTTCTATAATAAGAGATAATGAGCCATACTCATACTCAAAACAAATGATATTTTGACTCTGAGTATGCTTCAATATTTATGAAATGCATTTAGTTACAAAATGGGGTTAGTAAAACAAAGTATATTTTAAGAGTTTAAAACCAAAATTTTTATGGTAATACTGGTTTTAAACACTTAAAGCATACTTTGTTTTGACTATGTGCATGCACCAATATTTAGGAAAGGTATTTCATAAATATTGACCCATACTCATAGTCAAAACAACATAAAAAAACCTTGGTATGAAATTTTGATGAATCATCAAACGGTAGCTCAAAAGTAAATCATAGTTCCCTTCTATCAATTTCTATTCGTGCAAGAATAGTTGGCTTGTCAAATTGCGAAAAAAAAAATAATAATGTTATTATTGGTTGGCTAGACAGTTTGTTCAAAAATTTCATGCATCCACTTTGGTAGCTTGCTAATGATATAAACAAATTATTGCTATTGTATTCAAATTGTAAAATATATTGTTCTACTTTTTCCATATTACGACGATAAAAGTATTTCAAGTACAGTTTTACTTTCTTACATAACCAAAAGCCACTACACATTAAGTCATATTATTATTACCTACAGTTTACTTTATTTTAAAACTGTCTCTAAAGAAATTTTTTGCTAGTCTTTTTCAATTTCATTATTAATCAGGTAC
Source organism: Tachina lurida (assembly GCA_944452675.1). Classification (NCBI taxonomy): domain Eukaryota; kingdom Metazoa; phylum Arthropoda; class Insecta; order Diptera; family Tachinidae; genus Tachina; species Tachina lurida. The sequence continues at coordinate 98,877,752 of OX101752.1, forward strand.
ACAAAACTACAATTTTTATTTTTTGGAAAGCAACCACCATATGAAATCATCAATTATCTGAACTTGCTCATTATTTACAATTATGAACGAAAACAAAAATTTAATACATATAATTGTGGTCACTTGTGCTTAAAATTTCTATTTAATAAATATTATTTAAAATGAAATGAAAACAACAACAACACTTTTTCTTCATGTGAAGTCATTTAAACAAATTATTTATTTTTTAATTTACATAATTTTTTCTTATTAATTACACTAAGAGCTAATTAATTAATTAAATATCTATATTAAGAAAAATATCATCACCATCTACCTTAAATTCTCTATAAATATTTAAATTTGATAGTGTTGATACTGGGCAATTTATTTTATCCGCTTGCATAAGTATCAACATTATTTTCACACACAAATATTTTATAATCTAAATAACTTAATGATAGTTTATTTATAGACTTGATGAATCTTAGATCTAAATGCATACATTGTATCATCTTTAATCATCTCTAACACTTTTTTATTCATTAGTGGAAAATTATAAGTATTTTCTTTCGAATATGCTGATGTATCGAAATGTATTATAATATAATTTCTAATATTATCGTATATATCATTTGTTCTTACATTATATGTAAAGAAATCGGTATCCATGTAATTGAGATTAACATTTCCACGATATTTGGGTTTCATATAATCATAATGAAAATTATTATTATTTTATACTTTGATAATTCTTGAACTGATAACCCAATGTAAATGGGTTTATTATATTCAGTTCTCACTCTACTCATTTCAATGGTAACTATATTATCACGAATTATGAAGGAACTATGAAACTATAAGATGTCTGGCTCCTAATCGCTTACCTTTATTTTCCCATTCATATAATATTTTGATGTGTTTTCTTTTATCAAAATTTTAGTCTTACCATACACAGCGTTGTTAATAATTAAAAAAAAAATTGTTTAAATGAGTTTTTAGCCAATGTTCTATGATGATTATTTAAATCAATATCTTTTTTTTACCAATCCGATTGGTTAATTTCGAGAATTTCATGAATTTTCTTTAAAACTAGTCAATTTTGAAGACATTATTGAAGGTTGTGATAGTGTATTATATAATTGGCTTTATGGTTTAAGTCTGTTACTGATTTTAGCTGTTTCATGATTTAAATTTTCTTGTTTTCTGCACAAAATGGTAAGTTACAAAATGTAAGTCATGGTAGTAGTGCAATGTGGTTGGATATTCTAAATCTACTTTCAATGTGTAACCAATTGCTGAATCTGCTGTTACATCATTTACATTAAAGTTTTAAAAATTTTTCCACCCATTTGAAATTTTTAAAGGGGAGGTAATGAGACATTGCATTACCATATAAATTATTTACATCTAAGTACATCAGATAGTTTGATTCTTTTCTAGGATCATAATCACTAACATATCGAGCCCTTTTTTCGATTTTATCGTAAGCGACATGTTATCGGAAATAGACTTTTTTATTGAAATTAAAATTTTCGGGGCCTACACATAGTTTAGAATTATCAAAATGGCAAAATTTTTGATAACTTTTAAGATACAGGCTGTACAACTTTATCGTAAGCGACAAGTTACGTACAAAAACAAATTTGAATATTAAAAAAAAACCTTTTCCTGAAAAATTTAATTTTTGTCGGTTACGATAAAATCGAAAATAATTCTCGTTATTTATTATTGGCTATCGAATTTCGTTAACTACATTGCACAATACCTCCCCTAATACCCCGTACAACGAAGTTGTACATGTTAATATCAGTTAGCAATTCTAACTCTATTTCCGTGGTTTTCATTATTGCATCCCAAGACAATCCTGGGGTGGTATAATATTGAGATGGATCTAAATTATAAATGCTTTTACAAACTTTACGGAAATTTTCAAATACATCACAAAGTAATGAAACATTATTCCATTAGTTTTGCATACTGGAACGTATTCGATATTCTTTCAGGATGTTCATAGTCATCCACACTACATATCTCATTAGTGAGTTTATTAAAGAAGACTGATCGGGGTGGTAACTGTGTTTCTTGAAGACGATTGGCTGAATCTAAATAATCATATGGAAAGATGTCCTTGCGTTTCATTAAATCAAATTCACACTGATATACTGATTCTACAGTTTTCAAATTATCATCAGACAAATTCCATGGTAGTTTTTCTAAACTCGATGGCATAAACCGAAGTGAGTCTAGGAAACGCAGTTCAATTGTATCTTTTTCATTTACCAAAATTCTCCTTATTTAAAGGAATTATATTTATATTACCTTCAATAAATTAAAATTATCTGATAAACAAATGACAGTCAAATGCCGAAAGATTATAAAAAAAATTAGGGATGATATTTGCAATTTGGTACTCTAAATTACATTTATTATGTGCGGGTCCCTTATAATCTATTTTCTACTGTAGGCATCCTTGTTACAATTTTGCTACATTATTTTTTATGTTTTTCTAGTGATGTCTGGCTATAAAAATGAGTCAGACAGCTATTACAAATATACACCTGATGCGTATGCTTAGTTAATTGACTCCCTATCAATCTATAAGTGAACAGAAAAATATTATATTTTTAATAAGTCTACTTTTCAGTTTTTATCAATGTAAGTAAAAGTATATTACCTTGAGATATTTTTGATCCACACATAGTGAAATCTTTCTACATCTTCTTCGAGCAATAAATTTATTTGAATGACTTTTTCCTCTGCAGTAAAGTAGTATTGACTTATATGAGGGTTGTTGGCTTCAAAGACTTTAATTTTGTTTGTTGGCAGCGGATAGTCCAAGTTTTTATTAAATTCCAGTGATATAATTTTATATTCAATATTTCTAACATTGTAAGAGATCAACTGGGTATAGTGCTGATATTATTGCCCACTTGAAACAATATTCATCATTACTTTGTACGTTGATACAAGCAAGCTTTCTCTGTATTGCTGGTGGTAACGGAATGTTGTGAGAGCATGTAATACAACTATATTGATTAATGTTAATGTCTAAACGCATTATTTCAATTAATGCCTATCCACTATCACGCTCCTGAAATTCACTCATCTTTTTAATAATGACATAACATTGTTCATTTTAAACTTTAAGAATATCATCTCTTGTTATAGATATACTAAGAGTACGGATGAGACTTTAATTCGATGGTACATGAATTTTCTTCTTCCTTAACTTATATGTATTCACAAAATAGTTCAAATTTATATTTTATGCTTGTAAATTTTTGTAACATATCACTTAATAATTCAATTAATTTGTCTCTAATTGCAGAGAAAAAGTTTTATGGTATTAAATTGGTTTTGTTTTTATCTTCAACTAAATATGTTATGATGTGATTTTAAACATTTTTAGGAAGTCAATTTCAATTCTTATCTTTTTAAATTCAACTATAGAACAACTGAAGCATAGCCGCGAATAACGTTGTAAAATACATTTTTAAAAAAACCAGTTTTTTCATAGATTACCATTAACATAACTCTTTTGCGTTGTTCAAACATCAAACCATCCAAAAGTATGCACCCTATCGCCTTCAAAATACAATTACAATCAGTCAGTCGGTGGAAAAGTTTGTAAGTAACTAATAAAATCATGCAAACGAAATTGTCGAAAATAATTGATAAATGTAGCAGAGATACAAAAAGAAAAGTTAATGTTAAAGTTAGTTATCATTATTTTCGATAAGCTAAAAAAATTAAATGAAAAAACCAATCTTGCTTTCAAATACGTTTTTGGGCTCTCCTGAAAAATTATTATTTTGTCACTTAAAACGTTATTCGCGGCTAACCTTCAACTATTAAAAAATTATTATACAGTACAACACATTTAAACATTTTTTTGCATCAACTAATTTTTGTACAACGAAAACCAAAGTATATTTGTGTACTTCTATTAATTACATAATCATACACATACATACAATTTACAAACATTTCTAATATTTCTTGTGGTCAACACAACAAAAACAAAACTCTTTTTGCTTACGATCAGCGTACAGTGTGAAATTTAGGAAGTTTAGCGGAACTTTATTAAATTTTTGAAATGCATAAAATGAATAAAATTATATATTATTTCGGTAGTTTAATATTCCACCTCAAAAACGTCTTACTCAATTTGGGGATTTACTCTGCGACTTTTACAAACTTACAACTTCAAAATGCACCTGAAAGTTGCATTACTTATGCAATCATACTTTTTGTCTACAGAAAGCTTTCAGATTTGTTACAATTAATAGAGTGGTACATACAAACTGCAAATCAGTAGGCCATAATTTTTTCGGTGTTTATTTTATGAGATGAATGTCAATTATTGGCATTTAAATAATTGCAAATTTTTTCCTTACTCTTGTGTAATTTGTTCGTGAAAAAAGTGATTTTTGAGAAGTAAGTAAAATTAAATTTTTAGTTTCGTTGGAGAGTTTAAAAGGTAATGCCACATAATACCATCTTAAACGTATAAAATTTTAAAGGTGGGTGTTTCCCCTATTGGGAACACAAAATATTGTCTGCGATATTTTGCGATCATCTTTTAAATTTAATATTTTTCAGAATCACCTTAGAAATTTCATATAACTGCATTTTCCAAAAGTGGAAGCAAGAACCGACAGCATACGCCATTATTGGTTTTGTTTTGGAAAAAATAGGCTCACCAATCATATCATCTGACACTCTTTGCAGTTTAAAGGCAACTCTTCGAGCTCTGGCTTGTAAAATACAAAAAAGGTGGAAGCAATCCAGTCGAAATTTAGCATCATTTCTGAGAAAAAATGCTAACTGGGTTAAAAATATCGTAAAATTGTCAAATGATGTAAGGAATGCATTAGCTAGCGGATCGAGGACCAATGCAGGCAGACCTAAAAAAAGACTGTCATCCTAAGGAGAAATGAAATCAATCCTAGTAAAGTGAACAACATCTGCGATATATCTCAACAAAATGTAAATTAATCTTTTTTATCCCTTGGACTATCACCCCTCCATGCATGGATAAGACTTTTAGAATATATTTTACATATATCGTACAAACTGGATATTAAGAGATGACAAGCTCGTGGAGCAGAAAATAAAAAAAAGTTGCAGAAAAGAAAAAATACATTCAAGAAAAATATAAAGAGGAGCTTGTCTTGCTTATGGATATGCCAAAACAGTCCGAAAACACAAACGATGGAAATACTAAGAGAAAATTCTCTAGAAATGCCAAAAATCTGCCGAAATAACTGGCGTTAATTTATATTTAATCAAGCGTTTTCATGTGCTGATAGAGTGCCTAAATTGTGGCTTCAAAATTGATTCAGAAAAATTCGGCGAATATGCAAGAGAAACTTTTGTATTTGAAAGAATATTTCTGGTACTCAATGCCCGTAAGAATGCAAAGGATATTGTATCCTCTTGCATTCTTTCGATCGAACAATTTTCTTAAGAAATTCAAGATGCAAAAAACAAAGACTGCAGAAATATCGCGAACTTTTTACTAGAAAAACATCCCGAATTGATACAAATACGGATTTATTTAATCGAGTGCTTATTTCATCTTACATCGGTAGTCTTTGTAAAGTACCAAAAACCAAGCATAGTGAAGTTACTCCAGAAGTTTTTGAATTGTAAGAAACATTTGCAGACCCCTTGCAATGATTACGATTCTTCATACGATTGCAGTGGGTTTAGTTCTAAATAGATGTTCAAATTGTTGTTACATAATTCTTTCTGCCAAAAAAACCGACTTCAATGCAAAGATCTGATAGAAGAAGAAAAGAAGTACGAGAAATATAAAATTAAATTTTAATGGGCGTGTCTTCGCCAATTTTGTTTGCAATGGGACCAATGGAAGGCTATACCCTCTCAGACAATAAAACAAAATTTATAATCGATCTAAAATGTACCGAGCTATAAAGTTACACACCTAAAAAAATAGAGACGAATTGTTAACGTCCTCCTTTGTTTGAAATCGGTTAAAAATGTGTAATGTTTTTAATTGTTCTGTAATAAAAAATACATTTAAACACAAAAACTTTAAATAAAGTACATTAATTTTTATTAATAATAAAATAATAATAATAATAATAAAACAACAAATAGAACTCAAGAAATTTTGCACTGTGCAGCTATGCTAAATGTGTAAATTTATCTGATTTTCACAGTTTTTTAAACAGTTGAGCAGTCGTGCAGTTTGTATAGTGTTTTGATATTAGTTTACTTCATATCAATGACAAGCTCATTCAGAGCTTTTAAATTAAAATTTCTTTAAAAGATTTAAAAGATGGAACAAATTTTAACTGTTTAATTTAATACTACAGGTTGTACGAGTACATAAACTGTCTAACGTAGCGATGTTATGTTAGTTCTAAGTTCTAATATGAAATATGATATGTATGTACTGCTAAAAAAATTTGGTCAGTTTTTTCTTCTGAAAAATTGATTTTTTTTCGCTATGGGCAGCTTTTTCCTCAAACGTATATGGTAACACTGTTTGCGGCTAAATAGTTTAAACTAAAAATTATTTGTGCTATATATTTTTCCTTGGCCAAGTTTTAAGTTTTTTATTTGAGTTGAAGACTATTTCCTTTAGCTAATTAGGCCTAACGTGTTTCTATGTGTTTTATTTCATATTATGAAATATGAAATAAAAAATTGCTTTTTTATTGTCATAGAAACACGTTAGGCCTAATTAGCTAAAGGAAATAGTCTTCAACTCAAATAAAAAATTATTTTATTTTTACAAAATAACAAAACCACAAATGAGCATTTGCTACTTCTTTCATTTGCACCCTACTAAAACAATCGAATACAGTACACCCCATTTAACTATCCATCGGTTAAGTACCTACCTTATCACTTACACCGAGTTACACACATTCTGTCCTATGAACCAAATATACTTTTTCGGAAAGGGGAGAAAAAATAAAAATACACGTGTATCGGCGATTTTCATGTACACGTCAGAATTTTTTTTGTATAAAATATGAAGCTCGTAATGTCCGTCTGTCTGAAAAACTTTGGATAAGTTTTTAACCCTTTTTCCGTGATCCAATTGAGCTAAGTTTTTGCAGGCAGACTCATGGAAATGTCTGTATCATGTCCAATTTAAAAAATATAGATTTTTATCAATTCTCAGATATTTTTGATTTTTTTTTGAAAAATTTGTCATTGGTTTTTTTTTTTGTAAAGGTTTTAGCTCCTTAAAAACCCGAGTTTTTTATTAATTTTGTTATATTAACATTGAAAATTGTTACATTAAAAATTTTAATGCTTTTAAAGAAACTTCGGTCTTTTATTCTTGCGTCCGTAAGCATTTGTGTTACCATCGCGACAAATAGACCAACAGTATTCGCCAAGCATATGCGTAATATCTTGTCCTTTTCAATAGCCACAATGTCCTGATGGAACCTTTCGCCTTATCGCTAGAAGCTCCTAAATCATCAGGGAAAAAATCTAAATGATTGTGAAGGAAATGGATCTTTAGCGACATTAATATGCCCATTTTGCCATATGCCGAAATCATTTCTGCGACAATATTTTTATAATTGGCAGCTCGTTTGTTGCCAAGAAACTGCTCAATAACGGCAACTGTTGTTGCGTTGTTCGATAGCATTCAATTTAGATGAAAATTCATAACTTGCAACTATTTTTTTTATCTGCGGACCATTGAAAACACCTTAAATCATACACATTATTAAAAAAAATTTACTGAATGACTTCTTAAAAAGTACCTGCATGAATCTTTGTGCCGCTCAGTTTTGAAAAATTTTGCGCAAACTTGCAATCGCCTCGCCCTCACGATCCAGTTTTTTAACAAAATTTGATACGAGACCGAGCTTAATATGTAGTAGTGGCAAAATGATTTGAGATGGCTGCACCAATGGTAGATGCTCTATACTTTCTACGCCTACTTTGTAGCATGTTCGCGGCTTCCACTTAAATTCAGTTTAATGCTGATCTCTTTTGCGACCTTCCCATGTACACTTGTGTTATTAAATGCGGCACTGCAGTCCCAAGTTCACTGGATGTTGGTACATATTCCTATACTTCTGAACTCTCGAATCTCGCATTCTGTTTTTTTTTTTTATACACATATATATTTATTTATTGTATCTTCAAATATGAACTAACAATAAGTATTCAAATCTTAAATCTAAATATAATTATTAGGCCCGACCAGTATCGGACATAAACTTAGTGATAGTAATTAATAATACATAAATTTCGTATTATTTTTCAAGAAGTATCATTTGGGGTGCTGAGTATTAGGGCCCTTGTGTCCCTCTTTTTTAAGCAGATGTGTCCAGTAAAGTTCAAGATATTACGAACAAGCGGATTAGGATGTGACTCGAGTTTTGTTAAATATTTACCTGCGTATTTTGCGATTTCTTCAGTCACTAGTGGCATATTTAAATCTCGATGTATATTTGAATTTTTGATGTACCATGGAGCCGCTGTTATCAAACGTAAAATTTTGTTTTGCCGTCGTTGGATTCTATCCACATTTAAAGCTGAAGCAGTGCCCCATAGCTGAATTCCATAGCACCATATTGGCTTCAAAAGCGACTTGTATATCAAAAGTTTGCAGTCTAGACTGAGTGTTGAATTTCTGCCAATCAACTAATGTATTTGAGTTTACTTAAGCTTCATTTGAATTAGTTTAGCGTCAATATGATGTTGCCATGTAAGCATTCGATCAAGGTGTATGCCAAGGTATTTCACTTGAGAATGTTGAGGAATATTTGATTATTGATTCGAATGGGGGAACAGGTATCTTTTCTTAGCGTAAACGTTATATGAATACACTTTTGTTCATTTACTTCAATTCTCCATAAGTTCAACCATCTTTCAAGCTGGGTAATGTGAGCTTGGAGATTGCGGGATGCCTCATCAGAGTTTTTGTGCATACTCATACAGGCTGTATCATCGGCAAATGTAGAAGTGTGGATGTTATTGCTCACAGGCATATCACAGGTATATATTAAATACAAGACTGGCCCCAAAATACTACCCTGTGGCACTTCAGAAGATATAGATTCGGGCACACTCATGAAGTCTCCTTCCACAACAGTAAACTTTCTATCAACAATGTAACTTTCCAAACTTTAATTAACTTTAACTTTCAATTTTAAAAATAGGCCTTTGTGCCATACTTTGTCAAATGCCTGAGAAACATCAATAAAAAGAGCAGAACAATACTTCTTTTCTTCAAAAGTCCTCCTTATAACTTGAACCAATCTATGCGTTTGCTCAATAGTGCTATGCTGACTTCTAGAGCCAATTTGATGGTCCGGGATGCACCCATTATCAGCTAAAATTGTGGACAATTTAGTCATGAGCAGCTTTTCGAAAAGTTTTGAGACTGTTGATAGTAAGCTTATAGGCCTATATGACTCAGCCTTGGTAAGATCTTTGCCCGGCTTCGGAATTATTTTAATCTTGGCAAGTTTCTAGTTATGTGGAAAATACTGCATTCGCAAAATGGCATTAAAAATAAATAGCAGGATTATTATTGCAATATGAGGCAAGTTCGTCAGCATCTTGTTACTAATTCCGTCAATACCTGGAGCTTTCTTCGAATTAAGTTCAGCAATTAGTTAATGTACATCGCGCATCTTAAACTTTATGGGTCGCGGGAGTAGAGCAACTACACTTGGCAAATCAGCAACACCAGTACATGTGTTTGGGGTAAATACGTATTTTAAATGATTAGCAAATATGTTACCTTTTTCAGTATCGCTTCTTGCCCAACCTCCGGTAGATGTGCGCAGAGGTGGTTTAAGCTCAACGGTGGTTTTCAGCTTTCTAGCAGCGCGCCACAAAGAGTATTTAGATGCTGGTGTGACATCAAGACCTTCCAGATAATTTTCAAGAGGTGCAGTTTTTTCAATTGCAAGTAACTCTTGGAGTCGTTTAGTGCACTCTTTAAATCTGATTTTAAGTTGTGGTGATCTGTGCTGTTGTCATTGCCTTCTAGCTCTTGTTTTTTCACATAAGGCACGTTCAATATCGGTAGAATAAATTTAATTTAATCCAGTCTGCGGATGAGAGGTAGTAGCATGTTCAGCAGCCTGTGTAATCATTTCGTTAATGTTGGCGGTGTTAGCTTCAATATCCTCGGGTGTTCTTAGCGTAATGTTTTCCGTGCAATGACTACTAAGATATTTTTTGAATCGCCGACTGATCATCTTCACATACGAGTGAGGTAAATCACTGCTCTGTGGGCATCAGATTGTAACGATCGTGGGAGAGTGATCGGACGAGAGATCTAAAGAAGCTTCAACGTTAATTAATTCTCTAGAAATGTTTTTCATGACGCCAAAATATATAACATCCGGAATTTTATTTATGTCAGTAGGCCAGTAAGTAGGCTCCCCACTCGAAATGACGTCCAATCCCATTTTTGAAATTGTGTTGAACAATGCTCGATCTCTGGGTGTAATATGACGTATGTTTGGTATTATAGTCGCCAGCTGCTACGAAACAAGGGCCAAGAGATTTATAGAAATCCTCGTAATGATTCTCAGTAATTGCGAATCTGGAAGGGGAGTAAATTGATGATATCACAAAATTTGTGCAAAAATTTTCAACACAAATATTCGTTGCTTGTAGATATTCCTCACAAATGTTGTCAATAATATAATGTTTAAGTCTAGACTTTATAAGAATTGCTGATCCACCGCATGCTCTTCCTCTAGGGTCCTTTGAATCATACAAGGTGTAGCCAGAAATTTTAAAAAGGCTTCTCGAAGTCAAATCAGTCTCTGAGACCAACATTATATCAATATTTTGTTCCGTGAGGAAGTGCTCAAGCTAATTTTTATGTTCGCGAATGCCGTTTGCGTTCCAGAAACATATTTTTAACGTGTTCATGGCCTTTTAACTAATGCCTGAAGCAGTGTATTCTGCATTCGCAGCATTTCTTGCATCATGCTAGTCATATTTGTTGTACAACTATTAATAGTTAGCACCAGATTCTCAATAGTAGCTTCAAGGCGACTAAAGTTAAAGCTTGAGTTTGCATTCGTTGAGTTATTTGGCGGTGGAACATTTTGTGTGGGAATAGAACTAGTCCTAGCAGCATCGGCATACGATACACGTGAACTGGTTGGCTTGTTTGAGAAATAGTGGCGGAGTAAGCGTTTGCTGCTTGAGGTGGAGCTAGTTTAGGTTTTTGACCCATAGCCTGTTTAACGAAAGCATATACAGGGCATCCTCTGTAGTTAGCGGTGTGATTACCGCCACAATTACTGCACTTTTTTTCTGCTTGATCTTTTGGCTTCGTGCAGCTAGCAGTACCATGCAATTCACCGCAGATAACACAAACTATAGGTAAATTGCAGTAAGTTTTTGTAGGACCATATTATTGGCAATTGTGGCACTGTACGGGACCTGAACGCTTATGTGGCTCTTCAACTGTAATTTTTCGGTATAAAAGGTATTTTAGGCTATAAATTGGATGTGTCTTGTTCTTTTTCAACTGTATATCATTTGGCTCCAGTTCAAAATGAAATAGAGGCTGGGGGATCTTCTCTCTATTGATTATATTAGTAACAGTTTTTACCTTAAATCCTTGTATGTTGAGTACATCTTTTATTTCGTCGGGATTAACATAAGCATCAATGCCCTTCAATACGATCTGCATACCTTTAGCACTTTTAAGCTGATAAGTATACAAATTTGTTTTATTTTTTTCGAAATCAGTAATAATTTTGCGGAAATCTTTTTCTTCATATATTTCAATTTTCGTTTCATAAATTTTACCACGTTTTATTGGAATAACATGAAATGCGTTCTCACCAACTGCCGAAACTAATTTTTTAATAAGGGCATTTCAATTTTTTCCTCTCAGGTATATTGGTGGTGGCTTGGAAGTTTTTTTTGATGAAACAGCATCTTGGTCGTTATTTGCTTGCAATATTGAAAAACGATTTTGACGGTTAACTGCTGCGGCGTCGTTATCACTGGATATCTTGGGAACCGATGAAATTTTTGATGAATTTGGGCTTCGCCTGCGCTTTAAAATTGTGATATATCTGTCCATTCCGACTTGGACTTTGGGTTTTGGGCTAATCTTATCTTCAGTGACAACTTGGTTAAGTGATGACCTCGAGCCCGAAGCGGGTGATATCGCTGAGTTAAATCTGGAAGTACTAGGCAATAATATCAACGATTCACTAGTTGGTATTGGACAAAGCAAAGTTGATCGCTGACGAAACTGTGGTTTTGCCGTTAGGAAAAATCTATTATCAGATTTTTGATTTTTATTAAGAGCTGCAGAACTCACAGCAAGTCTATTATCAGATTTTTTATTTTTATTGTTATCATTATGAGCATCAAAACTCACAGTAAAATAGGAATTTCTGCCATTAGAACTCACTTCACTATTTTTTTCCTTTGGGGTACTCATAAAGAGTATTCCTCAAAGGTACTTTGTATGTTTTTTTTTTGTTAACGGTTCTTTTTTGATTTTGTTATTTCTATATATAAAAATACTAGCAAAGCAAAAAAAGCTTATTTATCAAATTTAATATGTACTACGAATATTTTTTGTATGATTTTTTTTTTGTTTAGTTTGTATGTAAGAAAAATTTCGCTAGTACGTATGTTCACTATGAAAGTACAACGAGAACTGATCTCGCATTCGATGCAAGAAATATTGGTCCATCGCTTATTTCGGGAACATCATCAAAAATCTCCACTGAAGCCACTATACGCTCTTCTGATGAGTACAGAACCGCTGGAATAACCGATTCCACATTAACGTAGCGAACTTTGTTGCGGCGAAAGTATTGGTACCCTTTAGTTTGAGGAAAAGTTACGCAAAAGTAGCACAATTCATTGCAGTGCTCCGTACGTGGTAGCCAAATTGTTGGTACAGCGTACTTTATTGTTGACCTTCCATCAGTAAACTTGCATAAATTTCTATAGCAATAGTCGTGTAATGTTATTTGTAGGATGTGCTCAGTATAGCCCTATCTCAGTATGGCCCTATGCAGGTAGGATGTATGTAAGTGTAGCCCTGTAGTCCCTTGTTTTGTTTATACAGCTGTCAGGAAGACCAGCTTATCAGTAGGCGCTCAAAAGAGATGCCAAAAGATTTTGAGAATTTAATTGAAACAAGGCAAGTTGTTGCCAGTTTATGTTCACAAATTAAAGTCTGATTTATTGAATGTTTAACTCTACTTATATACTAGTTTACATTTTATTATTTTTGTTTTTCTTTATGTCTTTACTTTTGCTGACCATCTATAATAGAATAATTTTGTAATGAAAGCAAAAGTGTGTCATTTAAATTTAATAAAGTAAGCGTTTTGTTAATTAATAGAATAAACTGTGTTGCAATGCAATTATATTATGATACAGTGTATTACAGTAAGTGAGATATACTACACCCTCACCCTTAAGAGAAAAATTATGTAAGAAATTTTTCTTACCATTCTCATAAAAAAGTTACAATATTAAAAAAATGTTTTTAATGTATATGATTTTCTTAAAATAATAATGTTTTTAGTGTATATAAAAAAATATAATATATAAAATTATTTTTGTATATAATGTTTTCTTAGAGTGTAATAAAATTTTAAAATGTTATAAAATATGTTTGATTATTTTTGAGTCTAAGATATAATAATTTTTTTTTGTAATTGTTTTCTTTATATTATTTGCTTACAGATAAAATTTTGTTTAGTATTTATTATTTTTTACAGTTTATATTAATAGTATTCTTATGAATTTTATGTTTATTTACATATATAACTAGCTGACCCCGGTCCGCGTTGCTGGCCCTAAGCAAACATTAGTGTTGTATATGGCATTGGTGGTACAATATGAAAATTGGATTTTGCCCACGAATAAACTAAATATTGCGCCATCTGCCGGACGAACTTCAAACTACACAGAAACACTCTTTATACCCCATAGAGCATGTATATAAGGTTTTGTCAACATCGGTGCAGTAGTTCTTGAGTTACGGTGCAAAAACACAAAAAAACTTAATATGGTGCCATCTGCCGGACGAACTTTAAACTACACAAAAACACTCTTTACGCTCCATAGAGCATGTATATTAAGTTTGGTCTACATCGGTGCAGTAGTTCTTGAGTTACGGTGCAGTAGTTCTTGAGTTGCGGTGCAAAAACACAAAAATAATAAATACTGCGCCATCTGTCGGACGAACTTCAAACTACACAAAACATTTCTTACGCTCCATAGAGCATGTATATAAAGTTTGGTCTAAATCAGTGCAGTAGTTCTTGAGTTACGGTGCAAAAACTCAAAAAACTATATATGGCGCCATCTGTCGGACGAACTTCAAATTACACAGAAACACTTCTTACACCTAATAGAGCATGTATATAAAGTTTGGTTTAAATCGGTGCAGTAGTTCTTGAGTTACGGTGCAGTAGTTCTTGAGTTACGGAGCAAAAACACAAAAATAATAAATACTGCGCCATCTGTCGGTGAAACTTCAAACTACACAGAAACACTACTTACGCCCTAGAAAGCATGTGTATGAAGTTTTGTCAACATCGGTGCAGTAGTTCTTGAGTTACGGTGCAAAAACACAAAAAAACTTGATATGGTGCCATCTGCCGGACGAACTTTAAACTACACAAAAACACTCCTTACGCCCCATAGAGTATGTATATTAAGTTTGGTATAAATCGGTGCAGTAGTTCTTGAGTTATGGTGCAGTAGTTCTTGAGTTACGGAGCAAAAACACAAAAATAATAAATACTGCGCCATCTGTCGGTGAAACTTTAAACTACACAAAAACACTCCTTACGCCCCATAGAGCATGTATATTAAGTTTGGTATAAATCGGTGCAGTAGTTCTTGAGTTATGGTGCAGTAGTTCTTGAGTTGCGGTGCAAAAACACAAAAATAATAAATACTGCGCCATCTGTCGGACGAACTTCAAACTACACAAAACATTTCTTACGCTCCATAGAGCATGTATATAAAATTTGGTCTAAATCTGTGCAGTAGTTCTTGAGTTACGGTGCAAAATCACAAACAAAAATAAATATGGCGCCATTTGTCGGACGAACTTCAAACTACGCAGAAACACTTCTTACACCTAATAGAGCATGTATATAAAGTTTGGTCTAAATCGGTGCAGTAGTTCTTGAGTTACGGTGCAAAATCACAAAAAAAAAATAAATATGGCGCCATCTGTCGGACAAACTTCAAACTACACAGAAACACTACTTACACCCTAAAAAGCATGTGTATGACGTTTAGTAAACATCGGCGCACTAGTTCTTGAGTTACGGTGCAGTAGTTCTTGAGTTACGGTGCAAAAACACAAAAATAATAAATACTGCGCCATCTGTCGGACGAACTTCAAACTACACAGAAGCACTCCTTACGCCCCATAGAGCATGTATATAAAGTTTGGTTTAAATCGGTGCAGTAGTTCTTGAGTTACGGTGCAGTAGTTCTTGAGTTACGGAGCAAAAACACAAAAATAATAAATACTGCGCCATCTGTCGGACGAACTTCAAACTACGCAAAAACACCTTTCACGCCCCAAAGAGCATGTATATAAGGTTTTGTTAACATCGGTGCAGTAGTTCTTGAGTTACGGTGCAGTAGTTCTTGAGTTACGGTGCAAAATCACAAAAAAAAACTAAATATGGCGCCATCTGTCGGACAAACTTCAAACTACACAGAAACACTACTTAGGCCCATAGAGCATGTATATAAAGTTTAATCTAAATCGGTGCAGTAGTTCTTGAGTTACGGTGCAGTAGTTCTTGAGTTACGGAGCAAAAACACAAAAATAATAAATACTGCGCCATCTGTCGGTGAAACTTCAAACTACACAGAAACACTACTTACGCCCTAGAAAGCATGTGTATGAAGTTTAGTCAACATCAGTGCAGTAGTTCTTGAGTTACGGTGCAGTAGTTCTTGAGTTACGGAGTAAAAACACAAAAATAATAAATACTGCGCCATTTGTCGGACGAACTTCAAACTACACAGAAATACTCCTCACGCCCCATAGAGCATGTATATAAAGTTTTGTCAACATCGGTGCAGTAGTTCTTGAGTTACGGTGCAAAAACACAAAAAAACTAAATATGGCGCCATCTGTCGGACGGCGTTATCGGATTTCAACCAAACTTCATATAAACCATATATGGGCCACTGCCTACGTAGTGTATAAGTTTAGTTGAAATCGCACGACGCGCTTATGAGTAGTTCGGCGACGTACATATACGGCTTATTTTTATATATGTATGTAGATTATCCTAGAATTTATATTTATAAATTTTTGTAGGGTTTCAAATTATTGTTGTGTATTTCTTTTGGTTTTCCTTCATATTCTATTGTAGTGTTTACACCGTTTCTATTTAATATTTTATAAGGTCCCTTGTATGGGCTTTGATTTTTCTTTCTATTTTCTACTTTAACTAGTACCAAATCTCCTATCTTTAAATTAAGTCTATTTTCATATTTATTGCTTATTACTCTATTTTCTTTTGCTTTTGTTGATTAGCTCTTTTTAGTGTAAATTGTAATTTGAGTCGTAGTTCTTGTGCGTAGTCATCACAGTTATAAAATTTTGTATTGTTGTCAGATGGTAGTGATGGTAATTTTCCGTATACTAATTCATATGGCGAGTAGCCTGTGTCAATGTGTGGTGCCGTGTTATAGGCAAAAGTAAAATATGGAATCCACTTATCCCACTCATAATCATTTGCGGTTGTTAATAGAAATTCGTTAAGTACCCTGTGATTTCTTTCAATTGATCCTAGTGTTTCATGGTGATAAGGTGTTGAAAAATTTTGTTTTATTCCTAATAATGAACATATGTTACTCATTATTTCATTTTTAAATTCTGTTCCTCTATCTGACTTAAGTACTTTAAATTGTCCGTATTTTAAAATAAATTGTTCAACAAGTGTTTTGGCTGTTGTAAGTGCATCTTTTGTCGGCATTGGGTAGCAGTTGGGATGTGTGTAGAAATGTAAAATAATGTTTTCAATGTTTGCTGATTGAAGAATCGGGGTTCTTATTTGTAGGATGTGCTCAGTATGGCCTATCTCAGTATGGCCCTATGCAGGTAGGATGTATGTAAGTGTAGCCCTGTAGTCCCTTGTTTTGTTTATACAGCTGTCAGGGAGACCAGCTTATCAGTAGGCGCTCAAAAGAGATGCCAAAAGATTTTGAGAATTTAATTGAAACAAGGCAAGTTGTTGCCAGTTTATGTTCACAAATTAAAGTCTGATTATCTACTTATATACTATTTTACATTTTATTATTTTTGTTTTTCTTTATGTCTTTACTTTTGCTGACCATCTATAATAGAATAATTTTGTAATGAAAGCAAAAGTGTGTCATTTAAATTTAATAAAGTAAGCGTTTTGTTAATTAATACAATAAACTGTGTTGCAATGCAATTATATTATGATACAGTGTATTACAGTAAGTGAGGTACACTACAGTCGCACACGACTTCCGGAGTATACCACAAGTAAGGAACATAAGCAGTCTTGAATATTTTCTGAAACGAATAAACCACTGTTTTCGTAATATTTCTCAAATTTTTACTTGGTGCGAATAAGTCACAAATGTAATAAAAGTTATTTCGAGTCGGGCACTGCATTGATAAACTGCAAATACATGGAGTAGGATGGTTCGAAAAACAATTTTTTTTTCCGGAACGTTCTAGTCTTTTAAAAATTTGGAGTCCCTTCAAGTTATGCTGAAAAAAGAGAAAAAAAAATTTCAAAAAAATCTGAGAATTGAGTCTGCCTGCAAGAACTCAGCTCGATTGGATCACGGAAAAAGGGTTAAAAACTTATCCAAAGTTTTTCAGACAGATTGACAGTACGAGCTTTATATTTTAAACAAAAAAAAATTCTGACGTGTACATGAAAATCGCCGATACACGTGTATTTTTATTTTTTCTCTCCTTTCCGAAAAAGTATATTTGGTTCATAGGACAGAAAAAATTTCGTTTTTGTAACGCGGTGTTATTCACCCTAAATATTGAATTCCTGTTTTTACACATATTTTCACACAAAAGTATACAAGAACAATTAACATTAAAGATTATTCAGAAACATTACATTCAGTAATTAACAATATGCTACTAAAGACTATTATACTTTGTATTAATACATGTCAAAAATTCAAATAATACGTGCAAGTGCGATATTGTGAATGCAAAATATCATAACGAGTGGTAAAAAATACGATAAAATTTGACATCCCATAATACTTGACCATTTTTTTGATAATTTTCTAAACGATAATACTTTTCATCTGATCAGAGGTGCATTATTAAAAAATCCAAACTAAAAAGTCGTCTGTTTCAGCGCCGATGCTGTGCCGTCGTTTATATATTAATATTGAATATGCTTATCCTATTGATTAATTTTTCGTGTAAGGCATGTCTGAAAGTTACCGAAACTATCTTATTTTCTTTTTATTTATCTTCTTTAAATCAACTACTTTAACCGTCTTATTTCAAAAGCTGGCACGACCATATCTACATGAAACTGTTTTGCCTTCCGGAAGTCAAAGATTAATGTATGTGGGCATGTTAATCCTCAACAGCTGTTTGCTTTATACTTGTGTTTTCAATGTAATATGAGGTGTGATGGTGTGAACATAAAATGTCAGTTTACGTTCGAAAGAAATATCTTTAGATTTCATTTTCGTAAAGTGTAATGAAAGTCCTTATGCATGTATAGTCTGAGTGGCCCTCAAGAGAATATATAATTTCTTTAACAATTTCTCCAACATCATTTCCAACTAACATAAACTAGAACTTGTTAACATTCAATGATATTTGGAGCATATAAACAGCATAAAAATAAATTTTGTGAACATTATTAGTATTGTGTTTGGTCTAAAGAAACAACTAGATGTGGACCTGATACCTATCGCTGTGTGAACTCTAAAAGGAAAAATTTCGAATTGCAAGAAGAATCAAGAAAAATAATAAATTTCTATAATTTATCTAAATGTAAAAAGTTTATCTTTTATAAAGTTCAATAATACATAATACACATTTTTTTATTTGCTTAAGATTTAATTGTAAAATAACATTTTTAATAAGAATTATATAAATATACTATACACTTTTTACTAAAATTTAAATGTGTTTATTTCATTGACAAGGGTAAATATTTTAATTACACTCATGTATCCAACATTTCGATATCGAACTTTATAGAAAACATTGCGCCATTCCATTGCTTTAATATTTTCTCTTATCAGTAAAAGTAAACAATTATATTTTTTCTATAGTGTAAAAATTTTAATTACATTTATTTGCCCAGCTAAATAATTTGATTACATTTATGTGTCCGGCAGTTCTCGTGGTACCTTCATAGCGAACAGTCGAATAGCGGAATTTTACTTACTTACCAAACAAACAAAAATTACATATACAAAAAAAAAAATATTAGTAGTACATATTATTCGTAATAGGTACATACATACTGTCTTTAATAAATAAGCTTTCTGCTTTGCTAATATTTTTTACATAGTAAAAATAACAAAAACAAAAAAAACCGCAAAAAAAACTTAAACAAGTGATATTGAGGAATACCTCAAAGTCAAACAAACAATCATAAATACAAAAACAAAAAATACCGAAAATAAAAAAAAAAACATAAACGAATAACCCTTGAGGAATTCTTTGTATGAATTCCTCAAATACAGAAAAACTTGAAGTGAGTTCTAACGGCAGAAATGCTTATTTTACTGTGAGTTCTGAAACTCTGAATGAACAAAATATAAAAAATAAACCTGATGAAAATCTTTTGTTAACGGCAACGCCAATTTTTCGTCAGCGATCAACTTCGCTTTGTCCAATGCCAAATAGTAATGATGCATTAACATTACAGTTGCCCAGTACTTCTTCATATAAGTCAGTAATATCATCCCCTTCAGGCTCGTGTTTATCACTTAACAAAGTTATCACTACAGATAACAGCGGCTCGAAACTCAAGGTACAAGTTGGAATGGACAGATACATTACAATTTTAAAGCGCGGGCGAAGCCCGAATTCTTCAAAAATCTCATCTGCTCCAAAAGTGTCTAGGGATAACAGCGCAGCCTCAACTAATCGCCAAAACCGCTTTAAAATTTTTCAAGATGACAACGACAAACCCGAGGTATCCTCGAACAAAACATCCAAGCCGCCACCAATCTATTTGAGACAAAAAAATTCAAATGCCCTTATTAAAAAATTAATTTCGGTCATTGGTGAGAATAAATTTCACATTGTTCCAATAAAACGTGGCAACATCGATGAAACTAAAATCCAAATTTATGACGAAAAAGATTTCCGCAAAATGGTTGCTGAATTTGAAAAAAGTAAAACAAGCTTCTACACATACCAGCTTAAGAGCGCTAAAGGCATGCAGATCGTATTGAAGGGCATAGATTCTTATGTTGTCCCCGAAGAAATAAAAGATGCACTCGTCCTCCAGGGATTCAAGGTAAAAAATGTGTCCAATATAATAAATAGAGAAAAGATTCCCCAACCCCTATTTCGTGTTGAACTAGAACCTAATGATATAAAATTGAAAAAAAATGAGACGCATCCAATTTATAATTTAAAATACCTCTTGTACCGAAAAATCACAGTTGAAGAGCCACATAAGCGTTCAGGTCCTGTACAGTGCCATAATTGCCAAGAATATGGCCATACAAAAACATACTGCAATTTACCCTCTGTTTGTGTTGTGTGCGGCGAATTACACGGCACCGCTAGCTGCAACAAACCAAAAGATGAAAGTGATAAAAAATGCAGTAATTGTGGAGGTAATCACACCGCTAACTACAGAGGTTGTCGTGTGTACTCTTTGGTAAAGAAGACTATGGTGCAAAAACCTAAATTAGCTCCAGCTCAATCAGCAAACGTTTACTCTGCCACTTTTCAGCAAATGAGCCAACCAGTTACTTCCCGTGTATCGTATGCAGATGCTGCTAAGGCTAGTTCTATTCCGACACAAAATGTTTCACCGCAAAATAATTCTACAAATACACACTCAAACTTTAATTATAATCGCCTTGAAGCCACTATTGAAAATCTTGTGCAAACTATAAACAATTTTACAACAAATATGACTAGCATGATGCAAGAAATGTTGCGAATGCAGAATACTCTGCTTCAAGCAATACTTAATAAGCCATGAACACGTTAACAATATGTTTCTGGAACGCAAACGGCATTCGCCAACATAAAAATGAACTTGAGCACTTCCTCACGGAAAAAAATATTGATATAATGTTAGTATCTGAGACTCATTTGACTTCGAGAAGTCTTTTTAAAATTTATGGCTACACTATATATGATACAAAGGACCCTAGAGGAAGGGCTTGCGGTGGATCAGCAATTCTAATAAAGTCAAGACTCAAGCACTATGTTCTTGATAACATTTGTGAAGAATACCTACAAGCAACAAATATTGGCATTGAAAGTTTTTGTTCAAATTTCGTTATATCATCAATTTACTCCCCTCCCAGATTTTCAATCACTGAGAATCAATATGAGGATTTCTACAAATCTCTTGGACCTTGTTTTGTAGCAGCTGGAGACTACAATGCGAAACATACGTTCTGGGGTTCGCGCCTTGTTACACCCAGAGGTCGAGCATTGTTCAACACTATTTCAAAAATGGGCTTGGATGTCATTTCGAGTGGGGAGCCCACTTATTGGCCTACTGACATACAAAAAATTCCGGATGTTATAGATTTTGGCGTCATAAAAAATATCTCTAGGGATTTAATTCAAGTTCAAGCTTCTCTTGATCTCTCGTCCGATCACTCCCCGACGATCATCACAATTTGTAGCCCATTAAGAAGTAACTTACCTGACCCATATGTGAAGATGATCAATCGTGTAAATTGGCTGGGGTTCAAAAAATATCTCAGCAGTCATTGTACGGAAAACATTACGCTTAGAACACCCGATGATATTGAATCGAACATTGCCAATCTCAGCGAGAATATTAAACAGGCTGCTGAACATGCCACTATCTCCCATCCGCAGATTGGGTTTAATAAAATTTATTCTACAGACATTGAACGTCTCGTACGTGAAAAAAGAAGGGCTAGAAGGGAATGGCAACAGCACAGATCACCACAAAATAAAATCAGATTTAAAGAGTGCACTAAACGACTCCAAGAGTTGCTTGCATCTGAAAAAATTGCATCTCTTAAAAATTATCTGGAGGGTCTTGATGTTACACCGGCGTCTAATTACTCCTTGTGGCGCGCTGCCAGAAAGCTTAAAACACCCGTTGAGTATAAGCCACCTCTACGCACATCTACCGGAGGTTGGGCAAGAAGCGATACTGAAAAAGGTAAAATATTTGCTGAGCACTTAAAATCCGTTTTTACGCCAAATATATGTACTGGTGTTGCTGATTTGCCGAATATAGTCGCTCTACCCCCTCATCACATAAAGTTTAAGACGCGTGATTTACAAAAATTAATTGCCGAACTCAACCCGAAGAAAGCTCCGGGTATTGATGGAATTAGTAATCAGATGCTGATGAACTTGCCTCGTATTGCAATGAGAATCCTATTATTCATATTTAATGCTATTTTACGACTGGAGTATTATCCACACAACTGGAAACTTGCCAAGGTTAAAATGATTGCAAAGCCTGGCAAAGATATAACAAAGGCTGAGTCATATAGGCCAATAAGTCTACTATCTACAATGTCAAAGCTTTTCGAAAAACTGCTCAAAACAAAATTGTCCCCAATTCTAATTAGTAGTGGGTGCATACCAGACCATCAATTTGGTTTTAGAAGTCAGCATAGCACCATTGAACAAACTCACAGATTGGTTCAATTTATAAGAAGAACTTTTGAGGGAAAAAAGTATTGTTCTGCGCTGTTTATTGACGTTTCCCAGGCATTTGATAAAGTGTGGCATGAAGGCCTTATTTTAAAATTGAAGACTTACTTACCAATAAACATTTTAAATCTTTTGGAAAGTTACATTATTTCCCGTAAGTTCACTGTTGCGGAAGGAGACTTTACAAGTAGGCCTGAAACAATTTCATCTGGTGTGCCACAGGGGAGTATACTGGGACCAGTTTTATATATAATTTATACTTGTGATATGCCTGTGAGCAGTAGTATCCATACTTCCACATTTGCCGACGATACAGCCTGCCTTAGTATGCATGAAAACCCTGATGAGGCATCCCGCAAACTCCAGGAACACATTAGCCAGATGGAGCTTTGGTTAAACTTATGGAGAATGAAAGTAAATGAACAAAAGTGTGTTCAAGTAACATTTACTTTACGAAGAGATACTTGTTCCCCCATTCGGATTAACAATCAAGTTGTTTCTCAACATTCACATGTGAAATATCTTGGTATACACCTTGATCGACGACTTACATGGAAACACCACATTGATTCTAAGTTAACTCAAATGAAACTTAAACTAACTCAGGTACATTGGCTGATTGGTCGAAATTCAACACTTAGCCTAGACTGTAAACTTTTAATATACAAGTCGCTTTTAAAGCCAATATGGTGCTACGGAATTCAACTATGGGGCACTGCTTCAGCTTCAAATGTAGAGAAAATTCAACGCAGGCAAAATAAAATTTTACGCATGATAACATCGGCTCCATGGTACATCAAAAATTCAAATATACATCGTGATTTGAATATGCCACTAGTGACTGAAGAAATTGCAAAATACGCTGGCAAATACTTAACAAAACTCGTGTCACATCCTAATCCGCTTGCCCGTAATATTTTGAACTTTACTGGACAGATCCGCCTAAAAAAGAGGGACACAATGGCTCTTATTCACAGCACTCCAGATGGGACTTCTTGAAAATACTTTTATTTTTTTCCTTTTGATTATCACTACTTACATATGTATTATATATAACCACTACTAAGCTTATGTCCGACATTGGTCGGGCCTAATTATATTTTTTAGATTTAAGATTTGAATACTTATTGTTAGTTCATATATGAAGATACAATAAATAAAAATCATGCATAAAAAAAAAAAAAAAAAAAATTTATGTGTCCAACGTGTTGTTGTTAATTTAAATAAAATAAAAAAATTGTATAACCTATGCTAGCTTTTTAAAAAAATATGTTCTTATAAGTTAAACGTCTTAATATACACACTCAAATCGTGTAGGGTGGCGGGATTTTTGTGTGGAAGAAGTGGCCCCATTCCCCCACAAATATACTACTTCTGCAATCGAATATATGCACCTTATGTATATAGTTTTTGTAACATGAACTATTTTTGTTACAGAACAAACTGTATTATTTGAAGAAATGCATATGTATGTGGATTTTATTTCAAGTAATTATGTACTGCATACTACAGTGAGTTCGGATAAATGCATTTCTCTAGGTATTTAGCGTATTCTCATAATTATCTATATGAGGTAATTAACGGTGTTCGCCTTAATACCTTTTCCGGATTATTACCCCCCAAGAATCATGACAGTTTTGATGAGGTAATTAACTGGGGTTTATTGTAACTTAATTTTATTACTAATAACACCACCTTCACATTTTTAGGGTTTCGTACACCAAAGGTGAAAATTGTTTTCGCTACGCTGTCCGTCTGTCCGTCATAGGTTATTTTCTCGAGAACCGTAAGAGCTACGGACCTGACAGAGCTTGTAGACCCTTCGCCGCCACAACAACAAATACATGAGAGTTGGAAATTAAAGGGTGTGCCAAAACGAACAACGAAAATTTTTAAAATCCCATGTAATATACATACAATTGTATGTATATGCATTTGAAATTTGTAAAGTTAGTGTATTTTTATACAGACTACAACAATTAACAATAAAATTTAAAAAATTTTAATTAGGGGGTGTATCATCAGTTAATGTAATTTTGACTATGTAATTTTGATAACTTGCTGTATCTTGGAAACCGTAGGAGCAAACTTCTTGAAATTTTCAAAAACGGAAAAACAAAAAAATCCCAAAACTATAAAATCGACAGACTGAAAAAGAATCGCCAAAAACAAAAAAAAAATCGCCAAATCGAAAAAAACACCATATAAAAAAAAATTTCTAAATCGTAAATAAATCGCGAAAAACCGGAAAAATCGCCAAAATGAAAAAATCGCCAAAATTAAAAATATCACCAAAATGAAAAAATCGCCAAAATGAAAAAAATCTCCAAAATGAAAAAAAAATCGCCAAAATTAAAAAAAATCGCCAAAATTAAAAAAATTGCCGAAACGAGAAAAAACAAAAAAAAAATTATTTCAGCTGTAAAAAACACTATTAAAAAAATGCTCAATGCCCAACATACGGAACCCTTCGTGCGCGAGTCAAAGCCGCACTTTACTGAATTTATTTCAATATTAGTCACACCAAAACCACAAAAAAAATCAAACAAAAGAAAACACGTTTCCAAACATACCATGCATGAGCCAAACTTTGTATGGAAAAAGTAGTCGAGAGCTTGCAAAAACATACTAGTCGTCATCTAAAAACAAAAAAAAATGCTAACATGTTAGCGCTAATTATTAACGAGTCGTGTTCTACAAACAGGCTGATATTACAAACGCTAGATTAATTTATAAATTTCTCTTAGAGTGAGCAACAAGGAGATCTTGTTTTTACCGATTATGTTTTCTATCTAATTTCTCGTGTTTCTTTCAAATCAAGCAAATATTCGGAAATGTATCGTGCCTAGGAAAACTTTTCACTAACAAAAAAAGATATTTTTGCTGCAGTGCTGCATTCCATTTCCAAATGAGTTCACCTGGCACGAATCCGCCTTGGTGAGCAGTATAACGTAAAAATTACTAAATATTTTTCACTACAGCTGCAATAAAAGTATGTAATTTGAAATTGACTAAACGCTAGTGCAGTGCACATTTGAAAATAAGATTTTTTTATTTTTTTATTTTTATTGTATCTTCATATATGAACTAACAAAAAGTACTCAAATCTTAAATCTAAAAATATAATTAGGCCCGACCAGTGTCGGACATAAGCTTAGTAATAGTTATATATAATACATATGTAAGTAGTGATAATCAAAAGGAAAAAAATAAAAGTATTTTCAAGAAGTCCCATCTGGAGTGCTGTGAATAAGAGCCATTGTGTCCCTCTTTTTTAGGCGGATGTGTCCAGTAAAATTCAAAATATAACGGGCAAGCGGATTAGGATGTGACTCGAGTTTTGTTAAATATTTGCCTGCATATTTTGCAATTTCTTCAGTCACTAGTGGCATATTTAAATCACGATGTTTATTTGAATTTTTTATATACCATGGAGCCGATGTTATTAACCGTAAAATTTTGTTTTGCCTTCGTTGGATTCTCTCGACATTAGAAGCTGAAGCAGTAGCACCATATAAGTTTTAAGAGCGACTTGTATATTAAAAGTTTACAATCACCCTAGATAGAGGGTTGAATTTCTACCAACCAGCCAATGTATCTGAGTTAGTTTAAGTTTCATTTGTGTTAGCTTAGAGTCAATGTGGTATTTCCATGTGAGCCTTCGATCAAGATGTATACCAAGGTATTTCACATGTAAGTTTTGAGGAACAATTTAATTATTGATTGTAATGGGGGAAGAATTGTCCTTTCTTAAGGTAAATGTTGAGGGACAACTTGATTGTTAATCAGAATGGGTGAACAAGTATCTCTTCGTAATGTATATGCTACTTGAGCACACTTCTGTTTGTTTACCTTTATTCTCCACATGTTTAACCATAGTTCTAGCTGAGTAATATGTTGCTGAAGATATTAGGAAGCCTCATGAGGGTTTTCATGCATACTAAGGCAGGCTGTATCATCGGCAAATGTAGATGTGTGAATGTTACTGCTCAATGGCATATCACAAGTATAAATCAAATACAAAACTGGCCCCAGTATACTCCCCTGTGGCACACCGGATGTGATTATTTCAGGCGTACTCATAAAGTTTCCTCTCACAACAGTGAATTTCCGGGCAATAATGTAACTTTCCAGCAGATTTAGAATGTTTAGTGGTAGGTAAGTCTTTAATTTTAAAATTAGGCCTTCATGCCACACTTTATCAAATGCCTGAGAAACGTCAATGAACAGCGCAGAGCAATACCTTTTTTCTTCAAAAGTTTTTCTTATAAATTGAACCAATCTATGAGTTTGTTCAAAAGTGCTATACTGACTTCTAAAACCAAATTGGTGGTCCGGTATTCACCCACTACTAACTAGAATTGGGGACAATTTTGTCATGAGCAGTTTTTCGAAAAGCTTTGACATTGTTGACAGTAAACTTATTGGCGTATATGACTCAGCTTTGGTAAGATCTTTGCCCGGCTTTGGAATCATTTTAACCTTGGCTAGCTTCCAGCTGTTTGGATAATACTCCAATTGTAACATGGCATTAAAATGAATAGCAGGATTCTAATAGCTATACGAGGCAACATTATCAGCATCTGGTTACAAATTTCATCAATACCCGGAGCTTTTTTCGGGTTGAGTTCTGCAATTATTTTTTGTACATCACGCGTCTTAAATTTTATTGGTCGAGGGGGTAGCGCAACTACATTTGGCAAATCAACAGCACCAGAACATGTGTTTGGGGTAAATACGGATTTTAAATGCTCGCCAAATATTTTACCTTTTTCAGGATCGCTTCTTGCCCAACCTCCTGTAGATGTGCGCAGAGGTGGTTTAAACTCAACTGGTGTTTTAAGCTTTCTAGCAGCGCGCCACAAAGAGTAATTAGATGCTGGTGTGACATCAAGACCTTCCAGATAATTTTCAAGAGATGCAGTTTTTTCAAATGCAAGCAACTCTTGGAGTCATTTAGTACACTCTTTAAATCTGATTTTAAGTTGGGGTGATCTGTGCTGTTGCCATTCTCTTCTAGCTCTTCTTTTTTCACTTACGAGATGTTCAATATCCGTAGAATAAATTCTATTTACCCTAGTCTGAGGATGGGTGGTAGTGACATGTTCAGCAGCCTGTTTAATATTTTCATTAAGGTTGGCAATGTTAGAATCAATATCATCGTGTGTTCTTAGCGTAATATTTTCCGTGCAATGACTACTAAGATATTTTTTAAATCACAGCCAATTAACACGGTTTATCAAATTCGCATATAGGTGAGGTAAGTCACTTCTTAATGGGCTATAAATTGTAACGATCGTGGGAGAGTGATCGGACGAGAGATCTAGAGAAGCTTCAATTAGAATTAAATCCCTAGAGATATTTTTCATAACGCCAAAATCTATTACATCCGGAATTTTATGCATATCAGTAGGCCAATAAGTGGGCTCCCCACTCGAAATGACATCCAAGCCCATTTTGGAAATTGTATTGAACAACGCTCGACCTCTGGGTGTAATAAGACGCGAACCCCAGAACGTGTGTTTAGCATTATAGTCGCCAGCTGCTACGAAACAACGGCCCAGAGATTTGTAAAAATCCTCGTATTGATCATCAATAATTGCGAATCTAGGAGGAGAATAAATTGATGATATGACAAAATTAGTGCAAAAATTTTCGACACAAATATTCGTTGCTTGTAAATCTTCTTCACAAATGTTGTCATTAATATAATGCTTGAGTCTTGACTTTATTAAAATTGGTGATCCACCGCATGCTCTTCCTCTCGGGTCCTTTGAATCATATAAGGTGTAGCCATAAATTTTAAAAAGGCTTCTCGAAGTTAAATGAGTCTCAGAGACCAACATTATATCAATATTTTTTTCCGTGAGGAAGTGCTCAAGTTCATTTTTATGTTGGCGAATGCCGTTTGCGTTCCAGAAACATATTTTTAACGTGTTCATGGTTTGTTGACTAATGCTTGAAGCAGAGTATTCTGCATTCGCAGCATTTCTTGCATCATGCTAGTCATATTTGTTGTAAAATTGTTTATAGTTTGCACCAGATTTTCAATAGTTGCTTCAAGGCGATTAAAATTAAAGCCTGAGTTTGTATTTGTTGAAGTATTTGGCCGTGAAACATTTTGTGTGGGAATAGAGCTTTTCTTTGCAGCATCGGCATACGATACACGTGAATTAACTGGTTGGCTCACTTGGGCAAGAGTGGCGGAGTAAGTGTTTGCTTTTTGCGCTGGAGCTACTTTAGGTTTTTGCCCCATAGTCTTTTTAACGAAAAAATATACAGGACATCCTCTATAGTTAGCGGTGTGATTACCTCCACAATTACTGCATTTTTTTCTGCTTGATCTTTTGGTTTAGTACAACTAGCAGTACCGTGCAATTTACCGAAAATAGCACAAACTGTAGGTAATTTGCAGTAAGTTTTTGTGTGGCCATATTCTTGACAATTATGGCACTGTACGGGTCCAGAACGCTTGTGTGGTTCTTCAACTGTTATTTTGCGGTATAAAAGATATTTTAAATTATAAATTGGGTGCGTCTCATTTTTTCTCAATTTTATATCATTCGGCTCAAGTTCAACGCGAAATAGAAGCTGGGGGATCTTCTCCCTATTTATTATATTTGAAACATTTTTTACCTTGCATCCCTGGAGGACGAGTGCATCTTTTATTTCTTCGGGAACAACATAAGAATCTATGCCCTTCAATACGATCTGCAGTCCTTTAGCACTCTTAAGCTGGTATGTGTAGAAAATTGTTTTATTTTTTTAAAATTCAGAAACCATTTTGCGGAAATCTGTTTCGTCATAAATTTGAATTTTCGTTTCATCGATATTGCCACGTTTTATTGGAACAATGTGAAATTTATTCTCACCAATGACCGAAATGAATTTCTTAATAAAAGCGTTTGAATTTTTTTTCCCCTCAAATAGATTGATGGCGGCTTGGAGGTGTTGTTCGCGGATATATCAGGTATGTCGTTGTCATCTTGCAATATTTGAAAACGATTAGTGGAGGATGCGCTGTTATCCCTAGATACCTTTGAAGCAGATGCAAGTTTAGTAGACTTTGGGCTTCGCCCGCGCTTTCCCACAATAATATATCGGTCCATTCCGACTTGGACCTTGGGTTTTGGGCTACTCTTATTTACAGTGACTAATTGGGTAAGTGATAAATCGGATGATATCGCTGATTTAAATGACGAAGTAGTAGGCACCAGATTTTTTATTTTTATTGTTATCATTAAGATCATCAGAGCTTACAGTAAGATAGGCATTTCTACCGTTATAACTCACTTCACAATTATTTGTTTTTGAAGTACTCATATAGAGTATTCCTCAAGGGCACTTTGAGTTATTTTGTTTACGGTTGTTTTTATTTTTTTTTTTGTTTTAGTTATTACTTTGTATGTAAAAAATATTAGCAAAGCAAAAAATAAGATTTGTATTTATTATATAATAAACTGTTATTTTATATCTTTTCAGAACCTTAAAAATCAGATAATGACAACAAACTTATGGGTAGAACAGTCTTGGTATGATTACAAACTGAGGTGGGAACCTAAGGAATATGGGGGAGTACATATGTTGCATGTGCCGTCTGATCATATTTGGCGACCTGATATTGTACTTTATAACAAGTAAGTCTGTCTGATATAAAAAATTCAGTTTTTGAAGTTTATGTTTCTCAAAACAGCACAATTCAGCGATTGAGTTTCCGTTATTGTTAATAGAATCATTTATAATCGATATATTTTGTAAAATCAAATTAAAAAAAATTTTTTTGTACTGAGAAGAACAGCATTCAAAATGAAGGGAAACCCGAACTGAAAATTAAAATATTAATTACTTTATCGTAGAGTAGTGTGGTAATGCTGGCGGACTACATATTTTGGGAATTCTAAACTGGGAAAAACAAAACAGGTGCCAACCCTGTTACAATTGGGGGGACTTCATGCTGAGATTTCGTTAGGCTATGTGTATGTGTGTGTGTGTGTGAGTTTGATTCTTTGTTTATGTGTTTGTATGCATTTATGTATGCTTGTGTGTACAGCTTTTGTTGTTATTGTAGAGCAGAAGTACCCAAAAGTTCCTTATCGAAGAGTAAACACCAATACATTTAAAGAAAAACTAGTTTTTAATTTAAATTTCTTGTTGTTAAAACTAATCCATACAAAGAAAAAAAAGTGTTGTTGCCTTGCACTTGCGTGTTTACAGTGAAGAATGTAAAAAAAAAACTAATAAGACAAATTTGTTTGTATATTTCGTATTGCTAGTGCTGAGTGCTGCACGTGTGTATGTGTATTTCGTTTTGCTAGTGCTGAGTGTATGTTGTGAGTATTGAAACACACAGCCTATAGTTAAGGGACTGTCCATATATTGTAACGCTGCTTTCGCCGATTTTAAATAAGGTTACTTATGCACTGTAATACGCAAGGATCGCCAAATTATGCAATATAAAAGTGTCTTTGTAAAGTGTCTTTGAAAAATGTCTCTATAGCCCCTTTTTTATTTTAAAACAGCTGAGGGGGTCCCAGCTAAAACTTAGGCGTTCAAAAGAACTGCCAAAAGAAGTTTTGAAAGTTTAAAAAGAAAACAAGGCTAAAGAGCCGATTTATGTTAATCAAATTAAAGTCTGATTTTATTATATTTTTTTTTGGCTTATATACTAATTTTGAAAATAAATCTTAACCTTTCTAACTTATTCTAAACATACAAATGTTATTGTTTTCTCTTTCAATACTATGAAGTATCGTATTCACATTTCTGTTTGACCAATCATCGTATTTTATATTTACAATTGCACTCAAACAGAAATGTGTCACTCAAACAATTAATCGTAAGCAGTTCAGCATTGCACCATGCATGCATACAAAGAAAGTAATGTTATTGATACTTTATTAGTTCTTTGTTGCATTCATTGTGCAAGCATTATCAACTTGTGTGATACACTACACCCTCACCCTTAAGAGAAAAATTAGGGAGGAATTTTTCTAATCAACTTCATAGTATTGTTACAATATTTTCTTATAATTTACTTATACACATAATTAATTTGAACATTTATAAAATAATTAATTTGAATTTTTTTATAGGTATAGGTATATTAGCGATTATATTAGGATTTGTATTCTATAATGATTTAAATGGTTTTAAATTATTATTATGGTATGTTTTATTTGTTACCTTGTAATCTATTGTGGTGTTTACACCATCCCTACTTATTATTTTGAATGGTCCTTTATATGGACTTTGATGTTTTTTTTTATCTTCTATTTTAACTAATACTAAATCTCCTATATTAAGATTAAGTCTATTTTTACTTTTATCATTATTTATTCTTTTTTCTTTAGATTTTATTAATAATTTTTTTGCCTTATTTAATGCAAATTGTAATGTGACTCGTAATTCTTGTACGTAGTCGTCATAATTATATATTTTTATTTTATTATTTATGGTGTCAGATGGTAGGCTTGGTAATTTCCCATAAACTAATTCAAAAGGCGAGTAGCCTGTATCTACATGTGGTGACGTATTGTAGGCAAGAGTGAAATATAGAATCCACTTATCCCATTCATAATCATTTGCGGTTGTTAGAAAGAATTCGTTAAGAACTCTATGGTTTCTTTCTATTGAACCTAATGTTTCATGGTGGTATGGTGTTGAAAATACTTGTTTGATTTGTAATAATGAGCATATGTTTTTCATAAGTTCATTTGTAAATTCTGTTCCTCTGTCGGATTTAAGTACCTTTAATTGACCATATTTTAGAATAAAATGTTCAACTAATGTTTTTGCTGTGACAAGTGCATCTTTTGTCTGCATTGGGTGTGCAATGACAAATTTTGTCAGTTCGCACTGCATTGTTAAGATGTAGTGGTAGTCGTTTGATATACGAAGAGGACCAACGGTGTCAATTGAAATCACTTCAAAACTATTGTTTGGTGCGTTTGTTAGTGTGAGTGGTTCTTTTATGTGTTTTGTTTATTTATTTTTGTTACAACTGTCACAATAAGATACAAATTGTTTTACCATCTTGTTCATGTTCTTCCATATGTATCGTTGTTTTAGTTTAATGATTGTTTTTCTTATTCCTAAGTGTCCAGCGTGGGTGGTATTGTGGAATTGGTCAATTAGTTTATATTTTAAAATGTCATCTGTTATTCTTTTTGGGGCATTGTATATAATTATTTTCAATTGAGGACTTTTGTTATTTCTTATTTTTGCATATGCTTTTTTCAATTCTTCTTTGGTATATATTTTAAATATTTTATCTTCACTTGAAAGCGCTAATTCTTTTATATTTTCTTTATTCATTTTAGATATCAGTTTACTCAGAATCGAATCTAGTTTCGCTGAGTTATCACTGAATCTTGCATGCATATTATTTTTATTCATATTTTCTGTATGTAACTTCTTCATAATCGAATCTGGTTTCGGAGAATTATCGTTACTTACTTTAATCTTATTTTTGGTACATAATTTCTTCATGGTCGATACTGGTTTCGATGAATTATCATTATGTCCAATGTGCACAATATTATCTTCAATAATTATATCTTTTTCTTCTATGTTTTCGCTTTTATTGAATTGGAATTTT
This sequence comes from Tachina lurida, assembly GCA_944452675.1. Taxonomy (NCBI): domain Eukaryota; kingdom Metazoa; phylum Arthropoda; class Insecta; order Diptera; family Tachinidae; genus Tachina; species Tachina lurida. The sequence goes on from OX101752.1 coordinate 98,911,198, forward strand.
TTCATATTTTTGACGTCATTAATGGATATGCATTCCCATATTTGAAGTTGATCAGGCTTCTGAGAATTACATTTTTCCATATTATTTTCTTCTACACGTGTATCATTATCTATATCATTTTCCTCTTCATTTTTCTCATTATCTATTATTTTATTTGCCTCATTAATTTTATTCTTATTTGCATTGTTTAACTTATTTTGCATAACCCTTGTCGTTATTAATACTTTTTTTTCTTTTTCGTCATTTTCTTGTGGCATCATCTGTTTTAATATGTCTGAATCTAGTTCTATCCTAGAAAGTACATCAGCATTTGTATTCATCTTTCCTTTTTTACAAATAATTGTGAAATCATAATCACTTAAATCAAGTCTTATTCTTGTCATTTTTGATGAAGGATTCTTGTGTGAAAATAGTGAAATTAATGGTCTGTGATCTGTAACTACAATAAATTTTCTGCCATATAAGTAAGGTTTAAAGAAATTTATGCTCCAATGAATTGCTAGAAGTTCTTTTTCAATTACTGGTTTGTTAATATCATGTTTTTGCAATGATTTGCTAGCGTATGAGATTGGTAAATCTTGTCCTATTTCGCCTTGAGATAAGACTGCTCCTAACGCATAGTTTGATGCGTCAGTTGTTAAAATAAATGGTTTATCAAAATCCGGATATAGTAATACTGGTGGGTTCATTAATTTTTCTTTTAATTCTTCAAAAGCGTGTTGGCATTGGACGGACCAAATGAATTTAGTTGATTTTTTTAATAGTGCGTTCAAATGTTTTGCAATGTCGGCAAAGTTTGGTATGAATTTTCTGTAGTAGTTGCAGAATGCAACGAATCGTCTTACTTCGTCCGCGTTTTTCGGTACTGGATAGTTTTTGATTACTTCGTATTTGGATGGGTCTGTTTTTACTCCGTCTTTTGTTATTAAATGTCCCAAGTAAACTACTTCTGGTCTTAAGAAACAACATTTCCTTGGGTTTAGTTTTAGATTGTATTTTTGTAATCGGTCTAGTACTTTTATTAAATTTTGATTGTGATGATTTAAACTGCATCCGTACACAATTATGTCATCAACGTAAAGAAATGCTTCGGATTCTAATCCAGATAGTGCTATTGTAAGCATTCTTTGAAAACTATTTGAAGAAATTTTTAATCCGAATGGAAGTCTTTCAAATTGAAAATGACCTTGTGGTGTAGAAAAAGCAGTTAGTGGTCTGGATTCTTTATTCAACTCAATTTGGTGAAAGGAACTGGTCATATCGAGTGTAGAAAACCATTTTGCTCTACCTAATTTGTCCAAAATGTCTTCTAATCTAGTTAAAGGAAATTTGTCATTGATAATTTTATCATTAGGTTTTCTAAAATCCACAACAAGTCTCCATTTGTTTTTATCTTCTATATTTTTCTTTGGTACTAAAAGGAGTGGAGCATTATATGGGCTAATTGATGGTTCTATTATTCTGTCATCAAGCATTTTCTGTACTTGTTCATTTATTATTTCAGTATGTGAGTGTGGTAGTCTATAGTTTTTTATATAAACTGGTGTGTTGTCCGAGGTGGTGATTGTTTGTTTATAAAAATTGTTGACGGTTAATTTTTCGTCTTCTAAATGAAAAACATTTTGATATTGTTTAAATATTCATATTAATTGTGCTTTTGCAAATTTGTCATTATGGTCTAATTTTAGTTCATTCACTATTCTTTCAAAACGTTCGTTATTGTTCATATTATTGTAACTTAATATCTCATAATTTTTAAGTGGGTCAGTCTGAAGTTGAATGCCTTTTATTGTTACGTAGTCGTTTGTTGTGTTTAAAATTTTTATGTGAGTCATGCCGCTTTTGGGTGCTATTGAATTACTTAAAAATATTCCCTCTTGTAATTGTTTATTAAATATGACGCAATCTTCTTTTAGTTCTAATTTTATGGCTTGAATAATTTCTGTTCTGGGTGGCATTGTTATTTGTAATGAAGAAATTGGTTTTGATTGCATGGGCAGAATTGTGGTAGACTCGTTTATGAATAAAGAAATTGTAAATGTCTCGTAATCGATTTTACAAAGATATTTTTGTAGAAAATCTCTACCAATTACGCCATCTGTTTCTATAGGAAAATCTGAATTTACTAGTTGGAAAGAATGTGTACATTTTTCATTTGCTAAGGAGAGTTCAAGTTCTATTGTGCCTAAAGGGTATATTTCTTCCTTTGTGATTCCTGTAAGTTTGCATTTTTGTTCTGGGTTATATTGTTTACCTTCAAAGTCTTTACACATACGACAAAGTGATATGTCAGCGCCTGTGTCGATAAGGAATGTCAATATTCTATTCTTGTATTTTGTGTTTATAAAGTTTGTTCTGTTTGCACATATCCTATGTATTCTTAATTCTGGCTCTCCGGAATAGTTATGTATTCCGGGCCTACTTCGTTTCCCGAACTTTGTATGGTGTGTACATACTTGTTGTTGTTTCTGTTGGTGTAATCTTGGTTGTTGTTAAAGTTTCTTCTGTAATTGTTGTTATTCCTATTGTTATTTATATTATTTCTATTATTGTTGAAATTATTGTTTCTACAGAAATTGTTGTTTCTTGGCGAGTTATTGTTACTATTGCCATAATTGTTATTTCTTGTGTAACTATTTCTGTTTAAGTTTTGTTTGATATAGGAACTGTTATTATTGTAGTTAGTAAATGTGTAATTATTTCTGTTGTGATTTTGTGATTGATACTGTGGTTTCTCTTTTCTGATATGTAGAATTGCATTATTAGTTACTTTCTTTTCATTTTCAAGTTCACTTGCAAGTTCTGATGCTTCTTGCAATGTGGTTGGTCGCGACGCGTATATGGTCGATTTAAAGTCTTCATTTAGTCCCTTTTTGAACGTATCTAGGGCTAATTTATTATTTAATATAACTATGATATTCTTTTCTGCTACTGTCGCAGTATTTCCTAGTTCTTCTATCCCTAACTTGTTTAGGCTATCTATTATATAATATTTTGTCCTTAAATGAGTTAACTGACATTTTTCCTTGGAATAATGTACTAAGCTTGTTTTGCAATTCTGGTATTGTTTTAGTGGTTTTGTATCTTTTTTCTAACAATTCTTTTAATGCTTCAAAGTTTTCTGGTTTGATGTAACTTCCTATCGCTGTTCTAACGTTAGATCAGCGTTACTATATATTTTTTTTAAAAAACTTCTTTTATCTGAAAAAAAAACTTTTTTTTCCAACAAAAAACTTTTTTTTATATAAAAGTACCTAAATTTTAAAAGAAACCACATAAATGTATTTGGAATTCATTTATTATAAAATAAAAATAAAATATGGTCTTCCCACGATTTTACGTAGTTACCAAGCTTCCTTTTCTTGGCTTTTGTTGAAGAAATTGGAGTCTCCGGTGCCTCTACTACTTCTACTGTGGCGAGTTTTTTACTTCCATTGCTTGAGACTAATAAAAAATATAATTTTTTATTTAGAAATGTAAATATTTCATTGTTCTTACAATTTTTCATTAAATATTTGTCCATGTTTTTTTAATTTGTTTCACCACAAACACAAACTTCCAAAACTTAGCTACAAATTGCCAATGTATAAAGCGACATAGTTGTACTTAAGAGGGAGTAAAGACAATTAGACACTGTTGTAGTAATAAGGGGGTGAAAAATATAAGATCGTTTCATTGCATACAAACATCACTTAATATTTTCATTCAATATACTGCAAAAGTTGAATTATGTATTTATAAAAAACCTTAGATAACTTTATTATTTTCAAAAAACTTGTTTTTTTACCCAATAAATTGAAAACTTTTTGGCACCTCAAAAAACTTGCAAAAAAAGGGAAAACTTGACAAATGGTAACGCTGCGTTAGATGTTAGTTTAGCATAATAAATGTATTGAAGAAAATCTACTTTAGCTGTTGCTGATAATGATTTGTTTATCAGCTCTGCTGTTATTAAGAAACTTTCTAGTTCTACAAAATTACCAGCAAACAATGGTAAAGTTTTTGACACGGTTTCTAGGCTAAATGATGCCATTGTGGTATTTTGTTGTTCTAATTTTTTTGATTTTCTAATAATAATTCCTTAATTCCTAAATAAGTGCTATTGAATTCTATCTTTAGAGAAGATAATTTTTCTTCGTTTTCTTCTTCGAGGGTATTTGATTGAAAATCTTCTTTTATTTTTTCTATCGCTTCTAATTTGCTTTTAACTGTCTTCTCTGTGTAAGTTCTGCTTGGATTTTTCTTTAGAATCTTTAGTATTTCATTTAAATCGAAAATATTTTTCTCCATTTAAATCATTTATTATCATTTACAATTACAAATGTGAATATTTTTGTTTAATTTTTTTTTAAACTTCTGTGATAGCATTACTTGTGTTAAGTCTGTTTTTGTGTTTTCGAACATAATTTTTGAAATAGGTGTTAATTTTGTAGGCCATATATAATACTAATGCTATTATTATTAAAGTTACAATATACTCTGGTATAATATTGTTAGTATTTTTTCCTTCACCGTTGTTTACAATATTTTCTTGAATTTCCACCTTGCTCTGTGGTTTTCCCATTTTGTTTTTTATTTTATTTCCCCAAATGGGTCCTACCATTAGAATGAATAATGTATTTATAGAAAATTTTATATTAAAATTTCGGACCAGCGTTATGTGGAAGTGGTATATAAACTGGTGCTGCTTCCAGCGTGTTTCGTGTGACGGCAGGCTCGTACTCTTCGCTGCAGTTTTCTTTGATATACTTCTCCCAGCGGGTTACGATTTCTTCAATTTCCGATTCTGACATTTGAATAAAATACTGTGTGTCTTTATATAATTGTTCGATTTTGCAGGATCGCCATGTAATACGCAAGGATCGCCAAATTGTGCAATATAAAAGTGTCTTTGTAAAGTGTCTTTGAAAAATGTCTCTATAGCCCCTTTTTATACCCTTTACCAACAAAAATGGTAAAAGGGTATATATAGGTTTGTCATTCCGTTTGTAATTTCTATAATATCAATAAGCGATCCATAAAATATATATATTCTGGATCCTTATGCATAGGGAAGACGAATAAGCGATGTCCGTCTGTCCGTCTGTCTGTACGTGAAATCGGTTTTCCGAAGCTCCCAGAAGAGCTAGAGACTTCGTTCTTGGACTGGTGTGTCAGAAATTAGATTGGTATTGAAATTCAGCAAAATCGCGCAGACGATTGCAGAGCTGGAAAACTTAAACTTCATTTTGCCATATAAAAGTAACTCCCGAAAACAAATTTTTATTTTTTTTAATAAATGTACATATTTTACACTTCAGTACGACTGAAATTGGAATTTTAAATAAAAAAAAATACAAAAAAATTAAAAAGACGTTTCCAGGGTTGGAAAACTTTAACTTTTTGTATTATGTAAAATTAACTATGTCTAAAACTATATTAGTATTTTCTCGAGAACCGTAAGAGCTAGAGACCTGAAATTTGGACACAGTATGTAGACCTTTGGCCGCTACAACAACAAATACATGATAATTAGAAATTAAAGGGTGTTCCAAAACGAGCAACGAAAAATTTTAAAATCCCATATAGTGTATATACAATTGTACACCTAAAATTTGTAAGGTTAGTGTATTTTTATACAGACTACAAAATTTAAAAAAATTTAAATTAAAGGGTGTTCCATCAGTTAATGCAATTTTGACTATGTAATTTCGACAATTTGCTGTATCTTGGAAACCGTAACAGCAAAACTCTTGAAATTTTCAAAAACGGTAAAACTGAAAAAATAAAAAATTGTAAAATCGCCAAACCGAAAAAAATCGCCAAAAACAAGAAAAAATCGCCAAAACGAAAAAAAGCACCAAATTAAAAAAAATTCTAAGACTAAAATAAATCGCAAAAAATAACGGAAAAATTGATAAAATGACAACAAAAATCGCCAAAATGAAAGAAAATCGCCAAAATGAAAATCGCCATAATGAAAAAAATCACCAAAACGAAAAAAACCCTAAAAAACAGAAAAAAAATCGCCAAAATGAAAAAAAAATCGCCAAAATGAAAAAACCCCAAAAACAGAAAAAATCGCCAAAATGAAAAAAAGCCAAAAACAGAAAAAAAAATCGCCAAAACGAAAAAAAGCACCAAATTAAAAAAAATTTATAAAACTAAAATAAATCGCAAAAACACAGAAAAATTGCTAAAATGAAAAAAAATCGCCAAAACGAAAAAAACCTAAAAAACAGAAAAAAATCGCCAAAATGAAAAAAAATCGCCAAAAAAAGAAAAAACCTAAAAAACAGAAAAAAATCGCCAAAAAGAAAAAAATCACCAAAACGAAAAATACCCTAAAAACAGAAAAAATCGCCAAAATGAAAAAAATCGCCAAAAAAAGAAAAACCCTAAATAATAGAAAAAAAATCGCCAAAACGAAAAAAAGCACCAAATTAAAAAAAATTTCTAAGACTAAAATAAATCGCAAAAAAACGGAAAAATTGCTAAAATGAAATTAAAAATCGCCAAAATGAAAGAAAATCGACACAATGAAAAAAAAAATCGCCAAAATGAAAAAATCACCAAAACGAAAAAAAAAACCTAAAAACAGAAAAAAATCGCCAAAATGATAAAAAAAATCGCCAAAATGAAAAAAAAAATCACCAAAACGAAAAAAAAACCCAAAAAACAGAAAAAAATCGCCAAAATGAAAAAAGCACTAAATTAAAAGAAAATTTCTAAGACTAAAATAAATCGCAAAAAAACGAAAAAATTGCTAATATGAAAAAAAATCGCCAAAATGAAAAGTATCGCTAAAACGAAAAAAAAACCTAAAAAACAGAAAAAAATCGCCAAAATGAAAAAAAATCGCCAAAAAAAGAAACAAAATCGCCAAAACGAAAAAAAACTAAAGAACAGAAAAAAATCGCGAAAATGAAAAAAATCACCAAAACGAAAAAAAACATAAAAAAAAGAATAAAATTGCCAAAATGAAAAAAATCACCAAAACGAAAAAAAAACAAAAAAATCACCAAAAAAAAAAGCGAAAAAAACAGAAAAAATCGTCAAAATGAGAAAAATCTCCAAAATGAAGAAAAGCCCAACAACAGAAAAAAATCGCCAAAATGAAAAAAACCTCCAAAAACAGACAAAATCGCCAAAACGAGAAAAAAGCGACAAAACTGAAAAAATCGTATTAACTGAAAAAAACTTCAAAAAAGCAAAAAACCTTCCTTTCGTGCGCGATTCAAAGTCGCACTTAACTGATTTTTTTAATATTAAAGGAATTAAATGAAACTAAGTTTTTGCTTATTTCGTGCTTGCTTTTTTCACTTAACATATTTTATGTATTTTTTAAAGAACTAGATTGGTATCAATAATCAGAAAAATCCAAAATTATGACTCCAGGGTTGGAAAACTTGCACTTTTTGTGTTATGTAAAATTAAATAGGTCTAAAAATTTTTTTCTTTTTCTTTATAAATTGAATATATTTTATGCTTCTGAAAAGTTTGGTGTATGAAATTTGAAAAATGAAAATTATAGCTCCAAAGATGGAAACTTTAAAAAAATGATAAATTTTTTAACAAAAGAAATATGTATGTACGTGTCTGTATACTATATATATGTACGTACGTTGGTAAAGGGTATATAAGATTCGGCACAGCCGAATATAGCACTCTTACTTGTTTATTTTAAAACAGCTGAGGGGGTCCCACCTAAAACTTAGGCGTTCAAAAGAACTGCCAAAAGAAGTTTTGAAACTTTAAAAAGAAAACAAGGCTAAAGAGCCGATTTATGTTAATCAAATTAAAGTCTGATTTTATTATATTTTTTTTTGGCTTATATACTAATTTTGAAAATAAATCTTAACCTTTCTAACTTATTCTAAACATACAAATGTTATTGTTTTCTCTTTCAATACTATGAAGTATCGTATTCACATTTCTGTTTGACCAATCATCGTATTTTATATTTACAATTGCACTCAAACAGAAATGTGTCACTCAAACAATTAATCGTAAGCAGTTCAGCATTGCACCATGCATGCATACAAAGAAAGTAATGTTATTGATACTTTATTAGTTCTTTGTTGCATTCATTGTGCAAGCATTATCAACTTGTGTGATACACTACAGCACGTACTCCAAATATTGGCAAAACTATTTTTTAAGTTCTTTCCCAAATGTCCCCAAACCCCAAAAATTATGGCTTTATGGAGAGGTTATTCCTAACCTGTATGTATTATTAATGATGCGTATTCGAATATTCGGCCATTTCTAGACATTCGTATTCGATTAAGAAAATATATAAAGAAATTCTTGAATCCAAAACGAAATTTAAATGAATGGCACACAAATATTAGTGGGTAATAATTTAAATAAATAATTTATTTCTATTTTTTTGCTATCCGTTTTTCCGCCAAATAATCTGCTATAGTTTTCCGTATTGATGACTGACCACTATTTGAAACACGAAGATGAGAATTGGCATTAGCCTCACGTTCGCTTTCACTAGTTTCTGCAAGTGAAATCATCGTGTATTTCAGAGAGCTTGAAGATGACTCCATTTGGTCATCTTCAAAAAAATATAAAATGTGCGTGAAACCAAAAAAAATTTATATCTTGGATCAATAAAGGTTGCTGTGGTGAAAAATGTTTCATTCTCTAAAAGCTTAAAAATACCTTAAAAAATGCATTTCACTGTTGTTTTCTAAATATTTTTTCTTAAGTTAGGTTATTAGTAGTTATTTAAAAACAACCATTAAATTTTTGGAAAGTTTTCATAAATTTTAATGTACGCGGACAGGAGTATGAAGTTATTTTCCATAAAATTTTTTTTATTTAATTTTGCAGAATAAAATAGACCCCCAATTAACTGTTCTTATTCGCGGATATCATTTTAAATATTCGATTTCGAATTCGCGAATATCAAAAATTGACATTCGGCACATGTAGGTATGTAAGTATACATACATATGTAAGTAACACGTATGATCAATTAAATAAACGATAATCAAATAAATGAGAAATACATACGTATTTTTGTACGAAATTACTAAAATATATCTCTTACGTAACATTTTTACTCTCTTTATTTAAGACGTTCGCCTGCTGTGACTTAAAGGTTTTTCAATCGTCAGTGGCTTGGTGGAATATTTGTATAGTTTCATTATATAGATATGGAAGTGTGATGGATAAGATATAATAAATACTTGAGCACGCAATGGTATGAAATTTGATAATATGTCTACATACATATGTATCAATAAATTGATTTTATGTATGTATGTATGTACATTAAAATATAGATCTGAAATATGTTCATTAGGGTGGTAATGAAATGTATGGAATATTTAATTTTTTTTATTTAAACAAAAGCTATCCGAATTATTATAGTAGTATTTCTAAAACTCACGTACTGAGAATCTTAGCCAAATCGGGTAGCTCCCTGGCGTGCTACACTTAGGTCAAAATTGCAATTTTATAAAATTTACCAAAATAAGACTCAATTTACATAAAGCGAAATTTAGTAAGCGGGTCCCAAAATTTGGCCAAAGGCGGACAACTGCGAGGCTTGACCCCTAACGGTTAAAATTTAAAAAAATCTACCAAAATTAAGCTCAATTTACATAAAACAATACTTCAGTGAGCGTATTCCAAAATTTGGGCAGAATAGACTGTAACTGTAAGCTTGACCGCCAGAACTTCAAAAAAGCTCAATTTGTGTAAAATAATATTTCGAAGACGAATGCTTTACACAAATTATTTTTTAGCCATTGCTTGAAAAATAATCATAATCACGATGGGGATCCGAGCTTTTTCCCAAAACATGGAACATTTCTTTGTCACTAGCTCTGCACTATCCCCTACTTTTAGCTTTGCAGTTCTTAAATTATAAAAAACGCTAAGGCAACTGCTTATTGATAGCAGCTTTCTTTTACTTAGTTTTTGTTCTTGAAAACCGAGAAGAAATATTTCATCGCTTAATAATGGCATTGCAGAAATACATATTTAAAAGCACAAACTAAAATAATTTCAGCACAGGTAATTTGAGGGTTACTGCATTACTTATTTAATCACTATTAATGGTAAAACTCTCAAGTTCAGAAACATTTTGACATACGCTTACTGAAATATTGTTTTATACAAATTGAGCTTTTCCTTAGAGCTCTAGCGGTCAAACCTTACAGTTGTCTGATTCGGTCCAAATTTTGGCACACGGTAGATTTTTTAAAATTTTTAATTTTAATTCTTAGGGGTGTCAAAACTCGCAGTTGTCCGATTTGGTCCAAATTTTGGGATCCGCTTACTGAATATTACTAAATGATGAAAAAATGTCTTCGAGTCAGAGAATATGCGTTGTTTCGATTAATTCCTTTTAATGAAGATCAACTTATTGAAAAACCCGCACAAGTACATGATCTTCAAAGACATGCTAATAAAAGTCATGCATGTTTCCCCTAGATCGAACCAATCCATCATGACTTAAACACATGATTAAATCTCATTTTTGACTTGTTATTTTTGCTAGATATGGAAAGACATGGTTACATATTCATAATTTTTTGTTACTAAGCCCGATGCAATTATTTATTTCCTTAATAAAAACTAACGATCTTAAAAAAATTTTTCTCATTTAAATTCTTAGTTTTCTCTTCACCGGACTGGAAAGCGCCCTTGTACATACACATTTTAATGGTCCCTTCGGCGTCCGCTCAAGAGATATTCCACTGTACACACATTAGGGTGGCCTGACCAGTGTCGAACATAAACTTAGTGATCAAAAATGAAAAAAAAAGTATTTTCAAGCAGTCCCATCTGGAGTGTTGAGTATAAAAGCCCTTGTATTCCTCTTTTTTAGGCAGATGTGTCCAGTAGAGTTCAAAATATTACGAGCAAGCGGATTAGAATGTGATTTGAGTTTTGTTACATATGCGCCTGCGTACTTTTCAATTCCTTCAATCACTAGTGGCATATTTAAGTCACGATGTATATTTAAATTTTCTTATATACCATGGAGCCGTTGTTTAACCGTCGCACAGTGTTCGATTTAAGAATTTAGGACGACAAAAATCATAAATTTGTAAATAATTAAGATGGAGTGCTAATATTTTATATTTTGATATTAAATTTGTACATATTAAACTTATTTATATATTAGGGGTATTCGCAAAGTATGTACTTTAAATTTATGTACACACATATTTTACAATAATAAGAGTAAAAGAAATTGCATAAATTAAGAATATTTTACAAAATTTTTTTATATATTCACAATGTACGTACATTAAATTTATGTTCACACATACTTTAAAATAATAAAAGTAAAAGAAATTTCATTAATTAACAATAATATAAAAAAATAATAATGAGTTGCTGCTCATATTGTAATTTGGAAAAAAATTAATGAGGCAGCTTGGGGCAGAAATTTTATATAAAGTCTATAGCAGCAAGGTTGAAAGATTTCAAAAAAGCTTATGGATTTGGTGAAACGGGTGGATATCAAAAGATTTCGTCTGATTTCGTTAGTTTTTTTAGTAAAAATTAAAAAAAACTCACTTATCTTAACACTTAATAAAAAACTTATCATTTATTAGAAATAATGTGTTTTTGTGTGTTAGTTAAAAAAGAGTTAAAAGTTACAATTGAATAAAAAAAATTAATATCGCGTCTACAGCGCCTTCTATTTACTTTTGAATTTGTATAAAATACGCATAGTATTTTTGTGTTTTTCTTTTTTTCTTTTAACATGTCATTTAGAGTACCGTTAAAAGCATACTAACTGAAATATATACAAGAATCATAATGATTTAAGCTAGTCTGAGTCTTCGCTTGCAAACAGTGTGGTCTATTTAAATATTTAATAAAATTTATTTTATTATTTTATTCGTCATAATTTCTGAAATCGAACACTGTGCGTTGCGATGAATGGCGACTTTTTATGTTTCACATCTTTTATTATATGCATTTACTACTAGATTATCATTATTGTACTTGTTTATGTATTGGAGATACTTTTTCACACTTTTCTTTGATCTTTGATCTAATGTTTTTAAAGAGTATTTTTACTCAAGCGGAGGACCCGAAGTGCAACTATTTTGAAGATTTAAGAATCAATGGCCAAATATTGATAAAGAAAACATTAAAGTCGGAGATGATGAATATTATACCGATGCCATCAAAACAGCCAAGAGACGATTACCTTACGCTTTGTCTAAATATGCTGGTGAAAATAAAGCAGGAACAATGAAAGTTAAATTTTATGCGCGTGCCATCTCGCTCGTTGGATGACGAAGGCATCTATTGCATAACAATATGTATGTTTCTAAATCAATTTGATCTCACAGACGAACAAAAGAAAGCAGTTACCTAAATAAGTTTGTTAAGCAATAAATACTCCTCTTAATGACCAAAACTTCCTTAAAAAACTCGAAAACTATCCCAATGAAAAAATTGTTAAAGCTGCTTTTAAATATTTCATCGACATTTAATTTGCTATGCGATGATGGACAAGAAAAGGCACAGTTATTTCTTTCAAAGTATCCTACAGAGTGGAAATACGACGCCATTTTTATTTCGATGAAATAAAAAAATGAGGAGCAGGAGCAATATTTGCTTAGATTAGTTGATCACCATAGACAAAAATTTCCTGGGGTTTGTAAAGCTAATATTGCAAAAATGGCTATCGATAATTTAAAAAAATAATAAAATATATGATTTGTACTTATAATACAGGTTTATTAATTATTTATTTATTTGTTTTCTTAAAAAGTTTTATTTTTAAATAAACAATGATTATCACAATAAAAAATTATTGTATGTTATATTTCTGTCTAACCCCGAAAAATCATTAAATAATCGCAACCTCTAGATATTGACCGATTGTGCTCAAATTTGGACTGAACATTTTTAAGCACTATGTAAAGAGGATCAGCGTTGTAGAGCGAGAATATTCGATGCTTTTGTATTTAGGGCCATCCTAATACACATGTATTATACATATATATGTTCTATACATAACTTTATGAAGTTAATTTTTATGTTTTCCCTTTAATTTTTGTATTTTTTTATGTAGGCGCACATCAGTGCGTCAGGCCAAGTTCCGGCCAATGCACGCAGAGTGTATATTTACAGGAAGCCATTCGTCGTGATTTTACCCCCTTTATAAGTTTGTTCCACCGCCGTCGTACTACTCTTAAGTTTAATTCATAATTAGAATTAATTCATGTCACCACGCATACTCACTGACTCACTGATCACTCATCAAACTTATAAAGCACTTCCGCTATAAATAGAGAGCTAAAATTTGATATACGAGTAGATCTAGGTGAGCAATGAACTAGAAAAATCTGCAAACATGAAAAGTTTAACCAGAGGGGCGGGGCTAGCCCATAAAATTTAAAATTTGTGCTAGTAAGCTGAAATTCGATACCGAACAAGATCTGGATTAGCACTCAGCTAAAAAAAATCTGAAAACCCAGAAATTTTAGCCAGAAGGGCGGGCAGCGCCCATAATGGTCAGAATTAAAAAAGCAAATGTAAGTCGCTTAATGCGCTATTTGATTGAAATCTAGCATATATACTGCGATAATGCAAGGCTATTAATTTTTTATTAAAAAAGTGGGCGTTGACACGCCCACACAATTTAAACCTCACTTTCATGTACTTCGGCTCAGCATATTTAGATATACTATTTATATAGGTATTATTATCCGTTTGCAACGAAACTGGACATGAGTAATAAGCACTGGTCGAAAAAAATCTTGAATTTCTAAAAGTGGGCAGGGTTACGCCCATAAGAATACAAAATTAAAATTTGCGCTAGTAAGGTAAAATTTGATAAACAAGCAACTATCTAGAAAAATCTGAAAATCGAGAAATTATAAGGGGGAGGGGGGTGGGGTTGCGCCCATAAAGCTCAGGATTTAGAAAACAAATCTGATGCGTTTAACGATTTATTTATTTATTATTATATTATATACATATATTGACACGAATGATAAGCACCGGCCAACAAATTTTTATTTTAAAAAAGTTGGCGGGAATACGCGCATAAAACTAAAGAATTAAATCTGCGTTAGAGAGCTGAAAGTTGAAGAGCAAGTAGAAGGCGTGAAACCAACTAGAAAAATGTAAGAACCTAAACATTTTAAGTAGGAGTGGCGGGGCCACGCCAATATTGCCCTGCATTGAAAATCTAGGCGCACAGTAGTGCGCCATGCCAATTACGTGTGCAGTCTGTATATTTACACGAAACCATTCGACCTGTTTTTAAGCCCTTGATAGCTTTGTTCGCCGCAATCGTAAAATTGTGAAATTTAAACCGTAGTTAGAATTAATATATGCAAATGATAGTGTGCCAGGCCAACTTTCGGCCAATGCATGCAGTGTGCATATCTAGAGGAAGCAATTCGTCGTGTTTTTACCCCCCTGAAAACTTTCTTCCCCGCCATCGTAAAATAAATTCATGTCACCACATATCCGAAGTTTGAAAGTCTTACAGACATACCCACTGACACACTGACTCACTCATCAATATTATGAAGCACTTCCGCTATACCGAGAGATCTTAAATTTGGTATACCTCAAAGGAAAAAAAACGGGAACTGAGTTTTGACGGCAGAAATGCCTATTTTACTGAGTTCTGAAACTCTTAATGAAAACATTAGATATAAAAAATCTGACTTGCTGTGAGTTCTGAAGCTCTTGTTGAAAACAATAAAAACAATGATTCGTTAACACTAACGTTGCCTTGTACCTTGTCATATAAGTCAGTGACATCATTCGCCTCGGGCTCGTATTCATCACTAAACCCAGTTATCGCATCAGATAACAGTAGCCAAAAACCAAAGGTCCAAGTCGAAATGGACAGATATATAACTGTTTTAAAGCGTGGGCAAAGCCCAAATTCTACAAAAATTGCATCTTCTCCAAAGATGTCTAGGGATAACAGCGCATCATCTACCAGTCATCAAAATCATTTTTCAGTATTGCAAGATTAGAAAATTATCAAAAAAAGGTCAAGTATTATGGGATGTCAAATTTTATCGTATTTTTTACCACTCGTTATGACATTTTGCATTCACAATATCGCACTTGCACGTATTATTTGAAATTTTTGACATTTATTAATACAAAGTATAATAGTCTTTGGTAGCATATTGTTAATTACTGAATGTAATGCTTGTGAATAATCTTTAATGTTAATTGTTCTTGTATGCTTTTGATTGAAAATATGTGTAAAAACAGGAATTCAATATTTAGGTTGAATAACACCGCGTTACAAAAACGAACTTTTTTTCTGTCCTATGAACCAAATATACTTTTTCGGAAAGGGGAGAAAAAATAAAAATACACGTGTATCGGCGATTTTCATGTACACGTCAGAATTTTTTTTTGTTTAAAATATAAAGCTCGTAGTGTCAATCTGTCTGAAAAACCTTGGATAAGTTTTTAACCCTTTTTCCGTGATCCAATCGAGCTGAGTTTGTAATACATACATAATTACTTTTATTATTATTATAAGTTGTATTTTTTTTTAAAGGAATACCTTCCCTTTTTTTTATTATAAATATAAAATTTTGTTTATGTAGTATTTTAAGTTCATTTAACCAATGGTTTGTTATAAATTAATATTTAATGTAATTTCTGCTTATGTTGTATTCTAAGTTCATTAACCAAGTTTTATTTACAAATTAATAAGTTTCATATTGCAAACAGGCATTTACCTTTAGACATTCTTATACTCATACAATTAATTCAGTCATTTACCTTTAAGAGTAGTATAACAATAATTCATAAAATGCAAGGTCAGGCTTTATGACAAGTACTGAAATGTACATTGCTAGTAATTTTAATATAGACGTATGAAATTAAAATTGTATAAAAGACTGGGAAAAATAAAGAAATTATGGCAAACAAAAATTAACTTTCTTGATTGCTAGACTAGTCTTAGTGCTTCTACTAAGACTTCACTTCAATTCATATTAGCACATGGTGATTCTACCTGGGCTAAAAACAAATCAAAACAAAAAATCACACACTCTGAGCTCCAAAGGAAACTTTTGGTGCTCAACCTTTTACAAACAGTTGTAAAGGCAACATTTGGTGACCCCGACGGTCCTGTAGCAAGGTACAGGATTCCATCAACAGAAGACATTCTTCAACTCGACGGTCCTGTAGCAAGGTACAGGATTCCATCAACAGAAGACATTCTTCAACTCGACGGTCGTGTAGCAAGGTACAGGATTCCATCAACAGAAGACATTCTTCAACTCGACGGTCCTGTAGCAAGGTACAGGACTCTATCAACAGAAGACATATCTCAACACGACAGTCCTGGCACAAGGTACAGGATAACATCAAAACACGAAGAATTCATAGAAAATATCGTTCCTTGTACATAAGCAATAGAATGGTTTGAAGACCTGGTAGCAGCCCAACAGAAGACGGCGGAGCAAATAGAGGCAATAATCCGCAATTTCAAAAAAGACTCTTCTACAAGAAAAACTTCAGAGTAATTCTTGGAGCGTCTACAGCGGCTTGACAAGGCATGGCAAGAATTTTAGACCACTGACAACAAAATAAGGTGCCTCTCAAATCTACCATTACAACACAATTATTTTACAGACCAATACTTACGTATTTCGGATGATACACTCAAACACAAAGAACTATTTGAGTCCGAAAGTGAAGAAACCAACACCATCGATGAGACAAATAGAAGAAGGTGCAAGCAGAGGTATGCAGGAAAATACACTAGCTGATGATATCGCAAGCAAAGTTCTTCGCAATCAGCGGGCATTGACGAGAGCATTAAGACGAACTATTCATGAAGTCAGAACAGAAGGAAATCAACAGACAGCATATTATCAAGGCAAATTATCGCTCATTAATAAATATATGCACGAGTTCTCTACAAACAATGATACATTGTGGCAATTGACTAATGAAGAACAAATAGACGGCTACACCTTGGATGACTTTTACGAACTGCAAGCTGAGGTGCACGACATTCAATGTGAGCTAGAGCGGCATGTGAGTAATATCAGCGAAAATAATCCACGCAGCACTGAGCATTGTCAACCCCATCTTCCAAAAATTCCAATTCCGAAATTTAGAGGCAGTTACATACAATGGGTAGCCTTTAAAGATCTTTATACCCAGATAATCCACAACGCATCAATCAGCGAAGTTGAGAAAATGTTTTACTTAACTACACATCTAGCAGACGAACCAAAAGCACTAGTAAAACATTTGCCAGTTTCAACAGCAAATTACGAAATTGCATGCAACATTTTGGTTGATAGGTACGATAACAAAAGGCTCATTGTGACAACACTACTAAAAAACTTGCTTTCTCATCCGCAAATAAAAACCGAAACGGCACAAGCGCTAAAAAATATACATGATGTCACTAAAGAATGCATCCATGGTTTAAGAGCGCAAGGACTGCCAGTGAACAGTTGGGACGCCATAATTGTTCACAATTTATTGAAAAAACTCGATCAATCAACTCAAACTTTATTTGAGACATCGCTAGAAAACAACAAAAACCTCGTAAGTCTAAAAGATCTTCTTAGATTTATAGAGCACTGTTTTTAAGCATTGGAAACACGCGGAAGATCTCACGAATCTGGCGGGGGGAAGGATAGAGCCAAACTTATAACTGCAGCTACATCAACCCCAAACTGTAAAGTATGTGGAATGCCTGGACATCCCATATATTACTGTGAAAAATTCCTAAAAATTTCCCCATCTGGGAAACTACAATGGAAAAAAAAAGAAGCTTTGTGTGCAGGGCACACGGGGGTTGGTTAAAATATGTGAGTATTAGAACAATGGGTGACTTACCGGGAGGTAATTGTTTCTGCAACAATAGTAGTTGTTTCTGGGAGTTCTAGTCGTGCTAATTCCGGGGTAGTAAGCGGAGCTGGTAATGGTTGAGTTTGACGAGTTATGCCGGCCTTCTGATAGTTTACAAAGATTTCGTTATTGTTGAGTGCGATTTTGTATGTTTGAAATTGCGGAATTGTATGTATATACATATGTATGTATGTATGTACACATGTATGTACGTATGTATGTAGATATATGGTTGTTGATTGCACTAGAAGTTATTTGAACCTCTTAGAAACATCTATTGTTTTCTTTATTATTCACTTTCCACTGTTTGGACCAATTTTTTACCACCAATTGTTTTGATAAATTGAGCATAACGTACTTGAATAGTTTTCCCTCTACACAGTTTAACTAAAGTTCAATATTGAATTTTATCAATTGGCAGCAACAACACTCAACTAACAAAGAAAATTTAGTAAGCCGCTAATATGCGGCTTTTGTTTGTCATATGCACACAAGACTTTCCTTAATTTATTTAAATGAAGTAAAACGAACTTTATTTAATAAATTTGTAGCTTTAATTATGTATATACTACTAACATTTCATACAATATTTATTGAACGCTTTGATTTTTCATACGACTGAATTACACGACCGCCAATACTAAACTTGCCAAAACTTCTCTTGCTCCAAACGAAAGAAGCGAAAGAACAAATAGCAAAAAAAAAAATAAACAGAGTTGCCGTGCATCAACATTCTGCCCCCCTTGCTATATTATAATATAGCAACGAGGTACGTTCTACAATGATATAAAAAAGGGGATGTGATAATAATAATAATAATATTATAATGTTATAATTCAAGGATGCTATAAAAAATGGTATAATTGAAATATGATTTTGTATAAAAAGAGATAGAATTCAAATTTGATTGGTATCAATATAAGTATAAGGTAAATAATTGTAATGCATATTAGTATTTGTATAAAAATGTCATAAAAATAAAAAAATGATTTTCAAACGGCAAATTTTCCGATGATGACCCATCCCAGCACAGTGTCTTGCGCCAATGGGGACCCAATAGAGGCTGTTTGGATACTACTTCGGATTAACCTGGGATACACGTCCGCTCCCAAAACAGAATTGATGGTGTGGCTTTCAAAAAAATCAGGATCAGCCAAGCGCAAATTGCGATAAGCGTCAGTGACGCTACGATCCAGGCGTTTTGCTGGCGGCCTTTCAGGTAGCTCGTCTGCAACACGGGCATTTTGTTAAATTTTGCGCATTTACGCAACGGATGATCTTCCCGACATAAGCACCAGTCGGGAGCCTTAGCCTTTAGGTGGACGGTGAGCTTGTGCTCTTCAATGGGGGAGTCGTGACTGCGGCGACGATTATGCATATTTTCTATAACGGGAAAGAAATAAAGGGGGAAAGCTATAAATGGGTTGAACGATAGAAGCGAACTTTTGCTGGACGGCGGTTTTTGTTCCAATAATTGTGAATACTCGTCGCTGAAATGTGATTTTTGACACGCGATTATCAAACGATTTTTGACGACAACTATTTCTTTAGATGAAAGCTCGGTGTTGATGTTATCACCCCTTTTGGTTTGTAAGGAAACGAATTTCACTGGCGCAACTTTCGTTTTAGCTGCTAGCAGATGACTGGCGACATATCCTTGGAACTCAGAGCAAAGGTAAATGGCTGCTGCATATGCTTTTTCCGACGCGTCCCAAAAGCCGTGTATTTCGACTTTATAGGCGGGATCAAAATAAATGAAACGTTCAATGTTTATGTAGTCGCCAAGGAATGCATACCACTTTTGCATCGTCGGGGGATTCCAATCTTCGTCCCAGTCGGTAACATCTTTCCATATTTGCTGCATAATGATCCTTGCTACGATGATTTTGGGTGACAGCCAACCTGCTGGGTCGAATAATCTTGCTATTTCAGATAGCACACATCTCATTGTAGTGAAACTGCGATTGGGTGTAGTTTTAAGTTTAAAATAAAAATAATCGCCTCCAGCGTTCCATCTGAGGCCTAAGGTTGTGGTTATACTAGAGTCTGACAATTTTAGAAACTCTTCATCCAGCAAGTGTGTTGACGGCAGTCCTTGTAGTAACATTTCATTGTTTGTCGTCCATTTTCGAAGCGAAAAGCCTGCTTGTAGAACTGGGCCAGTATAAAGCAAATCGTTGAGGCTGACGCCATTTTCTGAGGGGTTTGATGCATTAAACACCACACGTAATTTGGTTGTGTTGCTATCGGGTTTTCTAACAGCGTGGTGGGGCAAATAATATGTGCCGCTGTCACCACTTATGGGGGTTACCTTGGCCATTTGGCCAAGAGCAGAATATTCGGTAATAACTCGATCATATTCAGCTTTGAGTTGGGGGTTTTTGATCAAGCGCGCTTCATTTCGTAGAAATTGGGATAACGCGATTTTTCGGGATTGACCAATATTTAATTTTTCGGGGTGTTCTTGTTTAAAAGGAAGTGATACCACGGATCGACCATCTTGATTGCGGAAGATAGTCGAGGTGTACAGATTCTCGCAGTATGTGTCCTCTGATGATGATTTTGCTTTCTTCGGGAGATCTTCAAGCTCCCAGAAACGTCGAAGTTGATTATCCAACGCGACGGTGTTATAAAATGATAAAATTGCCTTTTTACACGGATTTGCGGTTACCTTGCCGGTAATTATCCATCCGAAAGCAGTTTTCTGCGCAACTAAAGACTGTTGTCTATCCCAGTGCAGCCCATCTCGAATTATTTTTGGGTAGACATCTCCACCAAGAAGTAGCTCAATTTCGGACCCACCACTGCGGTATGTATCGGCTAACTGTAAATGTGAAAAACTGCTGTATGCCGGGATGATGGGGGATAAAATGCAAGCTGACTTGTCAGCCTGTTTATGACTAATGCCTCTGCAAACAATTCAAACGATGGATCTATAGGAGAGCCTATTTTAATGGGGCATGTCTGCGCTGAGGTAGCAGTTAATGAATCACATAAGCCATGTATTTGAGCTTGGGACGATCGCGTGCTAAGGCCCAGACAGTTTTGTAGTTTTCGTGAAATGAAAGTTGCCTCAGATGCAGAATCAATTAACGCGCGAACTGTATATTTGCATTCGCCCTGATATACGTCAACAAGAGCGGTGCCTAGGATGACAAATTGTGTCGTTGAGGGGAGGTGTGTTGAGAACGATTGAAGCATTCTGTCGGCGGCTTGTGCTGACGTTGAGGGGCTCATATCTAAAGGAGTATGATTAGTGTTTAGGTTGGTCTGAAAAGGGGGAGAAATGGCTTGGGTGGTATTTGAAGATCGTTGTGCAGTAGCTGTGCGATGAAGCAACGTATGATGTTTTCCTTTGCACGTGTGACAGGCATATTTGCTTTTGCATGTTTGAGAGCCATGAGATGTTCCCAGACAATTGGTACATCGAGTTTGGTGTTTAACCGTAGCATAGCGTTCTTCGATTGGCATTGCTAGGAAAACGGAACAAAATCTGAGGGGATGAAATTGTGGACAAAGAGCACATTTTCCTTTCTTTTCTTTGGAAATATTAGTGTGGTAACTTTGAAGCTTTTGCTTGGAAGACGAATTAGATTTATTCAGATTAGCCGGCTGTGCGGGTCTTGAACCATGCGAGCTCGCAAAAGTTGATCGAATATCAGCAACCGACTCTAAAGTGTGACAACGAGATGTTAGAAATACCTCAAGCTGCGTCCAAGTGGGCAAATCGGTAGTTTGGGGCAAAGATTGTTCCCATAAATTAAGGGTAACTTCAGGCAAGCAGGTCGAGCAGATATACACGAATATTGAATCCCAGTTCTCTGTGTCAATTTGAAGCAAACGAAGATTTGTAATACAATTGCTAATTGTACGCTGCAGACGCCTTAAATCAGAACTAGTTTCCCGCGACATCGGTTTTATATTGAAAAGTGATTTCAATAGTGCGTTGACTAGGACCCTCTTGTTTTCATAACGATGCATGAGGTTCTGCCATGCCATGTCAAAACCTTCGTTGGTCATGGGACAAGTTTTTAAAAGTTCACGTGCTTCGCCTTGCGTCTTCTTCATTAAGTGGCACATTTTTTCTACAGGTGATAGACGGTTGTTATTGCGGTACAAAGCAGTGAACATATCTCGGAATGTAGGCCAAGATTTGTAGTCACCATGGAAGACTTCAGTACCGCAGGGGGGTAAAGAGATATGCGGCGTCATATCGACTTGTTTTGTCGCTGATGGGGTAGCTGCTGCGGCCTGGGTACGAATCTTATCGGTATATTGGTGCATAATTGCGATGATCTCTGTATAGGCTTCAAAGGTAGAATAAAAACGGGCTTTTAATGCTGCCATTTCGATTTATTCCTTTATTGTTTCATATTTCTCCAGTGCTATGTCGTAGAGAGTCTCGAAACTAGTCCATAGCTTCCCAAGCTGTCGTTCTTGAGCCACCAAGGTATGAAGAGTGTGGCCCTCTTCTTTCAAGCCTTTAAAATAGTTTTGAAAATCTACGACGCGATCAGAAGCGCGTATTAAATATTTTAACGTTGCCATTTCAATGAAAAAACGATAGGCGTTATTGACAAAATGTTTTTATGGGGTATTGGTTTAACGATCAGTGTATCGGGGTTAAAAAATTCGCAAACTAGATGTTCACTGGTACTTTGTATAAGTGACCTATGTTATTGTTGTAAAAATTGTAAATTTCCACAGATGTTTCGTATGGATGTATGGGAGAAAATTAATAAAATATTTTCAGTGGTGCTTCGGATAAAATAAAATTTGAAATTAGTAAATAAATTTTCAAATTATTTGTTGCAATATTTCATATAGCGAAAGTATGTGTATGATGATCTGACATATGTGTACACCGGGGGTTAATTACGGCAGAAATTTGCATTCATTAATACAAATATCTTAAGTTGTCATCGATTTATTAATATAAAACAATAAACATTTACTTTTCACGCTACCCTCGTAACCCTTTATTACTAAATGTTCTTATGTATCAGCTGCTTCGTTTGGCTTACTGACATATATATTTTGTCAGAAGTAAATACAAACATACATATGTACATATAAATGATTTTGCTGCTTTTATTTGGTGGTTGATCGTTCACTCGCTGCTTTAATGAGCAAGAGTGCCAAAAAAAAAACACAAAATTCGTTAAGGCATAAAGAGTATCAAATTAAGAGTTTTTTTTTTGCATTACCATGTTCGTATGTATGTAGGTATGTATGTATTTATGTACTTGCTTGAAGAACAGAAGAATCGCATAAAATGAGATGTTCTTTGAAGGGCAAAATTCCAACCAAATTATAATAGCAACAACTTCTTTTTGTCTTCTTTTCGTTGTGCAATTATTTGTCTTAACTTTTGGTTGCGGGGAACAAAGTATGGGGGGATACATATGTACATATGTATGTATGCGGTTAAGAGGTAAATTTTTGACAAAACAATTTTTCTTTTTGCTTTTTCTTCATTGAAGCAATAAAGAAAAAAAATGTGTTTGTTACCTGTTAAGTATGAATGCACGTATGTATGTATATTTATTTGGTGGACCGTTAGAGTTTTTTATAAAAAATATAAAAGGAACACCAATTTTTGACGAAATGGAAAGTTTTGTAAAAACTAACGTTTTCTGACGAAACTGTACATATATCAGATCATACACCGGGGTTTATGTACCATTTATTGCAAAAATGGCATATCTCACAAATGGAGGTTATACCAGTTTTGTATGAAACATGGGATTTTAATGAAACAAATGGGGGGTTTTCAGATAGCAAAGGGGGTGTGCCGGGTTTTGGATGACCCGGATCCGGCTCGAAGGACCAAAATGTGCAAATGTTGGTTAAAATATGTGAGTATTAGAACAATGGGTGACTTACCGGGAGGTGATTGTTTCTGCAACAATAGTAGTTGTTTCTGGGAGTTCTAGTCGTGCTAATTCCGGGGTAGTAAGCGGAGCTGGTAATGGTTGAGTTTGACGAGTTATGCCGGCCTTCTGATAGTTTACAAAGATTTCGTTATTGTTGAGTGCGATTTTGTATGTTTGAAATTGCGGAATTGTATGTATATACATATGTATGTATGTATGTACACATGTATGTAAGTATGTATGTAGATATATGGTTGTTGATTGCACTAGAAGTTATTTGAACCTCTTAGAAACATTTATTGTTTTCTTTATTATTCACTTTCCACTGTTTGGACCAATTTTTTACCACCAATTGTTTTGATAAATTGAGCATAACGTACTTGAATAGTTTTCCCTCTACACAGTTTAACTAAAGTTCAATATTGAATTTTATCAATTGGCAGCAACAACACTCAACTAACAAAGAAAATTTAGTAAGCCGCTAATATGCGGCTTTTGTTTGTCATATGTACACAAGACTTTCCTTAATTTATTTAAATGAAGTAAAACGAACTTTATTTAATAAATTTGTAGCTTTAATTATGTATATACTACTAACATTTCATACAATATTTATTGAACGCTTTGATTTTTCATACGACTGAATTACACGACCGCCAATACTAAACTTGCCAAAACTTCTCTTGCTCCAAACGAAAGAAGCGAAAGAACAAATAGCAAAAAATAAATAAACAGAGTTGCCGTGCATCAACACTTTGCGTCAACTGCTTTAAGTCAGATCATGCTGCCAAAGCATGCACGTGACGGTCTTGCTCAAAGTGCACAAAAAGACACACCACATTGTTGCACTTAGAATTAGCAAGAGGAATTTCGGCAGAAGGAACACAAAAACTAGCGTCTGTATCGAATGAAAATAAGCCAATCGTCGCTACAACAAACAAACAGGTCATCGACAACACTTACGTATTACTAGCCACTGCAAGAGTAAAGGCAGTTGGAGCCAATGGTCACACATGCACATTCCGAGCTTTATTAGATTCTGGATCACAAGTCAATTTGGTTACAACCCGCGTAATGAACAAACTGTCCTTGAATTCCTCAAACTATTCATTGCGCATTGAAGGAATAGGCCGTAAAGTTCAAAACGTATCCCATCGAATCAATATAGAACTACATGCATATTCAGGCAGCTATGCCACCAGAATCGAAGCATTTGTTCTTCCAACCATTGTACCACCTCAGCCTTCAAATTCTATCAACACGTCAGATTGGAATCTTCCTGAAAATATTAAATCAGCTGATCCATGTTTCAATCAAATGGATAAAATTGACATATTGCTCGGAGCAGAATTTTACCATAAATTGATGCGCCCACAACAAATAAAGATCAATCAAAAACTGCCAATTCTGCAAAACACAGCTTTGGATTGGATCGTCACGGGTAAATTACAAGAAAGAAACGGCAACTTGGTAACTTGTGCAGTGTTTATCCCAGAAGAGCAAACAACAAACCAGCTAATTGAAAAATTCTGGAAGATTGAAGACACGAATAATACAGAACGAGCACTATCTTTGGCTGAGAAACGATGTGAGGTTCATTTTGCACAAAACGGAAAAAGAAACGAGAATGGGAGATTCATTGTGCGCTTACCATTCGCAGAAAATCCATCCGTTCTCGGAAGTTCCAAAACAATGGCATTCAATCGGTTTTTAGCATTGGAAAAACGATTGAACCTTAATCCTGATCTTAGAACAGGATACAACAAATTCATGCAGGAGTACGAAGACTTGGGGCACATGGAAGAAATACAAGAAGACGACATTCCTAATTTACATTACGTTATGCCGCACCACTGCTTACTAAATCTGACAGCTCAACCACAAAACTAAGAGTAGTTTTTGACGCATCAGCTAAAACATCCAGCGGTTCCTCTTTAAATGACATAATACATGCCGGACCAACCGTACAAAGTGAGCTGTTTTCGGTGCTGTTGCGAGGTAGGATGCACAGAATTGTCTTCACTGCAGACATAGAGAAAATGTACTGTCAAATTCAAATCGATGACACTGACCAAATGTTCCAGCTCATCATACGGAGATACAACAAGCATCAAGACATCAAATATTATCGTCTAAAAATTGTAATATATGGCACTTTCTCTGCACCATACCTAGCAACAAAATGCCTTCAACATTTAGCTATTCAAAACGCTACAAAATATCCACAAGGTGCTTCAATAATACGCGATGATTTTTATGTGGATGATTGCCTCACCGGAGCTGATTCTATTAACATAGCATTAGAGTCACAACGACAACTAAGCTTAATCCTAAGAGAAGCTGGTTTTAAGCTGCGGAAGTGTTGTTCAAATCATCCTCAGTTATTAAATGGAATTGCACCTGAAGACCAGGAAATCAACTTGGACTTAGACGAGAATTCAGATTGTTCAATTAAAACACTCGGATTAATATGGCTCCCAAAGTCTGATCAATTATGTGGACGGTCACAAAAGCCAAGGGCCACAAGGGTAACAAAAAGAATAGTCAGTTCAGAACTAGCCAAAATCTTTGATCCTCTAGGGATTTTTGGGCCGGTAGTTGTACGAGCCAAGATATTTTTGCAAGAGCTGTGTCAATTACCGCCTTCATGCGATGACGAGTTATCCATGAATCTTCAGAATGAATGGAATAAATTTCGCACAAATATAGAAACCCTAAACAAAATAAAAATAGAGAGATTCGTATTAAAACACGGAAACCCAATCTCTACAGAAATTCATACGTTTGTTGATGCATCTGAACGAGCCTATGGAACAGCAATCTACATTCGTTCAACATATAAAGACAAAACTGTTTTAACCAGACTGCTACGTGCCAAGTCCCGAGTGGCACCCATAAAAAGGCAAACGTTGCCTCGCTTGGAATTATGCGCCACGGTATTAGGTGTTGAACTAAAAAATAGGGTAAAAGAAGATTTTCGTCTGCAAAATATAGCAAACTTTTTTTGGTCGGACTCAAAAATTGTTCTTGCTTGGATAAACTCGTCAGCAGCATCCCTTCATACCTTTGTAGCAAACAGGATAACAAAAATTCAAGGTCTAAGCCATTGACATCAATGGCGACACGTTAGTTCTAAAGAAAATCCAGCCGACGCAATATCTCGAGGAATAGCACCCGAAAACCTATCACAACATTCAATGTGGGACAACGGAGTGAATGGACAACCTCAACTTCACAAGCAATTGAGACACCTTGCGACGAAGAACGTAAGGTGACGAAGCATGCTCTAACAATAACCGCCTTGCAGCAAAATTATGCAGACATTATAAATCAGATAAACCACCGGAACTCATTTAAAACTCTTCAACACACGATTGGTTATGTCTTGAGATTTATTAGAAATTCCAAAACTACAAATATTTATCGGTCAACCAAAAGGGAGCTTGATGCATTCGAATTAGAAGAAGCTCTAAACATTATCATCAAGATCATCCAAGCCGGATAGTTTGGGGAAGAACTAGAAAGGCTATCACATCAAACACCTGTACATAAATCAAGTCCCTTGGCCTCCTTAAACCCATTCAAGGATGAGCATCAGATAATGCGCGTGAGTGGTCGTCTGGAGCAGTCAACATTATCGTTCAAGGCAAAACATCCTGCGATTTTAACTTATAATCACCCTATGACAAAGTTACTGATGCACAAGCTACACGAAGAGAATCGTCATTGTGGCCCACAGTCATTGTTGGCAGCATCCAGGTCACAGTTCTGGATTACAAACGGGAAATCACTGGCACGAAGTACCGTCCACAAATGCATACGATGCACTAAAGCTAGGCCGGTGCTTTTCAAACAATTAATGGGAAACCTTCCGGCAGATAGAGTAACCCCAGCACTTCCTTTCATAACCACAGGAGTGGATTATTTTGGCCCAATATGAATCCATCACAAGATCAGGGGCAAAAGGCCAGACAAGGCCTATATCGCAGTATTTTGTTGCTTCGCGACTAAGGCCATTCACATGGAAGTAGTATCAAATCTGTCTACAGAAGCATTCATAGGCGCACTACGACGTTTCGTCAGCAGAAGAGGCCACTGTCAGACTTTGTATTGCAACAATGCTATAACTTCGTGGGAGCAAACAATAAAATTACTGAATTAAAAGAATCAATATATTCTCAATCAGCGCAAGAGAAGATTACACAAGTATGCAGCAATCAGTCAATAAATTTTAAATTCATTCCACCAAGAGCCCCTCACTTTGGTGGACTTTGGGAAGCGGCTGTCAAATCCGCCAAGCACCTTTTACTGAGAAGTGTATCAGCTGCATCACTTACATATGAAGAATTGTAAACAATAGTGGTTGAAATAGAAGCAATCTTAAATTCACTGATCCCTCTCCTATCAAGCTACGATGATCTTGAAGCTATTACCCCAGGCCAATTTTTTAGTAGGAGAACCCTTGACATCAGCAGTAGATGTAAATGCCCAATCCCCAAGCATATCATTAGATGCAAGATGGAAAATAACTTCAGAAATCAAACATAAATTCTGGAAGGAGTGGACTCAAAACTAATTACATGAGCTACAGCAAAGGGGAAAATGGAAGTATCCTTCACCGAACGTCATTGAAGGCATGCTTGTTATCCTCAAGAAAGATAATACTCCAGTGCTCCAATGGCTACTGGGTAGAATCAACCGCATTTACAAAGGAGATGATGGACTTATCAGGGTCTGCGACGTCAAAACAGCAAAGAGGCCAATACACAGACTTGCACCGTTGTTCAACGACTCCCTCACAGAACATTCCGGATATGACAACTCAAAGTCACAAAAGAGGCAAGGCTCAGCGGAAGTTAACATTATACAGCCAAAACGAAAGGTAGTGTCATATGCCTCACTGGGAGTTTTCAATATGCTTTTTGTTTCACTCCTTCTGCTGCCGATAATATTAGCCTCTCCAATCAATGTTACAGAATTTTCTTCAAATCCAGGATTATATTTCGAAGGCAAGGGCTCGACAAAGTTCATGACAGCTACCTGGAAATTCATTCTATACTACGATTTAACACCAATTTGGGATAGGAATAAGGTTCTTGAAGTAGGTATAACATCATTTTCAAGGCTCTGCAAGCAATCGGTAGCTTTTGAATCATGTGAGATGCTTTCCATTCAACTTCAACATACTTGGGACAATCTTATTCAAGAATCAGACCTTTTAATTTCAAAAAGAAACAGTAGAGCTGCACTCGATATCGTTGGAAATATGGCCCATGCTCTATTTGGAGTCCTGGACTCAAATTATGCAGAGCAAATGGCTCAAACTATAAATAACGTAAAGCAAAATGAAGAGTATCTACATCTGTTACTAAAAAATCAAACTTCAGTAATAGATTCTACTATTAACATTCTTAAGCAAAGCGAGAACAATACTAAAGTGCACTTTTCAGAACTTAAGAAAACCATCTTTCAAGATCTAAATAAAGTTCAAAATGCGAATTCAAATCTACGACAAGTCAAAATCTAATATCTCTGGTAATTCAATTAAATACACTTGCCTCAGATTTACAAAGAATTGAAACAGAGCTGGTCGCTGCCCTCACGCATACGAACCATGGCAATATAAGCCCACTTATCCTTACACCAAAACAGTTAAGATCAGAGATTGCTAAACTTAAAGGACACCTTCCTATAGGCCATACATTACCAGTTGAAGACACGGACTTGCTAGAACTATACAAAATTATGAATGTTAAAGGCACAGTAACTAACACAAATGTAATTTTCGTTATTGAGTTACCATTGGTGGACCAAGGAAAATTTTAACTTTACTAGGTCATTGCAGTACCCACACAAATAAACAATATGACCATTGTCATAACAACTGACATTGAATATCTTGCTGTTAATAACCACCGCGATGAATACCTGGCACTAAACATACTTCAATTCAATAAATGTACGGTAGTCATAGTCGACATATACATTTGTACAGCATTGCAAATACAAATGGCCAAAGATTCCGGCAGTTATTCTTGTGAAATTGCTCTCTTCAACAACAAAACATCCCCTGATTGTAATTTTGGCTATATCCAGAACAATATCTCCTTTATTCCATTGCACAACGTAAGCCAATGGCTGTATACAACAACAACACCTATATAACTAACTACAGTCTGCGGCAATGATATCATACATATGCAGGTCAAGACTTCTGGTATAATGACCATGAACTTGTATAATAAAAGGAAAATTTCTTACCATTCGTGGACACGAAACTAGTGTCACTACTTTACGCAACTCCTATGCAACATTTGGTAATATCACCTCAATAGGAAAACCCTCTGAAGTTAAGAAAATATTACAACCAAACCTCGTCTTGGATACCAAATTGGACCAGCTTACCGATATTCAAAAACAACTAAGGCACATTAAGAATTCTTCACTTGAAATATATCAGCCAGCAATTCATCATCCAAACATGGGCTTCTTTGCTCTACTTATATCGCTACTCATAATCCTAACACTTACTGCCTGGCAATTTCGAATCAAATGCAACAAAACTGCCTCAGTCATGCTAACACCGCCACCTCCAAGGCCAACACCACGTCATCCTATTTCTGAAGTTTAACACTACAGGTTTTCGCTGACTGCTCAACGCGGCGGAGAATGTTAATACATACATAATTACTTTTATTATTATTAGAAGTTGTATGTATTTTTAAAGGAATACCTTCCCTTTTTTTTATTATAAATATAAAATTTTGTTTATGTAGTATTTTAAGTTCATTTAACCAATGGTTTGTTATAAATTAATATTTAATGTAATTTCTGCTTATGTTGTATTCTAAGTTCATTAACCAAGTTTTATTTACAAATTAATAAGTTTCATATTGCAATCAGTCATTTACCTTTAGACATTCTTATACTCATTCTTATAGTCATTTACCTTTAAGAGTAGTATTACAATAATTCATAAAATGCAAGGTCAGGCTTTATGACAAGTACTGAAATGTACATTGCTAGTAATTTTAATTTAGACGTATGAAATTAAAATTGTATAAAAGACTGGGAAAAATAAAGAAATTATGGCAAACAAAAATTAACTTTCTTGATTGCTAGACTAGTCTTAGTGCTTCTACTAAGACTTCACTTCAATTCATATTAGCACATGGTGATTCTATCTGGTCTAAAAACAAATCAAAACAAAACAAAAAATCACACACTCTGAGCTCCAAAGGAAACCTTTGGTGCTCAACCTTTTGCAAACAGTTGTAAACGCAACAGAGTTTTTGCAAGCAGACTCAATTCTCAGATTTTTTTTCTCTTTTTTCAGCATAACTTGAAGGAACTCCAAATTTTTAAACTACTAAAGCGTTCCGGAAAAAAAGATTTGTTTTTCGACCCATCCTACTCCATGTATTTGCAGTTTATCAATGCATTGCCCGACTCGAAATAACTTTTATTACGTTTGTGACTTATTCGCACCAAGTAAACATTTGAGAAATATTACGAAAACAGTGGTTAATTCGTTTCAGAAAATATTCAAGACTGCTTATATTCCTTACTTGTGGTATACTCCGGAAGTCGTGTGCGACTATTGCTATAGAAATTAATGCAAGTTTACTGATGGAAGGTCAACAATAAAGTACGATGTAACAATTTGGCTACCACGTACGGAGCACTGCAATGAATTGTGCTACTTTTGCGTAACTTTTCCTCAAACTAAAGGGTACCAATACTTTCGCCGCAACAAAGTTCGCTACGCTAATGTGGAATCGGTTATTCCAGTGGTTCTGTACTCACCAGAAGAACGTATAGCGGCTTCAGTGGAGATTTTTGATGATGTTCCCGAAATAAGCGATGAACCAACATTTCTTGCATCGAATGCGAGATGCGAAAGTTCAGAAGTATAGGAATATGTACCAACATCCAGTGAACTTGGGACTGCAGTGCCGCATTTAATAACACAAGTGTACATGGGAAGGTCGCAAAAGAGATCAGCATTACACTGAATTTAAGTGGAAGCCGCGAACATGCTACAAAGTAGGCGTAGAAAGTATAGAGCATCTACCATTCTTTAAAAGCATTAAAAATTTTAATGTAACAATTTTCAATGTTAATATAACAAAATTAATAAAAAAAACTCGGGTTTTTAAGGAGCTGAAACCTTTACAAAATAAACCAATGACAAATTTTTCAAAAAAAAACTAAAAAATATCTGAGAATTGATCAAAAAAATCTATTTTTTCTTAATTGAACATGATACAGACATTTCCATGAGTCTGCCTGCAAAAACTTAGCTCGGGTGGATCACGGAAAAAGGGTTAAAAACTTATCCAAAATTTTTCAGACAGACGGACACTACGAGCTTCTTATTTTATACAAAAAAAAAATGCTGACGTGTACATGAAAATCGCCGATACACGTGTATTTTTATTTTTTCTCCCCTTTCCGAAAAAGTATATTTGGTTCATAGGACAGAATGTGTGTAACGCGGTATAAGTGATAAGCAGGGCTAATTTTTCTGGCTTTTTGCCAGAAAAAGCACTTTTTTGCATATTTTAGTTTTTCTGTAGAAAAATGCTTATTTTGGACCTTGCATAAAAAAGCTTATTTTTCACATTGGTAACGCGATTAATATATAACGACTTATGGAGCTCAAACTGGTGTAAAAGAAATTCACATAAAATATATTTCTTTCCTCTTCTTGCACAAGTATGTCTGCATGTTATTAATTTTTTTCTTTACTTTTCTATAACTTCTACCACAAAGTCGAGCTGAAACTATAACCGCCGGAGGCTTATGATTGTTTGCTTGCAGATATTCGATTCACAAATACCTTGACGCCAGCAGAGCAACTGTGAAAAATGCATCAACTTCTTTGTTGTGATCAACACGGGATATGTCCATGTTCAGGCATATCAAAGTATTTTGCGGTATTTTGTTCTGTTTTTTTTCTTTCTATTGTAAATGGTTGCGGATGGCGAATTTCATGGCGAACATCGTTGCTCAGTCATATGTTGGGGCATCCATGTCAGAGCATGGACGAAACATGGACATGAGCGGTCTCCATTCGCATTTAAATACGCTCTTGTTACATCTACTGATGTTGAACGCATATTTTCCATGTATTAATTTGTTTTATGTGACAATAGAAGATCATTTCTTTTTGAAAATTAAAAAAACACATTATTGTTCATTGTAATAAATATCTCTTTGAATAAAAATACTTTGAAGTAACAAAATTGTTGATTTTATTGTTGCATATTTTGCATATTTGTGCATATAAAAGTGCATATTTTGAACTTTTTTCGTGCTATTCCTGGCGCATATATTTAATTTTTATTTGCATATTTTAATTATCCCTAGTGATAAGGTAGGTATTTAACCGATGGATAATTAAATGGGGTGTACTGTATTCGATTGTTTTAGTAGGGTGCAAATGAAAGAAGTAGCAAATGCTCATTTGTGGTTTTGTTATTTTGTAAAAATAAAATAATTTTTAGTTTAAACTATTTAGCCGCAAACAGTGTTACCATATACGTTTGAGGAAAAAGCTGCCCATAGCGAAAAAAAATCAATTTTTCAGAAGAAAAACTGACCAAATTTTTTTAACAGTACATACATATCATATTTCATATTAGAACTTAAAACCAACATAACATCGCTACGTTAGACAGTTTATGTACTCGTACAACCTGTAGTATTAAATTAAACAGTTAAAATTTTTTCCATCTTTTAAATCTTTTAAAGAAATTTTAATTTAAAAGCTCTGAATGAGCTTGTCATTGATATGAAGTAAACTAATATCAAAACACTATACAAACTGCACGACTGCTCAACTGTTTAAAAAACTGTGAAAATCAGATAAATTTACACATTTAGCATAGCTGCACAGTGCAAAATTTCTTGAGTTCTATTTGTTGTTTTTTTATTATTATTATTATTTTATTATTAATAAAAATTAATGTACTTTATTTAAAGTTTTTGCGTTTAAATGTATTTTTTATTACAGAACAATTAAAAACAACACACATCTTTAACCGATTTAAACAAAGGAGGACGTTAACAATTCGTCTCTATTTTTTTAGGTGTGTAACTTTATAGCTCGGTACATTTTAGACCGATTATAAATTTTGTTTTATTGTCTGAGAGGGTATAGCCTTCCATTGGTCCCATTGCAAACAAAGTGGGCGGCGAAACGCCCACAATTTTTTTAATATAATTTTATGATATTATTCTTATTTGATTGCTGCGAAACCTATAAAACACCTTTGGTTCTTGTAATTGCACAATTTGAAAGTTCAAAAAATGAGTGGAGTCACGCCCATTAAAATTTGTTATAATATTTCACGCAGTTCTACTTAACCGATTTTTACGAAATTTACCACACAAATTGAGCTCTGCAATAGACAAAATCTTTTATATAAAAAATGGGCGGAGTTGCACCAATTAAAACTTAATATTTTATTTTACGTGGCTCTACTTTACCGATTTGTACAAAGCTTAACACACACTTAAAAATGGGCGGAGACACGCCCATAAAAATTTAATTTTATATTTCTCGTACTTCTCTTCTTCTATCAGATCTTTGCATTGAAGTCGGTTTTTTTTGGCAGAAAGAATTATGTAACAACAATTTGAACATCTATTTAGAACTAAACCCACTGCAATTGTATGAAGACTCGTAATCATTGCAAGGGGTCTGCAAATGTTTCTAACAATTCAAAAACTTCTGGAGTAACTTCACTATGCTTGGTTTTTGGTACTTTACAAAGACTACCGATGTAAGATGAAATAAGCACTCGATTAAATAAATCCGTATTTGCATCAATTCGGGATGTTTTTCTAGTAAAAAGTTCGCGATATTTCTGCAGTCTTTGTTTCTTGCATCTTGAATTTCTTAAGAAAATTGTTCGATCGAAAGAATGCAAGAGGATACAATATCCTTTGCATTCTTACGGGCATTGAGTACCAGAAATATTCTTTCAAATACAAAAGTTTCTCTTGCATATTCGCCGAATTTTTCTGAATCAATTTTGAAGCCACAATTTAGGCACTCTATCAGCACATGAAAACACTTGATTAAATATAAATTAACGCCAGTTATTTCGGCAGATTTTTGGCATTTCTAAAGAATTTTCTCTTAGTATTTCCATCGTTTGTGTTTTCGGACTGTTTTGGCATATCCATAAGCAAGACAAGCTCCTCTTTAAATTTTTCTTGAATGTATTTTTTCTTTTCTGCAACTTTTTTTTATTTTCTGCTCCACGAGCTTGTCATCTCTTAATATCCAGTTTGTACGATATATGTAAAATATATTCTAAAAATCTTATCCATGCATGGAGGGGTGATAGTCCAAGGGATAAAAAAGATTAATTTACATTTTGTTGAGATATATCGCAGATGTTGTTCACTTTACTAGGATTGATTTCATTTCTCCTTAGGATGACAGTCTTTTTTTAGGTCTGCCTGCATTGGTCCTCGATCCGCTAGCTAATGCATTTCTTACAGCATTTGAAATTTTTACGATATTTTTAACCCAGTTAGCATTTTTTCTCAGAAATGATGCTAAATTTCGACTGGATTGCTTCCACCTTTTTTGTATTTTACAAGCCAGAGCTCGAAGAGTTGCCTTTAAACTGCAAAGAGTGTCAGATGATATGATTGGTGAGCCTATTTTTTTCCAAAACAAAACCAATAATGGCGTATACTGTCGGTTCTTGCTTCCACTTTTGGAAAATGCAGTTATATGAAATTTCTAAGGTGATTCTGAAAAATATTAAATTTAAAAGATGATCGCAAAATATCGCAGACAATATTTTGTGTTCCCAATAGGGGAAACACCCACCTTTAAAATTTTATACGTTTAAGATGGTATTATGTGGCATTACCTTTTAAACTCTCCAACGAAATTAAAAATTTAATTTTACTTACTTCTCAAAAATCATTTTTTTCACGAACAAATTACACAAGAGTAAGGAAAAAATTTGCAATTATTTAAATGCCAATAATTGACATTCATCTCATAAAATAAACACCGAAAAAATTATGGCCTACTGATTTGCAGTTTGTATGTACCACTCTATTAATTGTAACAAATCTGAAAGCTTTCTGTAGACAAAAAGTATGATTGCATAAGTGTTCGAGATATTTCATTTCAAAAGAATGCACTCATCGCCTACTCTGAACAACTTTTAAGTTCTACAACATGAAATAAACTCTCTCTTGCTTTGCTTTAATTTCATATTTAGTGATTGATGTAAATATGTACGTATATAAATATGTAATAAATCAAGTAAGAAAGGTTAAACACACAACTATTCACATACATCTGCGTATAAGCAGGTAGAAAATCATACCATCAATGGTTTATTATTGATCTTTTTACTTTTTGTTATAATATCACTTCACTTCTTTAAAATCGTTTACATGAATAAGATGCAGTTAAAATAAATATTATTAATAAATTTAAACTACACATAATAAAATAAATGAAGTCTAATAAAATTACACTTAAATAACAACTTTAATTTTCTTACTGAAACCCAGAATATTTGATATGATAGTCTAATTGGATCAGACGAATGTAAACCCTTCTCCTACATATAAATGGTGCCGAAACCCGGGATATAATACCCATATATTGTGATAGTTGAATTTACTGCCGTTTTTACTACGGTTTAACTACACTTGATTTTACTGCCGTTTTCACTACGGTTTAACTACATTTGTTTTGGAAACATTTTTGCCATCGAGCCACGGTGCATCAAAAATTCGTTGTCGTGAAGTTTTACTAAACAATCTACAAGATGGATGCGTTGATTGAAGAGCAGAAAAAGCTTTTAACACATATTGAACGCATGCGGAGAAATTTCAATCAGAAGCCGAAAGAAGACATAACTAAAGGGGACATGCAAACAATACTAGAAGATCTGGAAACAACTTTCAAAACTTTTAAGGATGGCCACGAGCAAATATATGAACATATTCGTGAAAGTTCAATGAATGAAGAAGACGTGCCATACTGCAGTAACGATACTTATTATAAGTGTTATGACATTTTCATATGTTTCAAAACAATCATAATTGATTTAATTTACGATTTGGATTCCCCACAGACTCCAACCGTCCATGCTAGTACTTTTGCTAATTCAACGGGCCGCAATGAAACCTTTTGTGCTGGAGCACGATTACCAAAAATCGACCTTCCAAAATTTTCTGGAGATTATTTGGAGTGGATATCTTACAGGGATATGTTCTTATCGCTCGTTCATCACAACAATTCTCTATCTAATATTCAGAAATATTTTTATTTAAAAGGATCTTGTGTTGGAACTCCACTGAGTTTAGTAAATGAATTCCCAGCTGCTGATATTAGCTATGTTTCAGCATGGGAGGCTCTAGAAAAGAGGTTTCATAATTCAAGAAAGCTTGTGGAACAAATTCTCAAGAAGTTATTCTCAATACCATCCTCGAATGGATCATTCCAGAGCATAAAGGAATTATTAGACTCCAGCAGAAATTGCTTAGCTCAACTGAGATCATTAACGATTGACATTTCCACATGGGACCCCATCTTGATTTATATTATTTCCCAGAAATTGGATTCACTAACCCGCAAAGAGTGGGAACAATCGTTGAAGGACGGTACATCAATACCACCTATTACAGATCTGCTTTCCTTTTTAGAATCTAGTTTTAGAGCACTAGAATCAATTGATGATGCCAATCAACCGTCTTTTTCTAAATCTAATACAAACAAATCGATAGAATTTCGTCGCAAGCCGACGCGTACTGTTCGCACACACAATGCCACTGCTTTAGTTAATGATAGCTGTCCCTGCTGCAAAAAGCGTCATCCATTATACAAGTGCTTCAAGTTCGCAACATTATCCTCTGAACAAAAGAAAAATGTTGTGACCCAACAACAATTATGCAGGAACTGCCTCCGCACTGGACATATTCAGTCTACTTGTAAGCTAAACACGAAATGTCAACTTTGTAGTGAACCCCATCACACAATCTTACATAATGAATTTGGTAAGGTATATAGTTCTCAAAACAAATATTCTAACCCTCGGGCAGAACCCAACGCCGAAAACCAAACCAACGTAAATTTGCCAAATACCTCTTCACCTATTGTTGATTCTGTAAGTACAAATCTTATTAGCATGAAATTTTCTACTCTGAATCCAGCACTACTAGCAACCGTAAAAGCTAAAATAAACACCAAACATGGTGCCATAATTGTTAAATGCCTGGTAGATCAAGGATCCCAAGTTTCTTTTATTTCTGAAGAATTGTGCCAGTTACTGTCTTTGCCAAAAAATAGAGTAAATATTGAAGTATCTGGTATCGGAGGTAAAAGGACCGTTACTGTCAAAAAATCTGTTAATATTAATATTATATCAAACTATCGTCATAATTTTGAACTAAATCTAACAGCTTTAGTAGTTTCTTCTGTTTCTTCATATATTCCTCATAAACTGTCTCCAG
Organism: Tachina lurida; assembly: GCA_944452675.1. Classification (NCBI taxonomy): domain Eukaryota; kingdom Metazoa; phylum Arthropoda; class Insecta; order Diptera; family Tachinidae; genus Tachina; species Tachina lurida. The sequence goes on from OX101752.1 coordinate 98,949,411, forward strand.
TTAACATTCCTGATCTCACTGAATTTCATTTAGCTGATGCTCAATTCATGGTGCCTGAAAAAATTGATATCCTCCTAGGAAATGACGTATATGGTGAGCTACTTTTGCCTGGAATGAAAAAGTTCAAGAACAATATTTTACTACAAGAAACCTACTTTGGCTGGATGGTGTCGGGATCTATTTGCCAGCTGAAGAGAAATGTAAATATTTGCGCTAATTTATGTACACTAGATGAACAACTACGCCTATTCTGGGAACAGGAAGAGCTAATAGAAAGAGTAGGCAAAACAAGAGATGAAACTTTGTGCGAGAAATTGTTTACAGAATCTCATACTCGGGATGAAACGGGAAGGTATACAGTACACTTTCCGTTCAAGAAGCTCCTGCTAGGACAGCCGTTACCTTCATTCTCATATACTGATTATAACGCTCTTAAGAGACTAAAACAGCTCGAATCATCCTTCAAGGCTAGGCCACAATTTGCTTCACAATATGTGAAATTCATGGAAGAATATGAATCCTTGCAACATATGGTAAAATTAGGTGAGTATCCTCAAGCAGTGCCAGAAAATGCTTATTTTCTCCCACACCATGGTGTACTTAGAGAAAGTAGTAGTACAACCAAATTACGTGTAGTTTTTGATGGGAGCAATCGGAAACCTCCTCAGCCTTCTCTTAATGAAGAACTCTCAGCAGGGCCCGCCCTACAAAATGATTTATCAGCAATAATTTTAAGATGGCGAATGCATCGTGTGGCATTTACTGCCGATTTAGAAAAAATGTTTCGCCAGATTAATGTGTGCAAGGAGCATCAAAACTTTCAATGCATCCTGTGGAAGGATAAAACAAATAAAATTTGTGTATATTCCCTCAGTACAGTTACTTACGGAACGACCTCGGCTCCTTATTTAGCCATAAGAGTGTTACAACAGCTTTCAACCGATGAAGAAAACCGTTTCCCGAGAGCTTGTAAAATTCTTCGTAACAACACTTACGTTGATTACGTCATTTCAGGCGCAGATAGTTTTGAAGAATCTTATGAAATACAAAAAGAATTGTGCTTTCTTTTGAAGTCAGGGGGATTCCGATTGCGAAAATGGAATTCCAATTCCATAGAACTGATTCAATGCATACCTGAAGAATACCGTGAAAAAAAGGATTTATTTTCAATACAACAGAGAAGTTCGTCGAAAGCACTCGGTTTATATTGGGATACGTCAAGCGACTATTTTTTCTTCATTATTAATTTTAAATTTTCTGAAATCATTACTAAACGCAGTGTACTTTCAGACGCAGCTAAATTGTTTGATCCATTGGGATGGCTATCCCCTACCACAATAATTGCTAAAATCATCTTCCAGCAACTTTGGAAAATTAAAATCGACTGGGAAGATTCTCTTCCTGAGGAAATTAGTGTAAAGTGGACTAAGTTCAGAGCCAGTCTGAAACATTTGGAAGACATAAAAATTCCAAGGTGGCTAGGCTATACACCGGAGGGCGTCACTATTGAACTCCACGGTTTTAGTGATGCCTCCAAATCAGCTTTTGCTGCCGCAGTATACACTCGTCTAGTAACAAAAAATGGCAGAGTAATTGTTAGTCTATTGCAGGCTAAAACGAAAGTAGCTCCCTTAAAATCAGAAACCATTCCAAGGCTTGAACTAAGTGCCGCTACATTATTGGCAAAATTAGTACAGTCCATAAAAGCAAATTTCAAAACAACAATAAATAGCGTCACATATTGGACGGACAGCACAATAGTACTTGCATGGATTAAACATTGCTCGACGAGGTTGGAAGTCTACGTAGCAAACCGGGTAGCAACTATTCAAAGGCTTTCAAACGCCAATGATTGGAGGCATGTTCCATCTAGTGACAACCCGGCAGATTGTGCATCAAGAGGACTGCATCCTGAAGAATTAATTAACTACAATAACTGGTTTAACGGGCCCTCTTGGCTACAAAACGGTCCAGAAACATGGCCTTCTCACCCGGTAGAAACTACCACTCACACAACTGCAACAATAAATCCCATTACGTCAAATTCTTCTAATATTTTGCAATATCCAGAAATCACAACGAAATATTCAAAATGGTCAACTACTTTACGCGTGACGTCATATATTCTTAGATTTTTTAATAATATTAAACAATCTCTGCAAAAACGAGAAAAAGAATATGGCTTTCTTAAAACATATGAACTTAATTATGCACGTCTTCGACTGATCAAAATAACTCAAGCAGTATCGTTTGCTGAAGATATTCGCTGCATAAAATCGAAAAAACCGTTACCGATCAATAGCACTATCCTGAAACTTTCACCGTTTTTGGACGATCATGATATTTTACGAGTTGGTGGTCGTATTTCAAATGCTGATATTTCGTTTCAAATAAAACATCCGATTTTATTATCTAAGCATAATCCGCTTTCGTTACTTATATTTTCAGAAGCACATCAGAAAACGCTCCATGGTAGCCTTCAACTAATGCAGTCGTACATTTCACGCCACTATTGGATAATTTCAGCACGACAATTAGCTAAATCAGTACAGAGAAAATGCATCGTTTGCTTCAAGTATAAAACTCAATCATGCCAACAACTAATGGGGAACCTGCCTACTGTTCGTCTGCAGCCAGCACGCCCGTTTAAACATAGCGGATTGGATTATGCTGGACCTATTTCTATTAAAGTGTCATCATTACGGTCTACATCAACATCAAAGGCGTACATCTGCCTCTTCATTTGTATGTGTACTAAGGCTATACATTTGGAAGCCGTGTCAAGTTTAACAGTAGACGCATTCCTGGCGGCATTTCGTAGATTCACTTCTAGGAGAGGTTTATGTACAGACTTGTACTCCGATTGTGGCACGAATTTTGTAGGCGCAAACAAGCAACTACAAGTACTTTATCAGCGAAATAAGTTATCCCTTCCTGAACATCTTCAAGAAACAATGGCAAACGAAGGCACTAAATGGCATTTTATACCTCCAGCTTCACCACATTTTGGCGGACTGTGGGAGGCTGGAGTGAAGTCGACTAAGCATCATTTGCGCCGTATCATCAAAAATCGTCTACTCACATATGAGGAACTTAGCACTTTGCTTACGCAAATCGAAAGCTGCCTCAATTCACGCCCGCTCTGCACCATGTCAGCAGACCCTGCTGATAACAATGTTCTAACGCCAGCACATTTCTTAATTGGGGAGCCAACTAATTGCATTCCAGATGAAGATCTTCTTGATAAGTCTATCGACCGCCTATCACGTTGGAAAGCAATACAATGTTTACAACAACATTTTTGGAACCGCTGGCACAAGGAGTTTTTATGTCGCCTTCAGTCACGGCCAAAATGGAACAAAATTAAAGAAAATATTAAAGTCGGGGATGTAGTACTTTTACTTCATGAAAAATGCGTTCCTGGCCAATGGCCTCTGGCAAAAGTTGAAAAGCTTCATCCAGGCAGTGATGGTTTAGTAAGAGTAATAACACTATACTGTAATAAAAAGTACTTGAAACAACCCATCTCAAAGATATGCCTTTTACCGTCGACAACAGCTAATTAGCTAAGGGAAGTACTTTCCTTCATGAGTATCGCAAAAAAAAAAAAGCCGTTTTTTTTGGTGGGGAGAATGTTCGAGATATTTCATTTCAAAAGAATGCACTCATCGCCTACTCTGAACAACTTTTAAGTTCCACAACATGAAATAAACTCTCTCTTGCTTTGCTTTAATTTCATATTTAGTGATTGATGTAAATATGTACGTATATAAATATGTAATAAATCAAGTAAGAAAGGTTAAACACACAACTATTCACATACATCTGCGTATAAGCAGGTAGAAAATCATACCATCAATGGTTTATTATTGATCTTTTTACTTTTTGTTATAATATCACTTCACTTCTTTAAAATCGTTTACATGAATAAGATGCAGTTAAAATAAATATTATTAATAAATTTAAACTACACATAATAAAATAAATGAAGTCTAATAAAATTACACTTAAATAACAACTTTAATTTTCTTACTGAAACCCAGAATATTTGATATGATAGTCTAATTGGATCAGACGAATGTAAGCCCTTCTCCTACAATAAGTAATGCAACTTTCAGGTGCATTTTGAAGTTGTAAGTTTGTAAAAGTCGCAGAGTAAATCCCCAAATTGAGTAAGACGTTTTTGAGGTGGAATATTAAACTACCGAAATAATATATAATTTTATTCATTTTATGCATTTCAAAAATTTAATAAAGTTCCGCTAAACTTCCTAAATTTCACACTGTACGTAAGCAAAAAGAGTTTTGTTTTTGTTGTATTGACCACAAGAAATATTAGAAATGTTTGTAAATTGTATGTATGTGTATGATTATGTAATTAATAGAAGTACACAAATATACTTTGGTTTTCGTTGTACAAAAATTAGTTGATGGAAAAAAATGTTTAAATGTGCTGTACTGTATAATAATTTTTTAATAGTTGAAGGTTAGCCGCGAATAACGTTTTAAGTGACAAAACAATAATTTTTCAGGAGAGCCCAAAAACGTATTTGAAAGCAAGATTGGTTTTTTCATTTAATTTTTTTAGCTTATCGAAAATAATGATAACTAACTTTAACATTAACTTTTCTTTTTGTATCTCTGCTACATTTATCAATTATTTTCGACAATTTCGTTTGCATGATTTTATTAGTTACTTACAAACTTTTCCACCGACTGACTGATTGTAATTGTATTTTGAAGGCGATAGGGTGCATACTTTTGGATGGTTTGATGTTTGAACAACGCAAAAGAGTTATGTTAATGGTAATCTATGAAAAAACTGGTTTTTTTAAAAATGTATTTTACAACGTTATTCGCGGCTATGCTTCAGTTGTTCTATAGTTGAATTTAAAAAGATAAGAATTGAAATTGACTTCCTAAAAATGTTTAAAATCACATCATAACATATTTAGTTGAAGATAAAAACAAAACCAATTTAATACCATAAAACTTTTTCTCTGCAATTAGAGACAAATTAATTGAATTATTAAGTGATATGTTACAAAAATTTACAAGCATAAAATATAAATTTGAACTATTTTGTGAATACATATAAGTTAAGGAAGAAGAAAATTCATGTACCATCGAATTAAAGTCTCATCCGTACTCTTAGTATATCTATAACAAGAGATGATATTCTTAAAGTTTAAAATGAACAATGTTATGTCATTATTAAAAAGATGAGTGAATTTCAGGAGCGTGATAGTGGATAGGCATTAATTGAAATAATGCGTTTAGACATTAACATTAATCAATATAGTTGTATTACATGCTCTCACAACATTCCGTTACCACCAGCAATACAGAGAAAGCTTGCTTGTATCAACGTACAAAGTAATGATGAATATTGTTTCAAGTGGGCAATAATATCAGCACTATACCCAGTTGATCTCTTACAATGTTAGAAATATTGAAGATAAAATTATATCACTGGAATATAATAAAAACTTGGACTATCCGCTGCCAACAAACAAAATTAAAGTCTTTGAAGCCAACAACCGTCATATAAGTATAAATGATTTTGGGTTAGATGGTGATAATGTAGTGGGTCAATACTACTTTACTGCAGAGAAAAAAGTCATTCAAATAAATTTATTGCTCGAAGAAGATGTAGAAAGATTTCACTATGTGTGGATCAAAAATATCTCAAGGTAATATACTTTTACTTACATTGATAAAAACTGAAAAGTAGACTTATTAAAAATATAATATTTTTCTGTTCACTTATAGATTGATAGGGAGTCAATTAACTAAGCATACGCATCAGGTGTATATTTGTAATAGCTGTCTGACTCATTTTTATAGCTAGACATCACTAGAAAAACATAAAAAATAATGTAGCAAAGTTGTAACAAGGATGCCTACAGTAGAAAATATATTATAAGGGACCCGCACATAATAAATGTAATTTAGAGTACCAAATTGAAAATATCATCCCTAATTTTTTTTATAATCTTTCGGCATATGACTGTCATTTGTTTATCAGATAACTTTAATCTTTTGAAGGTAATATAAATATAATTCCTTTAAATAAGGAGAATTTTGGTAAATGAAAAAGATACAATTGAACTGCGTTTCCTAGACTCACTTCGGTTTATGCCATCGAGTTTAGAAAAACTACCATGGAATTTGTCTGATGATAATTTGAAAACTGTAGAATCAGTATATCAGTGTGAATTTGATTTAATGAAACGTAAGGACATCTTTCCATATGATTATTTAGATTCAGCCAATCGTCTTCAAGAAACACAGTTACCACCCCGATCAGTCTTCTTTAATAAACTCACTAATGAGATGTGTAGTGTGGATGACTATGAACATCCTGAAAGAATATCGAATACGTTTCAGTATGCAAAACTAATGGAATAATGTTTCATTACTTTGTGATGTATTTGAAAATTTCCGTAAAGTTTATAAAAGCATTTATAATTTAGATCCATCTCAATATTATACCACCCCAGGATTGTCTTGGGATGCAATAATGAAAACCACGGAAAAAGAGTTAGCATTGCTAACTGATATTAACATGTACAACTTCGTTGTACGGGGTATTAGGGGAGGTATTGTGCAATGTAGTAAACGACATTCGATACCCAATAACAAATAACGAGAATTATTTTCAATATAATGTGTATTTTATAGAATTACTCTATTCAGGCTTCCAAGGTCATTCAAATTAATTTAAATGCAAATAAAAGAAAATTTTTTATTCCATTTATTCATATCCGACGTTTCGTTGGGATTTTCCAACATCTTCAGGGACACTATTTTTATTGAAATCTGGTAACATTAATAAATAAAAGAACAATTTTAATGCAATAACAACAATAATAATAAAACAATTAATACTCTGCTTTAACTTACATATAGAATTTTCTAATAAAATTTGCATTTAAGTTTCAATAATGTTATTTTACGCGACATGACAACATACAACATAAAACACATAATTTAAAAAAATAATTGCAAAAATAATCAAAAATTGTAAATATCACAGTATAAAGCTTTTTCTTAACGTTCTAATATCACAGCTGGAGTTACACTAAAACTTAAATTAATAAAATGCTATAAGTAGCATTAGTTTTGTCTTTATCAGTCATATTGTTCATTGCTATGCCCATTTTTTGTTGAATACTTAAGCTTTCCAAAGTGTATCTTTTGTTGTATTTTCTTTCTTTGTGTAATATTTTCACATTTTCCAGATCAGCTGTGTGAGAATAATCTAAACAATGTTGAGCTAGTGCAGTAGATTGTCGTCCTTTTTTGATATTACTCTCATGTTCAGCTACTCTTACTCCTAGATTTCTTTTCGTTGTCCCGATGAATAGTTGTTCACAGCTTTCGTGCGCGTTTCCATTACATGTTATTTCATATACTAAATTGCTTTGCTCTCTTTTATTTATTTTTGTTTTTAGATTTGTGAATAGTGTATTTTAGGGATGTAACGAATGTTCGCATTCGCTTTCGCATTCGCAAATTATTCACTTACTTTTGTTATTTGCATTCGCTTTTGCATTCGCTAAAATGTTGCGAATATTTAAAGCGAATACTAAAAAATGGTACCTCTTTTACAAAAACATGTTTTAACAGGGCAACTCAAAAAACACACGCATTTAGTTGGGAGAAACAAGTAGAATGTGTACTTTCAAAGTTTTTATGTGTGTTCCTGTGTGTATTTTTAACAAAACACATTTCTCTCTTGTAAAATTAACCAGCTGTGCTTGTGGTAGTACCTGTTTGAACTGCATTGTTTTATAGCAAACGTCAAGAATACGAAAATCAGTAAGCAAGCAAGACAAAAAACACACATTTATAAGTAACCATTCCAAGAAAATCTTAAATTTTAACGGTGGAAACCCCTTCTGCTAATAAATTGTCATAAGCTTCAAAATGAAACCAAAATCTAGCGGTGCGTGGAAATATTTTGCAGTTTTTGAGAAAGAAAAGGAAAAGTGTTTGATTTGTGCGAAAATACTTTATACTAAGGGCCGAAGTACGAGTGGATTGATTGCACATATAAAAGCTAAACATAACGATAAGTATTGCAAAATACAAGAAGCTACAAGTCAATCCGTTGATATTTCATCATCCTTCAAAGCAACAACAGCACAGATTCAAAAAAAAACAATTATCGTTGAAGGAATCCTTGAGCAAAAGTAACAAGTGGGATTTTTCCAATCCAAGATCTATAGAAATCGATAGGTTAATTGGAGAAATGATTGCAATCCAAGTCCTACCATTCGACTTGTGTAAGGAGTCGGCTTTAGGCGCTTAATGGCATCAATTGTCCCCTGCTATAAGTTAAGAGGAAGAGAATTTTTACGGAATATGTTTGCGAAACTATATACAAGCGAATTAAAGATCAAGTTCTTATGTTGTCAAAGTCATTTAGTAAACTTTCTTTTACAACTGACATATGGTCAGAACCAAGTGCAAATGTTTCCTTTTTGAGTTTAACGGCTCACGGCATATCGTTGGATTTTAAAAGAGTAAATATAATACTCACATGCAGAAGTATTGAGGGCAGTCATACTGGAAATATTATTCAATCAAACATTAATTCGATTCTAAATGAATGGGAAATTACTGAAAAGATCCACTGCATTGTTCACGATAAGGGGTCAAATATGGTTCGAGCAATGAATCTTACCAATTTCATGCACATAATCTGCTCCGTGCATCAACTTCAGCTTTGTGTTAAAAATGCGTTGAACATAGAAGAAATCGTTAATATTATTATTAAAAATAGAAGACTTGTATCACATTTCAATCATTCTCTTTTGGCCAAGGATAAACTACAAAGTATTCAAAAGGAGCGGCTCAATCAACAACCCCTAGGTCTAATACAGGACTGTCCTACTAGGTATGAAAATACGAGTGTAGTTAGCTTTAATCATGCATGAATCACCCTAAACAAAGTTTGTTTTTCGGTAACTGTTCAAATGTAGTTTTCCTTTTTAGACTTGCTCACGTAAAGGTGCATGATCGTGAGTGAAAACTTACTATATATACAAAGTTAATATTTTTATATATAAAATGTACATAATTTTGTATTTTAGGTGGAATAGCACATTTTATATGATGGAACGTTTATTAAAAATTAAGGATTCTATAATATTGTACCTCAACAATTATGAACAAATTTGTATAACTCCAGATGATTGGAAAATAATGGAAAAATGTGTAATGGTCCTAAAACCATTCGAAGAAGTTACTCGGGAGCTTAGCAGCTCTCATTTATCAACTTCTTCAGTGATTCCTTTAATGCATATACTTAAATCAAAATTAAGGATTCAAAAGTCAATTGCATGTAATCCTGCGTGTATATTAAAACTGATTGAAATTCTTGTCCATGAGCTAGATACACGATTTGGGAATCTTTGCCAAACACCAATATTTTCTATATCAACTTATTTGGACCCTCGATATAAAGGGAAGTTTTTTACCGAAGCTGATAACAAATATGTTCGATCTGAACTAATGAAGCTGGTATATGAAAACAGTTCGGAAGTACAAATATGCAGTTCTCCTGCAAGGAAAGAAGTAAACAATGTGCCAAGAGAAATTGAAAAAGAACAAACCCAAAATATTTCTTCTCAAATACAAGCTGACATATAAGACTTTTTAAATGAAAATAATAGTGACCAAGAAGAAGATTATAATGATCCGTCCTTCGAAGCAATAACACTTTCTGATATCAGAAACATATTAGATCAATACGATAAACAAAAAAAAGTTCAGATTTTAGAAGATCCATTGCTGTGGTGGAAAAGAAATTTCGTAAAATATCAAATATTAATTCCAATAGCACGCCAGTTTCCTGCCACTCCCCCCGGCAGTGTTCCTAGCGAACAATTATTTAGCGGAGCTGGCTTAATCTACGATTCTCAACGTTCAAATCTTAAGAGTGACAAAGCAGCAAAACTATTGTTTATAATATATAACTTGCCTCAATTGAACTTTGAATATTAGTTGTCGTAATCATAACACAGAATTTGCATTTAAACTAATTTTGAATTAAATTTTTGGTTTGTCCTTTGCTGGAATTCGTAACTGTCGCAACTTTTGAAGAAAATAATTCAGGATATACATGTGTACATACTTATATATATATATATATTAATTTAAAAAAATTAATTATTTATTATAAATAATTGATGTTCCTTAGTCCTAGCAAGTCTTATAGCTAAGCTGATTAGTTTTTTAGGAAAGAGAGACGAGGAGAAAAGATACTTTTATGTTCCCCTCGTCTCTTTCCCTTAAAAACTGAACTTTAGCAGTCAGCAAGTCTTATTGCTAAGCTGATTAGTTTTTTAAGAGAGGGAGATGAGGGGAAAAGAAAAATTTATGTTCCCCTCGTCTCTTTCTCCGACAAACTAATCAGCTTAGCAATAAGAATTGCTTAGTGTAAATTAGGACTTACCGTAAAAATATTTTAAATGGACCTAGTGTTTGCTGAATTTTTTTGTTTTCTTTTATTTTTTTACATTAACATATGTATATGTACATATGTAATATAATAAATGATGCCTGTTCTGTACCTGATTTGGACGTTAGTTTATCTTGAAATTGTTCCAATACATGTCACTCACATGTTATTGGAATGAATTACATACATAGCAGGCCTTACGGTCCGCATCGTATAAGTATTTTAAATGTACATACCTAACACTTTGTGAATATATTGTTTATTACTAATTTTTATCAATTATTTTTATTAATTATTTATGTACATATCTTCCTGTTTTAAGAATTTATTTTTGTAATAAATTAAAAAAGATTGAATTCAGATAAAATGCTGTATATACGTACATCTATGTATGCAATACATCCTCATGTTCTTAAATTTATTTTCATTTGATTTTTGAATATATTGTAAGTATTTGCATTCGCTTTCGCATTTGCTTTCGCTAAACTGGTATTCGTTACATCCCTAGTGTATTTATTGTTTTGTTTGGTTTACGTGTAAATATAATTCCTTCTTCATTAATTATCTCTTTTATTTTATTATTCTCAGTCAGCTTTGGAATATAAGATAAGCTTACATATTTAGTTTTGCCAGATGTTGCTTTTGTGTTATTGATTTTTGGTGCGTTATGTATTGATTTTTCTATTAGGCTATTTATCAAGTATGTCGGATAATTATTGTTTTTAAGTATTTCTCTGATTAATTTAATATTTTTATCTCTGAATTTGTTATGACTTGTTTGTAATACTTTATTAATTAAGTTGGAAATTGTATTTATCTTGTGTTTAAAGGGCTGTGTTAAATTATAATCTATTATTCTACCTGAAGCAATTTGTTTCATGTACCAATCTGTTATAATTCTGTTTTTCTGTCTCATTATTCTTATATCGACATAGGGCAGTGAATTGTCCATTTACTTTTCAATAGTAAATTGAATTTTGCTGTGGTAATTATTAAAAGTCTCCATTATGATTTTCTCGTTGTTTCTTTTGACAATGGCAAATAGGTCATCTTCATATTTTGTCAAAAATTTAATTTCTATGTTTTTATCCCTTAGTTCTTTGGTTGTTTTTTGCAAAAGAGTGTCTAACACAATGTCAGCTATGGTTGGAGATAGAGGGTTCCCCATTGGCATTCCATATGTTTGATTATAAATTGTGCCCTCATATATGAAATAATTATTTTCGTTTAAACAAAATTGCAGTAATTTGAGAAATTGGGTTTTGGGTATTCTTGTGTAATTTTTTAAGATTTCCCATTTCTCCATAATATTTCTTATAGCTAAATGTATTGGTATATTAGTAAATAACGATACCACGTCCAATGATACAAATATTTCGTCCTCATCCAAAATAACATCTACCAATCTCGTTTTTAGCTCTATTGAATTTTTAATGTTGAATTCTGTTGAGATCATATTCTTTAAAATTGTTCCTATATATTTAGGCAATTTGTAGCATGGTAGTTCCGTTGATGATATTGGCCGTAAAGGCACGTCAGGTTTGTGGATCTTAGGTAAGCCGTATAGTCTCGGTGCTGTAGCGTCATCAGAAATCAATTTAGATTTCTCAATTTGACTAATATATCCCTGTTTGTATAAATCCATTATTAATTTGTTGTTTTTGCGTTGGAGGTTTTTTGTAGGGTCTATAAGTAGTGTTTTATATGTTGTTTTATTTTGTAAAAGCTTGTTAATCCCTCTCTTATAGTCTTCTCTTTACATAATTACTGTTTTATTTCCTTTATCAGATTTTAGGATAACTATATTTTCCTTATGCCTACGTAGTACTCGTTTTGTATCTTCATATATATTAAGTATAAACTTTTTTTTTGGGTTGTTTTTTGAAGTCCTGTTGTATGTTAGAATTCTATTTGTTATCCTGGATCTTATAACATCTTTTGTTTTATCATCTGTAAGTGTTTGTACCCATTGTTCTAAATCAGCTACCAAATTAATCGTTAAAAAATTTGCTTTATTTACTGGTAAAGAAAATTTTGATCCTAATGAGAGTAACCATTTGATTTCATCTGTGAATTCTATATTTGTTTTGTTTATAAACCATGAGGGGTTAAACTTTAATTCATATTTCTCAAATTCTTTTCGTTTTAGTTTTCCTATTTTGGCAAAGTGCGTCGATTTGTCTGATGATATAAAATTCTTAAATCTTATAATTTGTTTTTTGATGAAATTTGTGTATTCATACGTATTTAATGTTGATTTTAGCTCATGTTTCAGGTTGTCTATTCTTTTTCGTGTAACTTCTATACTTATGTTAGTTTCTTTTATTTCGAAATTGAGCATTTTCTTGTGAAAAGTTTGCTCTGCCTTAACATATACTCGTAATATTTCTGTCGTACTAAATATTTTCTTTGTATTTGCTGTTGTGTTTATTAAGTGACTTGGTGTCAAACAATTTTTTCTACATGCCAGTAGATATTTCAGTCTTCCCATTTTCTTTTCTAAGTTTTTTATATGTCTGCAGTATTTCTTAAGCAATGTACAAGTTTCTATATTATATTTATATCTTATATGTTCGAACAAGTCCTTCATTTCTGAGTCAAATATCGATTCCAATTATATAGTGAATTCGGCGGGCCCTCCGATATTATTATGTACTATATTTATATGAATAATTATTCGACCTTTTTATTTAAAATATAATGTGTATTTTATAGAATTACTCTATTCAGGCTTCCAAGGTCATTCAAATTAATTTAAATGCAACGAAAATAAAATTTTTTTATTTCATTTATTCATATCCGACGTTTCGTTGGGATTTTCCAACATCTTCAGGTATACTATTTTTATTGAAATCTGGTAACATTAATAAATAAAAGAACAATTTTAATGCTTAACAACAATAATAATAAAACAATTAATACTCTGATTTAACTTACATATAGAATTTTCTAATAAAATTTGCATTTAAGTTTCAATAATGTTACATATTTTACGCGACATGACAACATACAACATAAAACACATAATTTAAAAAAATAATTGCAAAAATAATCAAAAATTGTAAATATCACAGTATAAAGCTTTTTCTTAACTTTCTAATATCACAGCTGGAGTTACACTAAAACTTAAATTAATAAAATGCTATAAGTAGCATTAGTTTTGTCTTTATCAGTCTTATTGTTTATTGTTATGTCCATTTTTTGTTGAATACTTAAGCTTTCCAAAGTGTATCTTTTGTTGTATTTTCTTTCTTTGTGTAATATTTTCACATTTTCCAGATCAGCTGTGTGAGAATAATCTAAATAATGTTGAGCTAGTGCAGTAGATTGTCGTCCTTTTTTGATATTACTCTCATGTTCAGCTACTCTTACTCCTAGATTTCTTTTCGTTGGCCCGATGTAAACTTGTTCACAGCATTCGTGCGCGTTTCCATTACATGTTATTTCAAATACTACATTGCTTTGCTCTCTTTTATTTACGATAAAATCGAAAAAAGGGCTCGATATGTTAGTGATTATGATCCTAGAAAAGAATCAAACTATCTGATGTACTTAGATGTAAATAATTTATATGGTAATGCAATGTCTCATTACCTCCCCTTTAAAAATTTTAAATGGGTGGAAAAATTTTGAAAACTTTAATGTAAATGATGTAACAGCAGATTCAGCAATTGGTTACACATTGAAAGTAGATTTAGAATATCCAACCACATTGCACTACTACCATGACTTACATTTTGTAACTTACCATTTTGTGCAGAAAACAAGAAAATTTAAATCATGAAACAGCTAAAATCAGTAACAGACTTAAACCATAAAGCCAATTATATAATACACTATCACAACCTTCAATAATGTCTTCAAAATTGACTAGTTTTAAAGAAAATTCATGAAATTCTCGAAATTAACCAATCGAATTGGTAAAAAAAAGATATTGATTTAAATAATCATCATAGAACATTGGCTAAAAACTCATTTAAACAATTTTTTTTTAATTATTAACAACGCTGTGTATGGTAAGACTAAAATTTTGATAAAAGAAAACACATCAAAATATTATATGAATGGGAAAATAAAGGTATGCGATTAGGAGCCAGACATCTTATAGTTTCATAGTTCATTCATAATTCGTGATAATATAGTTACCATTGAAATGAGTAGAGTGAGAACTGAATATAATAAACCCATTTACATTGGGTTATCAGTTCAAGAATTATCAAAGTATAAAATAATAATAATTTTCATTATGATTATATGAAACCCAAATATCGTGGAAATGTTAATCTCAATTACATGGATACCGATTTCTTTACATATAATCTAAGAACAAATGATATATACGATGATATTAGAAATTATATTATAATACATTTCGATACATCAGCATATTCGAAAGAAAATACTTATAATTTTCCACTAATGAATAAAAAAGTGTTAGCGATGATTAAAGATGATACAATGTATGCATTTAGATCTAAGATTCATCAAGTCTATAAATAAACTATCATTAAGTTATTTAGATTATAAAATATTTGTGTGTGAAAATAATGTTGATACTTATGCAAGCGGATAAAATAAATTGCCCAGTATCAACACTATCAAATTTAAATATTTATAGAGAATTTAAGGTAGATGGTGATGATATTTTTCTTAATATAGATATTTAATTAATTAATTAGCTCTTAGTGTAATTAATAAGAAAAAATTATGTAAATTAAAAAATAAATAATTTGTTTAAATGACTTCACATGAAGAAAAAGTGTTGTTGTTGTTTTCATTTCATTTCAAATAATATTTATTAAATAGAAATTTTAAGCACAAGTGACCACAATTATATGTATTAAATTTTTGTTTTTGTTCATAATTGTAAATAATGATCAAGTTCAGATAATTGATGATTTCATATGGTGGTTGCTTTCCAAAAAATAAAAATTGTAGTTTTGTGTACCTGATTAATAATGAAATTGAAAAAGACTAGCAAAAAATTTCTTTAGAGACAGTTTTAAAATAAAGTAAACTGTAGGTAATAATAATATGACTTAATGTGTAGTGGCTTTTGGTTATGTAAGAAAGTAAAACTGTACTTGAAATACTTTAATCGTCGTAATATGGAAAAAGTAGAACAATATAGCATACACTTTGAATACAATAGCAATAATTTGTTTATATCATTAGCAAGCTACTAAAGTGGATGCATGAAATTTTTGAACAAACATAGTTTGTGAAGCAAATTTCAAAAGTAAATTAATAATTGATATATCTGATATTTTTGTACAGATTGGTATCAATATGTGTATGGAACATTATTTTAGCGAATTTTAATAAATTTTGATTTAGTTTAATTTTTAAATAGCTTTTGCTATCCTTTTTTGTATAAATTTTTCGTGAAAACCGTTGATTTGTCTGGAAAATAAAATCAATATTCATGTTGAGGAACCAAATTAACATTAGCATTTGTGGATCACAGTCAAAGGTTCTGACCTCATGCATTTAAGGGTTAAGATTTTTTTCTGTTATATTGAATGAAAACAGATCAGTAAGAGATGTTAAGTAGATCGTTAGCAGATACTAAGCAGATATAAGATAGGTCGTTAGCAGATAAAATCAGTTAAAAAGGAGATATAAAGCAGTTAAATATATTTCTTATTAGAATTTAAAACCAACACAACATTGCTGCGTTAGACACTTTATGTACTCGTACAACCTGTAGTATTAAATCACAGTTAAAAATTATTCCATCTTTCATAATTTTTGAAACTTATATGAAAAACATAAAGGAATTTTAATTTAAAATCTGTAAGTGAGCTCGTCATTGATATGAAGTAAATATAATATAAAAAAAACTGTACAAACTACACGACTGCTCAACTTTTTATTTAAAAAAATGTTTCGTAAGTCGCTTTCATTAGCAACTTTCTTATCTTTTTAAAATCAACTATAGAACAACTATTAAAAAAATTTTATATAGTACAACAGATTTAAAACTTTTTTTCCATCAACCTATTTTTGTACAACGAAAACCAAAGTATATTTGTCTACTTCTATTAATTACATAATCATACACATACAAATGTACATGCATACTGTTACGTTTTTATTCCTTTAAAAACGCTTTTCCGTAAATTCGAAGATTTGCAACAAACAAAAGATCCCAGTGTACTAATTAGGGTTAAGAATGATACACCCCCTTATGCAAAAACGATTGTTAAAATTAAAGTTGGTTTAATAAACGAATTTTGTATGGCAAAACCGGTTTTAAAGCATGCTTCAACGTTAACAATCGTTTTTGCATAAGAGCAACAATCTTTATTTACTAACAAATAGCACTTATACTAATCCAATTCAAGAGCTTAAAAACAAACGCATAGATTGCTTAAATATACCACAACTGGTTACCAGTACTCCTTCCTCGCTGTTGTAAACACACGTCTCTTGCAATTGTATGCACTGCTTTTGTAGCAAAACTCCCAATTGGGATTTTGTTACCCACAAGACTTATTCTGCTAATGTATTTTAGTAAAAATGTATGTAATTCTTATTCTAAATTTTTATTTTACAATTAAATTTTAAGCAAATAAAAATATATATATTATGTATGTGTAAACTTTAAAAAAGATACAATTTTAACATTTAGATAAACTATAGAAATTTATTATTTTTCTTGCTTCTTCTTGCATTTCCATATTTTTCCTTTTATAGTTCACTCAGCGACAGGTATCAGGTCCACATCTAGTAGTTTCTTTAGACCAAACACAATCATTATAATGTTCACCAAATTTATTTTTATTTATTTTCATGTTGCTTGTGTGCTCCAAATATGATTGAATGTTAACAAGTTCTTGTTTATGTTCGTTGGAAATGATGGAGACATTTTTTAAGAAATTATATATTTATTTAAGTAGCATATTGTTAATTACTGAATACTCATATGTACCTTTAGAGATGATATGATAAAAACATATTAATAATGCCTTATGTACCTTAAAATATTTTCAATTCAAGTTCTCCAATTTCACAATACTGATATATTCATTACCTAACATAAATAAATCATAAATGAAATAAAAACAAATCAGTTTTAATTAGAAAACATTTATTTATATATTACTTATCTTAATATTATTTTTACAATAGTTTTTTATTTCATTTGTAAGAGGAATATATTCAAACATTCTATCATGTATCTATAATTAAACAACATGCAGATGTTCCGGTTGGTATATTCTTAAGCGTTTTCAATTCAGTACGAATATCTATTGGTCCAGTTTTAACAGTCTCATTTTGATGTGTTACATCTAAGACAATTATTGACGCTATTGATTTAAAGTCTTCCCGTGATAGTAGGGGTTGTAGATCTCGTGAATAGTAGCTTTGTTGAAACTTTTCATACATATCGTATAGTAGTGCAAACCGATTTGGATCAAATTTCAAGTTTAGATCATCCTACGGATATACGTCGGAGTTTAAATGTACCTTTATATTTGAATTATAATAATGCCTTAAGCTTTATTATTAATTCATCCGATATTTTCTCGATTTGAGTTTCCAGTAACAATTTACTGATAACATTGTTCTCCGCCAGTGAATGATGATGATTCTCTATGTATGCATTGCTAAAAATTATATATATTATTTAGTTTTCAAAATCAAATTTGTCATAGTTTAAATGTATTTCTTAGTTGCTTACGTGTATATATTTTACGATTTTTTTTCTTTTTTATATCTATCTATTTTTTTTATACATTGAGTTAAATCTGTATTAGTACTAAGATTTTTAAGAAAAAATGTTAAATAAAATATAAAAAAATAATACTATATGAAAATAGTTTTTATTTCAGCTTAAATTTACTAAATATAAATTCTAACTACAAATGACTACATTTTTATATTTTGTTTCTCTATTAACTTAACTTCACTAAATCAAAAAATTTTTCTTTTTGTTTCCATATCGCTCTTTTTGTTTTCATATCGCTTAAACATACACAGTCTTGTTATATTTGTGAGGTTCTACAAAAGAAAAATTGAATTTCACAATATTATGAAATTCTATTAAATTTCATTGGATATTTTCTTGTCAACACCAAATGTTTTAAAATTTTCTCATCAATGTTTAATAATATCAAATAAGAGGTATCAGCCATTGGATCAGGTATCAGCTATTACATCAGGTATCAGCTATCAGATAAGCTTATCAGGAGCTGGTATGGCTTTCAGATCAGCTCATCAGGAGCTGGTCTGGTTTTCAGATCAGCTTATCAGGACCTGGTCTGGTTTTCAGATCAGCTTATAAGGAGCTGGTCTGGTTTTAAGATCAGCTTATCAGGACCTGATCTGGTTTTCAGATCAGCTTATCAGGACTTCGTCTGGTTTTCAGATCAGCTTATCAGGACCTGGTCTGGTTTTCAGATCAGCTTACCATCACCTAGTCTGGGTTTCGGATCAGCTTATCAGGACCTGGTCTGGTTTTCAGATCAGCTTATCAGGTAGCTGGTCTGGTTTTCAGATCAGGTTATTTGATTCAGATTGAGTTATCAGTTTACAAGTAGTTAATCACTTATAACGTTTATATGAATGAAGTTTCAGGTCAGATGAAATAACTAAAGTCAATCTTTTATGAGCAGTAATTTATATAGTTATGAAATAGTTAAATTGCTTCCTATAACAAACATCATTTAATTTATCGTCAAAAATCTATATTTATCCTTCCAACAATATAAAATTTCTTGGAACTTTTCAAAATTCATATTACTGACAACATGATCCACATAGAGGAGCTTAATATTTTTCTCATCTTGCTTATACATTATAATAACATTTACATTGTCTCTTATTAAATGCTTACAGTCATATTCATAAAAATTATAAACACTATTTCAAATGTTCTTTAGGCAAAATTCGCCAAAATTCTATTCATAATAGAATTTTAGCTTAAAAAACGTTTTTTAATTTAAACCTTGTGTACATCACCAAATCTTAAAAATTAACTGCACCCATATTTAAAATAATTTTGAGTTGACGTCGTTGTAATTTTGCTTCATGTTTATTTGCATTTTTAACTTTGCCTATATGTATGTATGTATTAGGAATTATGCTATAAGTTGGGCATAAGTAGAATGAGTCATCATTCTTCTGTCGCCCGATACAAAAATATTCACGTACATATGTATGTATGTATATTATTCTGCTTTTCACATGCAACATCAGCAAATTTCATACTTGAAAAATTTTAAGCTTCAATGCGAGAAAAAAATAAATGTATAATATACCATTCTTTTTATTATGAAATTAACTTCTTCAGATATTCATATTTGACTTGATATACATAATTTTAGTATAAATATGTTTGTAAACTTGATATAGTAGTAGCGAACTGGGCATTCCGGCGTAGACTAAAATTTTAAAGTTTAATTACCCATAACTCCGACAAAGGATCCCCACAAATTATTACAAACTCCCAATTCTCTGACAGACTCGAATTCCCATAGACAGATAGATATCAACAAATTTTTCGTAGGCTTTAGAAACAATTTATTTTCACGTTTTTTCCCGTCGGCATTATTAAAAATATTTTTTTTCACGTTTTCCCGTCCACATTATGAAAAATCATTTTCATGATTTTTCGTTGGCATTAGGAAAAATCATTTTCATGATTTTCCCGTCGGCATTACAAAAATATTTATTTTCACGTTTTTCCCGTCGGCATTGATCCACCCTCGTATGTAGTAAACAAAAAAAAAATCAAAAACAAAAAAGTTAATTTAAACAAAAATTCGGACGGACTTCTTGAACCACCCTCGTAGGTATCAAATTTCACAAATTTCCAAGAATTTTAAAATTTTAATTACCCAAATTCCAAACTTTAATCGGCGCCAGAAGTGGGAGTTCATTACTACTTACATATTACGTACTAGTGATGCACGAATATTCTTATTCCAATTGCCGAACATTCGGCCATTTTTAGATATTCGTATTTGTATTCGCCAAATTCAGCGAATATGAATACGAATGTGTTTCCAAAAAAAAAACAAATGCATAAATCCTAAACGAAATTTAAGTAAATGGATAAAAATATTAGTTTGTACCTACAGATTTATAGAAATCTGTGCTTTGTATTCAAATATTATTCAATCACGGTCATTAAAATTTTGGTTAGTTTTTATTAACAATAATTGAAATTTATTTGCTGGTAAGTTTAGCATGTCTATTTACGTATTTCATTGGCGCTTGAACCAAATCATCAGTAGACTTCAACCACAATTTTCAACAGTCACAAGCGCCAATGAAATACGTATATAGACATGCTAAACTTACCAGCAAATAAATTTCAATTATTGTATGTATACTTCTGACAATATGTCAAATAATAAATTTCTTTAAAGTTTTAATTAACTTTAAAGTATGACAACAGGGGTATGAAGTTCGTTTTCCTAACAATTTTTTAATATATCATATTACAGGCGTAAATATAACCCCAATTTAACGTCTATAAATTTCACATATGTATAATATTCATATTCGCGAATATTGTTTCAAATATTCTTATTCGTGCATAAGGCGTAAAAATTGACATTCGTTACATCACTACTATGTAATTATATATGTAGGATATAACTATTATGACGGGATCAACATGTGGAGATTCTGTAGCCAAAAAAACATGGTAGCCGCACCAAGGCGGTGAACCACTATTTTTATCACTTTTATGATATGGCTGTCAAATGAAGGGTTTTTCTAATCGAAAAATGATTGTGAAATCATGTTAAAAGTTTGAACGCATTTTCTGATTACACAGCACAACAGCCAATCTGGGGGGTGAGAAATTTCAAGTCAGGGTGATGGTACTAGGTCAGTATAGTAAAACCCTCAAAGGGTTTGGCGTTCGTATGTGTCAGTTTTTTTTATGACCTTTTAAATTTTTTCCTTATCTTGATGTTTTTTCGCTTAGTTGTAACATTTTGGCAAACACGTAGTTTAACATAACTCGAGAACCACTTGTACGATTTTGCTAAAACAAATTAAAAAAAATTTAGAATTACAATTTCTTTAATCTGTTTATATAACGTTTTTCTTTATAATCAACAGTTTTCCCGGTAAAAATAAATTTGTGGAGGCAAAAAATATTTTTTGCCTAAAAATTAAATTTTTTTTTAAATTCATAAAAAATCCAAAACGGAAAAAAGGATCAAGTGTTATTAATTTCGTGTAAAGTCACATAACCTATAAACAAAATGCGACATAGATCATAGAAATCGATTACCGCGTTCTGCTTTAATTTACAATTAAGTGAAGGTATCCCATTTTGACAAGAATATTGATATTTGTTTTTATTCAAAAAAGTGTCATTTATCGCCTTTTTTATAAATTTTCCCCAATAACTCCAGACTTGTGGCCATAAATTACTAAAAAAATTAAGTAAACATTTTTATAATTTTTTATTTTTATTTTATTTATTTATTTTTATTTATTTTAATAAATATTGCCTAGACTTTTTCGATGGTGGTTGTTCAGGACTAGTGGCATCGCATTCATCGCTATCATCAGTTTCTGAACCACACATAATGTCAATGTGTGACTTCACTGTTGGCCCTTCTGCATCTCCTGAAAATTCTTTATCATCAAGATCATCCTTGTCTTGCCACACAAGCTTACTCCACCAGCAAATTTCCGCAATTATTGCACTCGGCGACTTTTTGCCTCTATATCTGTAAGTTTTTGTTTTATTAAAATGAGTTTGAAAAAATAAAAAATCAGTATTACCTCATTTCAAATGGCATAGCAACTTAATGATAGCGTTCACCTTGTTCATCAGATTCGGTAGCCAATTGTTTGCTGAAGTAGTCCAGATGATGATGTAAATAATGGATTTTTAAGGACATGTGGACACCAATTTCTGAGAATGCTCTTAACATCCTTGCGACAGAAACATCGTAGTTGTTAGAACGATGCTTTCCCAACAAGCCTTCTATTACTTCTTTGATTGCCTGCCATGCATTCAATTCAGCGTCAATCAAAATATTGTTGAATGCGTCACTTTTAATCAGCTTTCGTATATCTGGACTATTTAGTACGCCTGATTTGAAAAAATTAATTTGTTAAGATGGAAAATCATGGGAAATGAATGTGATATTATAACTTACCTTCTTTAATTTTACTTTCGCTGAGTCTCGATTAAATTAGTTTCAAACACAAGAAAACTTTATCTCTTTTGGCGACAGTTTTGATAAAATTCTTAACAATTCCAAGTTTACTATGCAGTGGAGGCAGCAATATCTTCTCCTTCGGCACTAGAGGCTCACGAATAATATTTGCCGTTTGTAACCTGCTGTGCTCTCTGAGTTTCCATCCGTGGCATGCATGCATATTGGTCACCGGAAAATCGTGTGTCCCAATCGCTCAAAAAGCACATATATTTTATATAGCCGCTTTGAAGACCGCAAAGCATTGCTACAACTTTTAAATCGCAGCATATGCGCCACATATGTTTGGCGTAGTTAACCATTTTTAAAATATTTTCCAGTGCATCATATGTTTCTTTCGTTTCTGCACTATAGGCGATTGGAACTGAAGGTTTTTTTTTGGTCTTATGCAGTAAAACCGCTTTCAAGCTGAGTTTTGAACTGTCAATAAATAATCTCCAGTCATCTGCTTCATATTTTATTTCCATTGCGTCCATCAATTTTCCTACATCCGGGCAATATGCAGAAGTTTTTTCATCATTCACAAGGAATAAACTTTGGAGTGTTGCCTGACGACTTCGATAAGCTGTGACTTTCACACCGGGTGCCAACAAATTGTTTGATTTCAAAATGGAAGCCAGCTCTTCCTATTTATGCTGTGTTAATTCCAACTTGGCAACAATTGAATCAAGCTTATTTTGACTTATTAAAATTGGCACATTGGATACTGATAGCTCATATGGGGGATCATCACGTTGTGACGATAAAAGTCGGCACGAAGTGCCTCGTTTTGATCACACAATCATACATGAATACTTTTCACTAATTTTTGTCATTGCTTTATTCAAGCCTCATGAATTTATATTATTTTTATGAAGTAACCGAATTATTTTTTAACTTTATACTTAATTATACTTCTGTATTATTATACGATGATTCTTTATTTTGAACTAATTCCTGTATGAATAAAATATTAAACAACAAGAAAAAGCAATTGTAATATTAGTTTTAAGAGTTATTACATTATGATATGCGAATATTTAAACTTAACGGCTTGTATGATGACACCAAATGTACCGAGGGCAATGCAATGGTAACATACATACAATTGTATACAACCATGGTGATTATGAACGCCCCACGAGTTACAACTGTGAGATCAGTCATAGGAAATTAGTATAAAAGGAGCTGCCGTACACATGAAAGAATTAGTGTGTGCCGAGGGCTTGAGTAGGTAAGATAAATGAACTTGGTGGTTAGCCGCTGAATTGAATTTATCTTTGTAGGCAATCTTAGTGACATTATTATTGGTGGTTAGCCGCTGATAATAATTAGGTATTAGTCGTGCATTGGTATTGGTGGTTAGCCGCTGATAACAATACAAGGCTAAGTCTGAATTGAGGAAAGGTAGTAATATTGGTGGTTAGCCGCTGATAGTACTTTAGTTAGTTAGTCTGTTCTGGTATTGGTGGTTAGCCGCTGAGAGCCATTCAGGCTAAGTCCAAATTTTGTAAAAATTAGTCAGCCGTTGAGAGCCATTCCGGCTAAGTCCAAGTTTTACAAAAATTAGTCAGCCGTTGAGAGCCATTCAGGCTAAGTCCAAGTTTTATAAAAATTAGTCAGCCGTTGATAGCCATTCAGGCTAAGTCCAAGCTTTATAAAAATTAGTCAGCCGTTGAGAGCCATTCAGACTAAGTATAGAAACGTTAGTCATCCGTAGTTAATAGTTAGTAATGTTGTAAATAAATATATAGTAATATAAGCACACTGAATTATAATAAATAAAGTACTGGAAAATACATCCTGCAAAGTGTTCTACTTTCATCCCACGACAGTCCAAATAAATAAATTTTTGTAACGAAACCTGGACACCGGCGAGTGATACCCCAGCCTTGAGAAAGCATCGTTACGACGTGCATGATATGTCGGAGCAGTCGTAGAAGAGAAAATATCTGGGCTAGAAGCTTTTGGCACAGGAATGTGGTCCGAATGACGCAATGGTGTTGCGGCACTTGCAACACCAACGTAATTATACGATTTTGTTATCCTTTTTGCGGCTCCTTTATTCGCACATGCATAGCAATTCAATGGATTGTGACCTTCGCCAGGATTAGTTCAAGTCATTGGGATACCGAATGGCATACTTTCACGTCTTCTATTTTTCCAATCCATTAGACGGTTGTAGCAGCTTTTACACACTATATTTGGTACCCAATTTTCGTTCACTATAACATTTTGGTTGAAGTACATCTCGTATGTTTGAAAAAATCAGTACTGAAATTTCCATTTTTTTTATGTGTTGAGACATATTGACCACAGCAGTAGCAAAAGCTATTTATATCTGGCTTCCATATTCTGTTCTCTTTTGTTCACTTTTAAAAAACTGGAGAAAAATCACTTTTACTGTTCGCGTTCGTCGGCACTTGTTGAATGACAAAAATCGCAGAACCAGTGTGAGAAAGAGAAAATGTATAATGACAATGCATGTTTTATGTGAACATTACAGAACCAGTGTTGCCACATCAATATTTCTCTTTTAGTACAGTAGAAAAATATGAGAGAGTTCGGCTTGTGAGTGTCAATGTTTTCTCCAAATAATGTTGTGCATATCTAGAGCAAATTTTTTAAATTCATACATTTACCTAATTGTGAATAAATGAGAAACGCGTGCATCGATTTTGATCTATCCCTTTTTTAGCTCATGAGTTTTTTTTTTCATATACATATTTATTTATTGTATCTTCAAAAATGAACTAACAATAAGTAATCAAATCTTAAATCTAAATATAATTGTAAGGCCCGACCAATATCGGACATAAGCTTAGTGATAGTTATAAATAATACATAAGTAGTGATAATCAAAAAGAAGTATTTTTAAGCAGTCCCATCTGGAGTGTTGGGTATAAGAGCCCTTGTGTCCCTCTTTTTTAAGCGGATGTGTCCAGTAAAGCTCAAAATATTACGGGCAAGCGGATTAGGATGTGACTCGAGTTTAGTTAAATATTTGCCTGCGTATTTTGCAATTTTTTCACTCACTAGTGTCATATTTAAATCACGATGAATATTTGAATTTTTAACGTACCATGGAGCAGATGTTATCAAACGTAAAATTTCGTTTTGCCTTCGTTGGATTCTCTCGACATTTGAAGCTGAAGCAGTGCCCCATAACTGAATTCATAGCACCATATTGGCTTCAAAAGCGACTTGTATATCAAAAGTTTGCAGTCTAGGCTGAGTGTTGAATTTCTGCCAATTAACCAATATATTTGAGTCAATTTAAGTTTCATTTGGGTTAACTTAGAGTCAATATGATATTTCCATGTAAGCCTTCGATCAAGGTGTATGCCAAGGTATTTGACTTGAAAATGTTGAGGAATATTTTGATTGTTAATTCGAATGGGGGAACAGGTATCTTTTCTTAGGGTAAACGTTATATGAACACACTTTTGTTCATTGACTTTAATTCTCCATAAGTTCAACCATATTTCAAGCTGGGTAATGTGTGCTTGGAGATTGCGGGATGCCTCACCAGGATTTTTGTGAATACTCAAATAGGCTGTATCATCGGCAATTGTAGAAGTATGGATGTTATTGCTCACAGGCATATCACAAGTATATATTAGATACAAGACTGGCCCCAGAATACTACCCTGTGGCACACCAGAAGATATAGATTCGGGCACACTCATGAAGTCTCCTTCCACAACAGTAAACTTTCTTTCAAGAATATAACTTTCCAACTTTGTATATTTATTGGTAGGTATGTCTTCAATTTTAAAACTAGGCCAGAAAAATACTTCTTTTCTTCAAAAGTCCTGCTTATAATTTGAACCAATCTATGCGTTTGCTCAATAGTGCTATGCTGACTTCTAAAGCCAAATTGATGGTCCGGGATGCACTCAGTATCAGCTAAAATTGTGGACAATTTAGTCATGAGCAGCTTTTCGAAAAGCTTTGAAATTGTTGAAAGTAAGCTTATAGGCCTATATGACTCAGCCTTGGTAAGATCTTTGCCTGGCTTTGGAATCATTTTAATCTTGGCAAGTTTCCAGTTATGTGGAAAATACTGTTAGAACGATGCTTTCCCAACAAGCCTTCTATTACTTCTTTGATTGCCTGCCATGCATTCAATTCAGCGTCAATCAAAATATTGTTGAATGCGTCACTTTTAATCAGCTTTCGTATATCTGGACTATTTAGTACGCCTGATTTGAAAAAATTAATTTGTTAAGATGGAAAATCATGGGAAATGAATGTGATATTATAACTTACCTTCTTTAATTTTACTTTCGCTGAGTCTCGATTAAATTAGTTTCAAACACAAGAAAACTTTATCTCTTTTGGCGACAGTTTTGATAAAATTCTTAACAATTCCAAGTTTACTATGCAGTGGAGGCAGCAATATCTTCTCCTTCGGCACTAGAGGCTCACGAATAATATTTGCCGTTTGTAACCTGCTGTGCTCTCTGAGTTTCCATCCGTGGCATGCATGCATATTGGTCACCGGAAAATCGTGTGTCCCAATCGCTCAAAAAGCACATATATTTTATATAGCCGCTTTGAAGACCGCAAAGCATTGCTACAACTTTTAAATCGCAGCATATGCGCCACATATGTTTGGCGTAGTTAACCATTTTTAAAATATTTTCCAGTGCATCATATGTTTCTTTCGTTTCTGCACTATAGGCGATTGGAACTGAAGGTTTTTTTTTGGTCTTATGCAGTAAAACCGCTTTCAAGCTGAGTTTTGAACTGTCAATAAATAATCTCCAGTCATCTGCTTCATATTTTATTTCCATTGCGTCCATCAATTTTCCTACATCCGGGCAATATGCAGAAGTTTTTTCATCATTCACAAGGAATAAACTTTGGAGTGTTGCCTGACGACTTCGATAAGCTGTGACTTTCACACCGGGTGCCAACAAATTGTTTGATTTCAAAATGGAAGCCAGCTCTTCCTATTTATGCTGTGTTAATTCCAACTTGGCAACAATTGAATCAAGCTTATTTTGACTTATTAAAATTGGCACATTGGATACTGATAGCTCATATGGGGGATCATCACGTTGTGACGATAAAAGTCGGCACGAAGTGCCTCGTTTTGATCACACAATCATACATGAATACTTTTCACTAATTTTTGTCATTGCTTTATTCAAGCCTCATGAATTTATATTATTTTTATGAAGTAACCGAATTATTTTTTAACTTTATACTTAATTATACTTCTGTATTATTATACGATGATTCTTTATTTTGAACTAATTCCTGTATGAATAAAATATTAAACAACAAGAAAAAGCAATTGTAATATTAGTTTTAAGAGTTATTACATTATGATATGCGAATATTTAAACTTAACGGCTTGTATGATGACACCAAATGTACCGAGGGCAATGCAATGGTAACATACATACAATTGTATACAACCATGGTGATTATGAACGCCCCACGAGTTACAACTGTGAGATCAGTCATAGGAAATTAGTATAAAAGGAGCTGCCGTACACATGAAAGAATTAGTGTGTGCCGAGGGCTTGAGTAGGTAAGATAAATGAACTTGGTGGTTAGCCGCTGAATTGAATTTATCTTTGTAGGCAATCTTAGTGACATTATTATTGGTGGTTAGCCGCTGATAATAATTAGGTATTAGTCGTGCATTGGTATTGGTGGTTAGCCGCTGATAACAATACAAGGCTAAGTCTGAATTGAGGAAAGGTAGTAATATTGGTGGTTAGCCGCTGATAGTACTTTAGTTAGTTAGTCTGTTCTGGTATTGGTGGTTAGCCGCTGAGAGCCATTCAGGCTAAGTCCAAATTTTGTAAAAATTAGTCAGCCGTTGAGAGCCATTCCGGCTAAGTCCAAGTTTTACAAAAATTAGTCAGCCGTTGAGAGCCATTCAGGCTAAGTCCAAGTTTTATAAAAATTAGTCAGCCGTTGATAGCCATTCAGGCTAAGTCCAAGCTTTATAAAAATTAGTCAGCCGTTGAGAGCCATTCAGACTAAGTATAGAAACGTTAGTCATCCGTAGTTAATAGTTAGTAATGTTGTAAATAAATATATAGTAATATAAGCACACTGAATTATAATAAATAAAGTACTGGAAAATACATCCTGCAAAGTGTTCTACTTTCATCCCACGACAGTCCAAATAAATAAATTTTTGTAACGAAACCTGGACACCGGCGAGTGATACCCCAGCCTTGAGAAAGCATCGTTACGACGTGCATGATATGTCGGAGCAGTCGTAGAAGAGAAAATATCTGGGCTAGAAGCTTTTGGCACAGGAATGTGGTCCGAATGACGCAATGGTGTTGCGGCACTTGCAACACCAACGTAATTATACGATTTTGTTATCCTTTTTGCGGCTCCTTTATTCGCACATGCATAGCAATTCAATGGATTGTGACCTTCGCCAGGATTAGTTCAAGTCATTGGGATACCGAATGGCATACTTTCACGTCTTCTATTTTTCCAATCCATTAGACGGTTGTAGCAGCTTTTACACACTATATTTGGTACCCAATTTTCGTTCACTATAACATTTTGGTTGAAGTACATCTCGTATGTTTGAAAAAATCAGTACTGAAATTTCCATTTTTTTTATGTGTTGAGACATATTGACCACAGCAGTAGCAAAAGCTATTTATATCTGGCTTCCATATTCTGTTCTCTTTTGTTCACTTTTAAAAAACTGGAGAAAAATCACTTTTACTGTTCGCGTTCGTCGGCACTTGTTGAATGACAAAAATCGCAGAACCAGTGTGAGAAAGAGAAAATGTATAATGACAATGCATGTTTTATGTGAACATTACAGAACCAGTGTTGCCACATCAATATTTCTCTTTTAGTACAGTAGAAAAATATGAGAGAGTTCGGCTTGTGAGTGTCAATGTTTTCTCCAAATAATGTTGTGCATATCTAGAGCAAATTTTTTAAATTCATACATTTACCTAATTGTGAATAAATGAGAAACGCGTGCATCGATTTTGATCTATCCCTTTTTTAGCTCATGAGTTTTTTTTTTTCATATACATATTTATTTATTGTATCTTCAAAAATGAACTAACAATAAGTAATCAAATCTTAAATCTAAATATAATTGTAAGGCCCGACCAATATCGGACATAAGCTTAGTGATAGTTATAAATAATACATAAGTAGTGATAATCAAAAAGAAGTATTTTTAAGCAGTCCCATATGGAGTGTTGGGTATAAGAGCCCTTGTGTCCCTCTTTTTTAAGCGGATGTGTCCAGTAAAGCTCAAAATATTACGGGCAAGCGGATTAGGATGTGACTCGAGTTTAGTTAAATATTTGCCTGCGTATTTTGCAATTTTTTCACTCACTAGTGTCATATTTAAATCACGATGAATATTTGAATTTTTAACGTACCATGGAGCAGATGTTATCAAACGTAAAATTTCGTTTTGCCTTCGTTGGATTCTCTCGACATTTGAAGCTGAAGCAGTGCCCCATAGCTGAATTCATAGCACCATATTGGCTTCAAAAGCGACTTGTATATCAAAAGTTTGCAGTCTAGGCTGAGTGTTGAATTTCTGCCAATTAACCAATATATTTGAGTCAATTTAAGTTTCATTTGGGTTAACTTAGAGTCAATATGATATTTCCATGTAAGCCTTCGATCAAGGTGTATGCCAAGGTATTTGACTTGAAAATGTTGAGGAATATTTTGATTGTTAATTCGAATGGGGGAACAGGTATCTTTTCTTAGGGTAAACGTTATATGAACACACTTTTGTTCATTGACTTTAATTCTCCATAAGTTCAACCATATTTCAAGCTGGGTAATGTGTGCTTGGAGATTGCGGGATGCCTCACCAGGATTTTTGTGAATACTCAAATAGGCTGTATCATCGGCAATTGTAGAAGTATGGATGTTATTGCTCACAGGCATATCACAAGTATATATTAGATACAAGACTGGCCCCAGAATACTACCCTGTGGCACACCAGAAGATATAGATTCGGGCACACTCATGAAGTCTCCTTCCACAACAGTAAACTTTCTTTCAAGAATATAACTTTCCAACTTTGTATATTTATTGGTAGGTATGTCTTCAATTTTAAAACTAGGCCAGAAAAATACTTCTTTTCTTCAAAAGTCCTGCTTATAATTTGAACCAATCTATGCGTTTGCTCAATAGTGCTATGCTGACTTCTAAAGACAAATTGATGGTCCGGGATGCACTCAGTATCAGCTAAAATTGTGGACAATTTAGTCATGAGCAGCTTTTCGAAAAGCTTTGAAATTGTTGAAAGTAAGCTTATAGGCCTATATGACTCAGCCTTGGTAAGATCTTTGCCTGGCTTTGGAATCATTTTAATCTTGGCAAGTTTCCAGTTATGTGGAAAATACTGCATTCGTAAAATGGCATTAAAAATAAATAGCAAAATTCTTATTGCAATATGAGGCAAGTTCATCAGCATCTTGTTACTAATGCCATCAATACCTGGAGCTTTCTTAGGGTCAAGTTCAGCAACTATTTTTTGTAGTTCACGCATCTCAAACCTTAAGGGACGAGGGGGTAGAGATACTACACTCGGTAATCCGGCAGCACCCGTGCATGAATTGGGAGTGAATACAGATTTTAAATGCTCAGAAAATAAGTTACCTTTCTCACTATCGCTTCTTGCCCAGCCTCCGGTCGAAGTTCGAAGTACGGAGTGGTGATTTGAGATCAACGGGTCTTTTAAGATTTCTAGTAGCGCGCCATAAAGAGTAATTAGTTGTTGACGTTACATCAAGACCTTCTAAATACTTTTCCAGTAATGCAGTCTTTTCCGACGATAGCAGCTCTTTGAGTCGTTTAGTACATTCTTTAAGTCTGATTTTATTTAGGGGTGATCTGTGTTGTTGCCATTCTCTTCTAGCTCTCCTTTTTTCACATACAAGACGTTTAATTTTCGTAGAATAAACTCTATTAAAGCCAGTCTGCGGATAGAAAGTAGTGGCATGTTCAGCAGCCTGTTTAATATATTCGTTAAGATTGGCAATATTAAATTCAATATCATCAGGTGATCTTAGCTGAATGTTTTCTACGAAATGACTACTAATATATTTTTTTGAATCCTAGCCAGTTGACCCTATTAATCGTTTTCGCATATGAGTTAGTTAAATCACTCCGTAGTGGGTTGAAAATTGTAACTATTGTGGGAGAGTGATCGGAGGACAGATCTACATAGCCCTCTACGTGAATTAAGTCCCTATGGATATTTTTCGGGACGCCAAAATCTATAACATCTGGAATTTTTCTTACATCAGTAGGCCAGTAAGTAGGCTCCCCACTCGAAATGACATCTAAGCCCATTTTTGAAATTGTATTAAACAACGCTCTACCTCTAGGTGTAACAAGACGCGAGCCCCAGTACGTATGTTTTGCATTGTAGTCACCAGCTGCCACGAAACAAGATCCAAGCGATTTGTAGAACTTCTCATACTGATCTTCGGTAACTGAAAATCTGGGAGGTGAGTAATTAATGATATCACGAAGTTCGCACAAAAATTTTCTACGAAAATATTCGTAGCTTGCATATATTCTTCACTAACGTTCTCAAGGATATAGTGCTTGAGTCTTGACTTAATTAGAATTGCTGATCCACCGCATGCTCTCCCTCTCGGGTCCTTTGAATCATATAGAGTGTAACCATTTATTTTAAAGCAGCTTCTCGAAGTCAAGTGAGTCTCAGAGACCATCATTATATCAATATTTTTTTCCGTGAGGAAGTGCTCAAGTTCATTTTTATGTTGGCGAATGCCGTTTGCGTTCCAGAAACATAGTTTTAACGTGTTCATGGTTTGTTGACTAATGCTTGAAGCAGAGTATTCTGCATTCTCAGCATTTCTTGCATCATGCTAGTCATATTTGTTGTAAAGTTGTTTATAGTTAGCACCAGATTCTCAATAGTAGCTTCAAGACGACTAAAGTTAAAGCTAGAGTTTGCATTCGTTGAATTACTTGGCGGTGGAACATTTTGTTTGGGAATAGAACTAGTCTTAGCAGCATCGGCATACGATACACGTGAATTAACTAGTTGGCTAGTTTGAGGCAGAGTGGCGGAGTAAGCATTTGCTGATTGAACTGGAGCTAATTTAGATCTTTGACCCATAGCCTGTTTAACGAAAGAATATACACGGCATCCTCTGTAATTAGCGGTGTGATTTTCTCCACAATTACTGCATTTTTTTTCTGCTTGTACTTTTGGCTTGGTACAGTTAGCAGTACCATGCAATTCACCGCAGATAACACAAACTGTAGGTAATTTGCAGTAGGTTTTTGTGTGGCCATATTCTTGGCAATTATGGCACTGTACGGGACCTGAACGCTTACGTGGCTCTTCAACTGTGATTTTTCGGTGTAAAAGGTATTTTAGACTATAAATTAAGCAACATGGAATAAAATTAAAAACGAAAAAATTTTGGGATACTCCTTTATATAGGAGAATAATTAAGAAAAATAAGGAGATTAGAGAATCTGAACCATCAACATCAACATTTATAGAAGCGACAACACCAACTACACTTATAGCTACTAAAGCCGCATCATCAAGCGTCAAAGAGCCCATAAATATTAGGGAGGTAATAGTTTTACCACCGTTGGATATAGCAGCATATTTATTGCTACATGATGGGCAGGATGATATACTTTTAGATGTATTCAGAAGGGTTGAAAATACGGCTTAAGAGAATATTGTAAAATATTTTTCTAATTTTTTATTATTAAATAAATGAATATGTTTTTTTTTCTTTTAAATAATTATTTCTATTATTATTACTTTTTGAAAATTACAATTTTTAGATTTACTGACATTATATATGTTATAATAGAATTTCATTAGTTTGTTTGCTTCTTCCTCTATTCTCATATTTTGTCTTCTTTTGTATGAACATGAACAAGTGTCGGGTCCACAAGTTTCATTCTCATTCATTTCATGCTCTCCAAATTTGTTTTTCGTTGTTTTTAAGTTATTTGCTCCTTCGAGATGTGATTGAATATTAATCAGTTTACATCTATCTTCATTGGAGACAATGTGTGAACATCTTTTTAAAAATTCATATATATCGTTGAGTAACATCCTTACAAATAAGTGTGACTGAGTATGTAGACCAAATGTTTGTGGATAAACAATAATGTTATTACACTTAACATTTATATAAATTGTATACAATTATTTTTTAGTTTATGTATATCTATAATTATTAGTCTCTTAAACTAACTAAAAATAAAGTTATATAAATTTTCTAATTTCGTTTGTTAGTGGAATATATTCAAATATTTTATCATGAATAATTAAACAATACGCAGATGTATTAGGTAATATATTTTTTAAAGTCTTCAGTTCAATTCTAATATCGATTGGCCCAGTTTTGACTAATTGATTTTGATGTGTTACATCCAAGACCAAGTTTTTTGGTGTTAATAATGGTTGGGTGTTGCGTGAATAATAACTTTGTTGTTCATATAGAATAGCAAAACGATTTCTATCAAACTTAAGATTTAGATCATCATAAGGATATGTATCAGAGTTAAGATGTACTTTTACATCACTTAAATCACAATGTTGAAACGTGTTGTCATTATTTCGAAGACCTAAGAATAGGAAGCGTGGTCTCTCCTTGTGAGCAGCTAGCTTAACATTCCACAAAACTGTTGTACTTTCTGGAAGTGAAGGATAATAATACATATCCCAACTTCTAAAACATATACTTAATGGATGACGGTTATTTATTGTTTTATATATCTACAATTTGTGTGCATCAGCAAGTTGAATGTGGGGTACTTTCCAAGTTATATTTGAAATTGTTAACTTGGTTTTTTCAGTTGATAGTTGAGACTAAAAACTTGTTTATCATCTTTAGATCGTAACAGAATCAATTCATGCTTAGAGTTAACTATTATTTTGTGAAAATCTTCGGCATATCCAATTAGTAATTTTAGTGGTACACAAAAATTAAAATATCCATTTTCGGGTATAAGACCATCATTGTTAAATGGTGACCATCCTGCAGTTAGTAGACTATCACTTTCAAATTTATTCAACGAAACATAGTTTTTTAATTCTGTTGCAATACCCAAATGACGTGTGCGATCAATTTCTATACCATTAATTTCATAACGAATTTCATCAAATAGGTGTGCCATACAATTGTTTTAGAGACGTATGGATGTAGAAACTGTTGAATCTTCCTTTGTTGCAAGACCTTCGATATATAGAAAATTTTCACTTGGTAAGACATACAAATCTTGATTTAGAATTGATATACGAATTTCATCATTATTTTTAAACCACTGTAAATATGATGTGTAACTGTGATACTCTTTCTTGATAATTGAATTATCCAGTTGAGGCTTTTGCAATATATTTATTATACTACTCATTTGTTTGTTTTCCTTGGTTGTAACTACTTAATTAATAGTATTATTTTAATTTAAATCCTAAACTTCTTAAACTTATTATTTTTATAATATTGTATTTTTAACTTTTTGCAAAATTTTATGAATTTTCACCTTCGTCTTCGGCTGATGGTAATTGAATAAATGTTAAATCATTGGATATATTACTTTTGTTGTATATTATCATTCTTTCATAGGATTTAAATGCCATTGTATTGTTATTTTTTCACCACGAAAGTTTATTAAGTTTCAGTCTTGGTCAACAACTTTCAAAATTAGATTATTTATTGTTTTTGAATTTACAGGTAAATATATTACTGTGGTTGAAGTCTCTGTTATTTTATATCCAGGACTAACGTTAAGCGAAAACTGATGTAAAATATGTGTAGACATGTTGTTTATATACGAAACGCATACAATATTGCATTCAACGATTACTGTATTAATTTTGGTTATATCTATCGTTTTATCGGGGTAATGTTCTATTCCAGGTGCTAGAACTTTTCTACCAAAGCCTAATAATGATCCAATTGAGGATTTTTTATTAAACTAAATTGAATCAGAAGTGCTTTTTATACATGTTTGTAGTGTATTATAATTTGCTCGTACATTAAGAGAACCGGTTGGATTCATATTATATTTAATTTTTAGTAGTTCAGCTATATCATTTAATTCATATGACCCAACTGGAACTTTTATTTTATGATTTCCAATATGAAATAAATTGTTTTCAACATCTACATTTGGAATTGAATGATATGTATCAAAACTTATTAAGCCGCAAACATAATTTTCATTTAGTTCAATTGGCGGAAAATATAATATATATATAATATATAATAAAATGCGACAAGATGCGAAGAGTCTCCGTTTAAAGTTAATGTAATTGACATTTTAGTGGTTCATGAATGATTAAATTAATTAAGAGTTCCGTTAAATCTTTCTATGATGGATGCTTTCAGAACACTATATATATTATATAGTGGTTGATTTGATTCAATTGCATTAAGTGACGAAACTGATTATTGAAGAACTCCTTACCATCATCTGTTTGTAAATTTTTTAGTTTACGATTGCTTTTTATGAAAATGTTTTTCATAGCGTTCGTTATGTTGAGTGCAGTTTTATTTTTCACTGCTATAGCCCAAGCTTTTTTTGAAAAAGAATCTATTACTGTTAAGAGATAACGGTGACCGTTATTATATGCTGCCTAGTTGTTCATCTCAACCAACTCCACTTGCCATAAATCATCGATTCCTTTTATGATAACCCGTCTTCTTTAAACATTTTTTCGCCCTTGCTTATGAAGTTCATCAACTATTTCTCTTTTATCTAAGTTCATTTTGAAATAAGATTCTTTACTATTCCTCACTACTCTTTCAATAGCTTCAACATTTTCATTGATTCCATTTGTAATTGATTCTTGTAATACTTTAACATCCCTTTTGATAATGTTTAATTGAGAATTATAATTGTTTTTAAGTTCTTCACGTTGTTCGTTAATAGTTTTAATTATATTATCCAGTTTTTCTATATCTCTTGTTATATCATTCAATTGCATATTATATTTGTATAATTTTAACTTTGAATCATTTAGATTATGTCGGAAAGAAGTTTCTCCAAACTTATTTATATAAGTCATTTTTAGTTGAATACATTATATCAGCTTCTTTCAATTCTTCAATAACGGAAATTATTTCGTTATTGTGATTATTATGACCAACACTTTCTAATGAAATAAGTAAACGTAATCTGTCAACTAATTCATTTGTATCACTCCAATATATATAACTAGATCTACAATTATCAATAGTCTTTAACGAGAATCCACTACCTTTCGTTAGAATATTTGGTTTAGTATTAAATAAATTTTTTATTATACGAATATATTTTTAACCTCGTGTACATTTAATTTGATTTTTTTTATTGATATTGACGTTTGTGAGCATTGTTACTTATTAAAATTTCTTTATATTTTCTTAAATCATTTTTATTATAATGTAGAGGCTTTGAATGGAAAACTAATTCAAATAATCCTGGAGTCATTTTCCACGTTGAATTCCCTATTTGAATAGAGTTATCAGCATTAAAATTTAATTCATTATTTGCATATCGCCAATTTCCGCTTTCATCAATGTTGAAACCATAAATTTTATCTATTGTTTTATTATTGAGGAGTAATTCTATATTTTCAGCTAATGGATATTTTTTCAAATCAGTTTCAGTAACTTGGTTATAATCTATTGCATCATCAAAATTGTTTGAACTGTCGTCGGATCGTAGTGGTGGAAGTTGTGGATCTCTTATGTTATCATTAGATTGATAATCATCTAAATTATAATCATCATCTTTTTTTATTATTTTATTCAAAGGTTTGGTTATGGACTTAGATGTATCATTCAATATATCATCAGTTTTATATTCATTAATTTTTCCAATTATGATATTTAAAGGTTTTGTTATTGGTTTGAATGTATCTTCTAAAATATTAATTCGTTCTATGTTGTCTAATTTGAGATTTTTTAATTCTGCTTTCAGTACTCCTCTTGTCTTAACAATATCCTTTAACAATTTATTATCCATAGTTATTGTATTTATATGTGCTTGAAATCTGCTTTATATTTGATCATGATCTGCCTGATATCTGCTTAAGCATTTGATATTTATCTGCTTATGATCTGTTTTATGTCTGATTGCAATCTGCATTATAACTACTCAAGATCTGCTTACTTATAGTTCTATGAATTCATCAAAACCTTTTCTATATAGCCCTTTATTTTTCAAATTATACTTACTGATGACAAGAAAGCCATATTTATATTTCCAACATTCACTACATATATTTGTAAATTCTTTTAATGACATTATCATAATAACATGATCATTATATATATGTCGCAAATTCATTTCATCATGTTTAAATATTATAATCATATTCGCATTATCATGTATAAGATGTTTAGGGATTTTTGTGTATGTTCGACATAAATAAAAACAATCTATATTCTTATGTCTACCCATACAAAAGTAATCTCTTCTAGTGTCTTGTTTTCCACAAATAACATCATCAAATATTATGATAGAATGTGAGTTCGCTTCTGTAGGACTTAGAACTTTCTCGTTTTCCGCAAATGTAAAAATATCTATTCCTTTTATTGGGTGTATCAATTCCTTGAGATAACAGTATTTTGGTTGATACAAAGATTTTGAATATATGTAAATGTTTTTAAAACTTAAACCGTTGGGCTCTCTATTAGACTAATCATAACATTAGTTTTGCCACAATTTGAAGGACCTACAATTAATGCTCGTATTGAATTTGGTAAAAGTGTACTATGTTTAATTTTCGGTGCTTCATCCGCATTTCTTACTACAATTTGTTTAGCTTGTTTTACTAATCGCATTTTTGTAACTAACTTGGTTTTGATATAAGTTTCTTATTATATAGCGAAACCTCATCATTTAAGTTTATAGTGTCAATCACATTACACATAGCATATATCATTACATAGTATAAAACAAAGTCGCTTTTTCTGTCCCTATATCCCCATGTATGCTTAAATCTTTAAAACTACGCAACGGATTTTGACGCAATTTTTTTTTAATAGATAGAGTGAAGAGGAAGGTTTATATGTACAATAACATCCATTAAATAGAGGGGAAATACTGTTATTTTTGAGGTTTCTAATGTGATGTCGTAAATAATTAAATTTTTTTCCGCTTAAATTGCAAACACAGGCTGAACCCTACGAGATTTATCCAAATAATGTGCTAAGTATTGTACACATTGAAAAGGTCTACAGAAAACTCCGCTATGGTATATGTCTATCTCTTTTGGATGTCGCACAATAACATTTTTAACCGACTTCAAAAAAGAAGGAGAAGGAGAATGTTCGTATACGCCTAACTCGGTCATTTTTAAACTGATTTTCGAAATTCTTTTTTTGTTTGAAAGGGTTTGCCTGCCTTTAGGTTCTTTAATATTTTTCGGAAAATTTCAATTTCAAAATTTGTGAACCGATTTTCAAAAGAATTTTGCTTAAAGTTAGAACAAATTTCGTTGGGATATTTTGAGCCCCCCTCCACCCTCCGAAAAAAAATTTATTAATGATTACATAACTTCTCTATTTATGGACTGATTTCTAAAATTCTTTTCTTTTTGTTCCAATATTATTTTCATACATGCGTTCGTTTTGTAATCTTTTGGATTGATTCTTAGTATTGGAGTCAGTTTTTTTGCCAGAATTACATTCAACTCCCTCTGAAAATCGCCACCGATGACAATAACAGCGTCTGTAGTATTTCTAAGCAGAGGAATACAGGAAAATTGATGCGTGATTGCTCATTAATAGTCTAGGACGAAGCTACTATGTCAAACAAGACGTCTGTGGAAGCACTGGATAGGACAATGAGCGATTTGCGCAACAAAAATTCACCTCTGGGTGGATGTACAATTCTGTTCTCAGGAGATTTCCGTCAAATTCTACCAGTTGTGACTCGAGGAACACGTGCTGACGAAATAAATGCTTCCTTAAAAAGATCCAACCTTTCGCAACATGTCAATAAATTAAATTTAATTAAATTAATTAAATTAATATGAGGGTTTCGTCATTTTCGCGTAAGAACAGGCTAAAATTTGGCAATTAAGAGTTAGCACAAAGTGAGGGAAGGATTAACCTAGAAAACCTTTGTATTTTGATAGACAACGTCCAAGAGTTAGTCCACAATGTATATCTGGACATTGATAACATAAATTATAAGACAATATCTTGGTTTAAAGAATGAGCGATTCTGTCACCAACTAACGAACAAGTAGATAAGGTAAATAACTTGATTATTTCAAAGATTGTTGCGCCAACGAAAATATACTACTCGTTCGATACTGTCCTTGATTTGGAAGAAGCTGTCCATTTTCCTACAGAATTTCTAAACTCTTTGAACCTGCCTGGACTCCCTCCTCACAAAATGGTGTTGAAAGTAGGTTGTCCTGTTATTTTATTAAGAAACCTGAATCCACCTAAACTTTGCAATGGCACGCGTTTGCAGGTAAAATCACTGAAAACTTTCATAATAGAGTGCACAATACTCACAGGATGTGTTACCGGAGAAGATGTATTGATTCCCCCAATCGCTCTGATACCATTGAATTTACTCTTCCAATTTAAACGTTTACACTTTCCGGTAAATATATCTTTTGTCATGACCATTAATAAATCGCAGGGTCAAACCTTCAACGTTGCAGGCTTAGATTTAAGCGTTGACAGCTTTTCACATGGCCAACTGTATGTCGCTCTTTCAAGAGTAACCTCTTGAGAAAACATGTTTGTATTGTCTAATGACAAGAAAGCTGTTAACGTTGTATATAAAGACATTCTGTAATATGTTAATTGTTGTGAAAATAAAATAAATATGTAAAAAGTAAACAAGTAAAAATGTAGTGTATGAATTTAGATATTCCAAAGATTGTTTTACCCTAAATTTAACGCGTGCGGGCCACGGGCATGACATAGGCTATATATTTTATACCCGTGCGAAGCCGGAGCGGGCCGCTAGTTTACTTATAAAATAAATTTATTTATTCTCCTTTTATTGAAGGATACTTATAATTTTTATTATTTCTCCTTTTTTAAAGGATACTTTTTAATTTATATTTTTTTCTCCTTTTTCTTAAGCATACTTATTTTTTATTTTTATTTTTTGATCGCTCGCACCGAATCCTTACTTTGTCTTTTTCAGGATGTTATACGATGGACGATCCCGATTGAGCCCCCAGTTAAAATATTCTTTTTATTGGTTATGTAAAAAAATAAAATACAAAATCATTAAACAGTTAAAACTTTCTTTATTCCATCACCTGTGACTTCAAATTAAAATGTCTTAAAAATATTCTTATATATTCTACTAGCAGCAAACATGATAAATCTAATTTTAATTTGTTCTGAGAAAAGGGTATGCGAAAAAAATTATTACAAAAAAATATATTTCTATGAAGGACAAACAAATATTTTTCCTTTATTGCTTAAACTCACTAATTTACAAGATCATAAATGTAGATAAATATGAAGATTTTCCAATCACAGATAATTTTCTATAGATGAATTTATGCATATGTTGTGTGCAGAAAAAAAGTAAAAAATAAGACATTTTTCTAAACAAAATTCTACTCTTGTGACATCATTCAAAAAAAACTAAATACTTCAAAATGAATAGTAACAAATTATATTGTGATATATGTATGTGAAATAGTTAATTTTTCAAATAGATCAAACAAGAGACGCCATTATCTTAAGCAAATTTTTTTTTTTCATATACATATTTATTTATTGTATCTTCAAAAATGAACTAACAATAAGTAATCAAATCTTAAATCTAAATATAATTATTAGGCCCGACCAATATCGGACATAAGCTTAGTGATAGTTATAAATAATACATAAGTAGTGATAATCAAAAAGAAGAATTTTTAAGCAGTCCCATCTGGAGTGTTGGGTATAAGAGCCCTTGTGTCCCTTTTTTTTAAGCGGATGTGTCCAGTAAAGCTCAAAATATTACGGGCAAGCGGATTAGGATGTGACTCAAGTTTAGTTAAATATTTGCCTGCGTATTTTGCAATTTCTTCACTCACTAGTGGCATATTTAAATCACGATGAATATTTGAATTTTTAACGTACCATGGAGCAGATGTTATCAAACGTAAAATTTTGTTTTGCCTTCGTTGGA
Source organism: Tachina lurida (assembly GCA_944452675.1). Taxonomy (NCBI): domain Eukaryota; kingdom Metazoa; phylum Arthropoda; class Insecta; order Diptera; family Tachinidae; genus Tachina; species Tachina lurida. The sequence continues at coordinate 98,991,193 of OX101752.1, forward strand.
TTCTCTCGACATTTGAAGCTGAAGCAGTGCCCCACAGCTGAATTCCATAGCACCATATTGGCTTCAAAAGCGACTTTTATCAAAAGTTTGCAGTCTAGGCTGAGTGTTGAATTTCTGCCAATTAACCAATATATTTGAGTCAATTTAAGTTTCATTTGGGTTAACTTAGAGTCAATATGATATTTCCATGTAAGCCTTCGATCAAGGTGTATGCCAAGGTATTTGACTTGAGAATGTTGAGGAATATTTTGATTGTTGATTCGAATGGGGGAACAGGTATCTTTTCTTAGGGTAAACGTTATATGAACACACTTTTGTTCATTGACTTTAATTCTCCATAAGTTCAACCATATTTCAAGCTGGGTAATGTGTGCTTGGAGATTGCGGGATGCCTCATCAGGATTTTTGTGAATACTCAAACAGGCTGTATCATAGGCAAATGTAGAAGTGTGGATGTTATTGCTCACAGGCATATCACAAGTATATATTAGATACAAGATTGGCCCCAGAATACTACCCTGTGGCACACCAGAAGATATAGATTCGGGTACACTCATGAAGTCTCCTTCCACAACGGTAAATGTCCTATCAACAATATAACTTTCCAAAAGCTTTTGTATATTTATTGGTAGGTATGTCTTCAATTTTAAAACTAGGCCTTTGTGCCATACTTTGTCAAATGCCTGAGAAACATCAATAAAAAGGGCAGAACAATACTTCTTTTCTTCAAATGTCTTCCTTACAACTTGAAGCAATCTATGCGTTTGCTCAATAGTGCTATGCTGACTTCTAAAGCCAAATTGATGGTCCGGGATGCACCCAGTATCAGCTAAAATTGTGGACAATTTAGTCATGAGCAGCTTTTCGAAAAGCTTTGAAATTGTAGAAAGTAAGCTTATAGGCCTATATGACTCAGCCTTGGTAAGATCTTTGCCTGGCTTTGGAATCATTTTAATCTTGGCAAGTTTCCAGTTATGTGGAAAATACTGCATTCGTAAAATGGCATTAAAAATAAATAGCAAAATTCTTATTGCAATATGAGGCAAGTTCATCAGCATCTTGTTACTAATGCCATCAATACCTGGAGCTTTCTTAGGGTCGAGTTCAGCAACTATTTTTTGTAGTTCACGCATCTTAAACCTTAAGGGACGAGGGGGTAGAGAGACTACACTCGGTAAATCGGCAGCACCCGTACATGAATTGGGAGTGAATACAGATTTTAAATGCTCAGAAAATAAGTTACCTTTCTCACTATCGCTTCTTGCCCAGCCTCCAGTCGAAGTACGCAATGGTGATTTGAGATCAACGGGTCTTTTAAGATTTCTAGTAGCGCGCCATAAAGAGTAATTAGATGTTGACGTTACATCAAGACCTTCTAAATACTTTTCCAGTAATGCAGTCTTTTCCGACGATAGCAGCTCTTTGAGTCGTTTAGTACATTCCTTAAGTCTGATTTTATTTAGGGGTGATCGGTGTTGTTGCCATTCTCTTCTAGCTCTCCTTTTTCACATACAAGACGTTCAATTTCCGTAGAATAAATTCTATTAAAGCCAGTCTGCGGATAGGAAGTAGTGGCATGTTCAGCAGCCTGTTTAATATATTCGTTAAGATTGACAATATTAAATTCAATATCATCAGGTGATCTTAGCTGAATGTTTTCTACGCAGTGACTACTAATATATTTTTTGAATCCTAGCCACTTGACCCTGTTAATCGTTTTCGCATATGAGTTAGTTAAATCACTCCTTAGTGGGTTGAAAATTTTAACTATTGTGGGAGAGTGATCGGAGGACAGATCTACAGAGCCCTCTACGTGAATTAAGTCCCTATGGATATTTTTCGTGACGCCAAAATCTATAACATCTGGAATTTTTCTTACGTCAGTAGGCCAGTAAGTAGGCTCCCCACTCGAAATGACATCTAAGCCCATTTTTTAAATTGTATTAAACAACGCTCTACCTCTAGGTGTAACAAGACGCGAGCCCCAGTACGTATGTTTTGCATTGTAGTCACCAGCTGCCACGAAACAAGATCCAAGCGATTTGTAGAACTTCTCATACTGACCTTCGGTAACTGAAAATCTGGAAGGTGAGTAAATTGATGATATCACGAAGTTCGCACAAAAATTTTCTACGAAAATATTCGTAGCTTGCATATATTCTTCACTAACGTTCTCAAGGATATAGAGCTTGAGTCTTGATTTAATTAGAATTGCTGATCCACCGCATGCTCTCCCTCTCGGGTCCTTTGAATCATATAGAGTGTAACCATTTATTTTAAAGCAGCTTCTCGAAGTCAAGTGAGTCTCAGAGACCATCATTATATCAATATTTTTTTCCGTGAGGAAGTGCTCAAGTTTATTGTTATATTGGCGAATGCCGTTTGCATTCCAGAAACATAGTTTTAAGAAGTTCATGGTTTGCTGACTAATGCTTGAAGCAAAATATTCTGCATTCTCAGCATTTCTTGCATCATGCTAGTCATATTTGTTGTGAAGTTGTTTATAGTTAGCACCAGATTCTCAATAGTAGCTTCAAGACGACTAAAGTTAAAAGTAGAGTTTGCATTCGTTGAATTACTTGGCGGTGGAAGATTTTGTTTGGGAATAGAACTAGTCTTAGCAGCATCGGCATACGATACACGTGAAGTAACTAGTTGGCTAGTTTGAGGAAGAGTGGCGGAGTAAGCATTTGCTGATTGAACTGGAGCTAATTTAGATTTTTGACCCATAGCCTGTTTAACGAAAGAATATACAGGGCATTTTCTGTAGTTAGCAGTGTGATTACGTCCACAATTACTGCATTTTTTTCCTGCTTGTACTTTTGGCTTGGTACAGTTAGCAAAACCATGCAATTCACCGCAGATAACACAAACTGTAGGTAATTTGCAGTAGGTTTTTGTGTGGCCATATTCTTGGCAATTATGGCACTGTACGGGACCTGAACGCTTACGTGGCTCTTCTACTGCGGGTTTTCGGTGTAAAAGGTATTTTAGACTATAAATTGGGTGCGTCTCATTTTTCTTTAACTGTATATCATTCGGCTCCAGTTCAACACGAAATAGAGGCTGGGGAATCTTCTCTCTATTGATTATATTGGTAACATTTTTTACCTTAAATCCTTGTTCGATAAGTGCACATTTTACTTCTTCTGGCTCAACATATGAATCTATGCCCTTTAATACTATTTGGAAGCCTTTAGCACTCTTAAGTTGATATGTATAAAAATTTGTTTTATTTTTTTCAAACTCACTAACAATTTTTCGAAAATCTTTTTCATCATATATTTGGATTTTAGTTTCATCAATATTACCTCGTTTAATTGGAATGATGTGAAAAGTATTTTCACCAATGGTCGACAGTAGATTTTTTAGAAGCGCGTTTGAATTTTTTTCTGTCAGATAAATAGGTGGTGGCTTAAAAGACTTTTGCGATGATGCAGCGGGCTTGTCGTTTTTGTCTTGCAATAATGAAAAACGATTTTGACGATTGATAGAAGATGTGCTGTTATCCCTAGACATCTTTGGGGCGGATCCAATTTTAGTAGAATTTGGGCTTCGCCCGCGCTTTAAAATGGTTATATATCTGTCCATTCCTACTTGTACCTTTGGTTTTGTACTACTGTTGTCTTCAGTAACAATTTGTTTAAGTGATGACCACGAGCCCGAAGCGGATGATATCGCTGAGTTAAATGTAGAAGTACTAGGCAATAATGTCAACGATTCACTAGTTGGCATTGGACAAAGCGAAGTTGATCGCTGACGAAACTGTGGTTTTGCCGTTAGAAAAAGTCTATTTTCAGATTTTTGATTTTTATTAAGAGCTTCAGAACTCACAGCAAGCTCATGAGTTATGTGACTTTACGCGAAAGTAATTAGTTCTGGAACTTTTTTCCATTTTGGATTTTTTATGAATTTAAAAAAAAATATTTAAATTTTTAGGCAAAAAATACTTCTTTCCCTTCATACATTCATTTTTAACTTCGAAAGTGTTGCACATATAGGAAAATGGTATAGAAACAGATTAGAGAAATTGTAATTCTTAATTTTTATAAATTTGTTTCATCAAAATCGGACAAGTGGTTCTCGAGTTATGTTAAACTACGTTTTTGCCAAAATGTTACAACTAAGCGAAAAAACATCAAGATAAGGAAAAAATTTAAAAGGTCATAAAAAAAACTGATACATACGAACGCCAAACCCTTTGAGGGTTTTACTATACTGACCTAGTACCATCACCCTGACTTGGAATTTCTCACCCCCAGACAATAATCCCAAAAATGTTCCATAGTGTTATTGGCGTTGTTTTAGTAAAAACACATACACATTTTTAACTCTTTTACCTACTAATGCATATTTTGGCCAATTGCCTACATACATATATTCCAGGTTGATCTTCTGGGCGAACCAAAAAAAATTGTTGCTTTTTCGACTGTGATTGTTGGTAACTTCCAGAAGCATATGACTGCTTTTAATTTTACTCCCGATACTAACCAAAAACAAAAGCTAATCGAATTCAAAGTTTTCAAATCGTTGACTGCTAAAAGTTCTGAGCAATTGGTCATAAATCGTTTTGTGATTTGCTTTCAAATTGAAAATCGAAAAATTTCAGTTTTTTAAACACTGGATAAAAGCGTAATATTGAATTCGGTGCGAATCAATATACTTACATATCCATTTGCAATTCTACAACAATAAAACATATATTCGTCTCCTACAATTAAGGTATCGGCAACATTTCTTTTACGTACATGCTTAGATTATTTGCAAGGATATTGCATGAAGACTTCTAGTTTGTTTATATGTTTTCTTGTTTTCGAAATGTATAATAGGTATGTACATACATACACAAGTTTGCAAATACTAATTTTATACTTGTACGATGTGTATTGAGCGGGAAAGAAAGAGCAAAGATTATTTCTAGAAATCCCTTGTACCTACAATTTATTTTGCATGTACAAGGTCTACTCGCTCCATTCTATGCTCATATCCTCTTTACACACGTTGTCATTGCGGGCTTCCACTATCGCTTCTATTGTCAGCAATTTTGAAAGGTCTTCATATAAATGGACTTTACTTTTGGTTTGGTAAAAAACAAAACCAAAAATTTTACTCCTCTTACGCCTTCTCTTAGAAAGGAATGTTGAATGTGTATCTTATTTTTAATGCGAAAGAGTCGCGGGCTTCTATAATTGAATCTTTAGCAGTTAGATAAGAATAGTAATTGAATCAAAAAATTTCCTCAGAAGGTCTTTTGAGTTTTCCCGTAGGGTAGTAACGACAACTATATGTTCCCTGCTTGCTTTGAAAATTTTTATTTTTATAGTGGTTGTGCATATTGTTTTTTTAATAAATAAATTAAGTAAGTAAAAAGTATTTGTAATTATGAAGCTGGTGTGGTTCGTTTATAGGCAATGTAATAATTTGCAGTCTGAGTTCAAATAATGAAGAAAGTTTGGTAATATGTAATTTAATTTATTTATGAATTAATATTTTTAAAAAAGATACAAATATATTTATTTGTTTTATTATGAAGGTATTCGTAATTTTTTTCTGTTGGGAAAATGTATTTTTTTTTACAAAAAACACAGAAAAAAAAATTCCAAATTTCAACTTTTGGTGAATTTTTTTTTCCTGTGTTTGTTGTAAAAAAAATTAAATTTTTAAATTTTTGCAACAAAAAAAAAATGAAAATATGTATATATATTTTGCTCGGAAAACAATTGGGACGAACGACGAATTTCGTTCACGTTGACGAATTCATCGATAAGAATTCGTTGAGTAAATTCGTCGTATGAAGCACAATAACGATGAATTTACTCACCGAATTCTGCTGTCATAATTGATAAAGTTGGTTATTGTGTATGCAAAGAGAGAGAGAAAATAGTTTTTTCGTCGTTCGTCGGTGTTCAAAATAGAAATAAACCTATCTCAAAGTTCGTCACACACGACGAATTTCGTTCTACGGTGGTATTGTGTTCATTTTCATATGCGCAAATATGTTTTATTTCTTATAACGAATGTTCGCACCGAAATATTCGTCGTTCCTCCCAGTTGTGTTTCTAGCATTTGTCTATAAAAGAAATATTTTTGAATATATGAAGGTTAGCCGCGAATAACGTTTTAAGTGACAAAATAATAATTTTGCAGGAGACCCAAAAAACGTATTTTAAGGCAAGATTGTTTTTTTCGTTTAAATTTTTTAGCGTATTGAAAATAATGATAACTAGCATTATCTTTTCTTTTTGTATCTCTGCTACATTTATCAATTATTTTCGACAATTTTGTTTGCATGATTTATTAGTTACTTACAATGTTTTCCACTGACTGACTGATTGTAATTGTATTTTGACGGCGATCAGATGCATAATTTTGGATGGTTAGATGTTTGAACAACGCAAGAGAGTTATATTAATGGTAATCTGTGAAAAAACTGGGTTTTTAAAAATTGTCTTTTACAGCGTTATTCGCGGCTGTGCTTCATATATCTATGTAGGAAAAAAAGTTAAAAAAAGACAAACAAAAATGATGAGCTGAGAATATGAACTCTGTTTTCGGAATAACTAGAGCTACCTAATATTTTTAGCTATTTAATTACATTTCCTTTAGGATTTATGCATTTATTTATTTAATATGTTTCGAAAAATATTCGTATTCGTATTCGCCAAATTCAGGCGGAATACGGAACACTTACTAAAAATCCTGTTCTTTATCCAATTTAGTTTGATCGACGTCATTTGCTATCCGTTTTTCCGCCAAATAGTCGGCTATAGTTTACCGTATTAATGAATTTACAGAATTTAAAGAACTAATTATTATTTAATGACTACCATTAAAATTATAGATAGTTTTTATTTACTTTAATTTGCGCGAACAGGAATATAAAATTTTTTTTCATACAAAATGTTTCATTCTTTTTTAATGTCTTAAAATTGCACATATGTATAATATTCGTGTTCGTATTCGTGGGTATAATTTCAAATATTCGTATTCGCGAATGTCAAAAATTGACATTCGGCACATCACTAGTATGTCTGTATCACTGCTGTTGTGTGTTTGAAAATATAAAATTTTTTCTTTAGGAATTCATACATATTTGTGGCCCTATTTAATAAATAAAATAATCAGAAAGATAATTCTGTCATTAATTTTATAGGAAACAAGTAAGAGTGCTATATTCTACTTTGCCGAATCTTATATACCCTTCACAAATTATAAAATGCAGAGGCATGCATGAATATGTACAAAGGTATGTGTATATGGACATACATGTACGTATACATTACATATTACAAAATATGCAAACAATAATATACTTTTTTTGGACACGGCCCAGCTTAGAAACGGTCATCGCTATACTCCTAAAATGTTTTGGGAGTCCTCATTAAAAAGACTAATCTTTAATTTGAGGTGTAACAAAGACGAGTTTTTCATCACCATACATACATACATGGTTGGTATTTGTTGTAAGGATAATAAATATACCTATTATGCCATACATATCGCTCATATATATCATGTATATTAAAAAAAAAATTTTACTTAAACTTTAAAGTTTTCAATTTATGCACAACTTAATGGAAAACGAAAATTTTATTTTTTCTCTCGAGAGTTAATTATTTGCATTAAATTTTTACACAATATGAATAACGATATGAGGATTAATTTTGCATTATTAACTCAAAAATCCCATTTTTTGATTTATGACGTTGTCTTAGAATAGAGATGGGTGTGTCGTGTTATTTTTCGTGACACGAACACGCACGACCCAACAAGAAGTGCGCATGACAAAAAATCTGATTCCGTGTGTGTTCGGCTCGTTTCGTGTTGAGAAAAATTGACATGAACAACACGAAACGATTTTAGATGTAAAATATGTATGAATGAATTCTAGAGAAAAAATTTTATATTTCGTATCGTCAAACACACAACACCAGCATATTTGTTGATACAGACATACTAGTGTACTAGTGATGTGCCGAATGTCAATTTTTGATATTCGTGAGTACGAATACGAATATGAAATTATATTCGCTAATACGAACACGAATATTTTACATTTGTGAAATTTTAAGACATTAAATAAAATATCAAACATTTTGTATGAAAAAAAATGTTATATTCCTGCTTGCGTAAATTAAAGTAAATAACAAATATCTAAAATTTTAATGGTAGTCATTAAATAATATATAGTTTTTAAAATTCTGTAAATTCATTACTACGGGAAACTATAGCAGACTATTTGGCGGAAAAACGGATAGCAAATGACGTCGATCAAACTAAATTGGATAAAGAACAGGATTTTTAGTAAGTATTCCGCCTGAATATACTGCTATTAAATTTGATGGAAGTATATACATAAGACAGTGTTGCCAATGAAGCATTTTTCATATTTTCTACTAAAATCCAAATTTAAGGGTTGATTCAACAAAACTGTGCTACTATATGATAAACCTCAACTTTTTCTAATTGTAATTGAAAATATATTTTTCTTCTTTCTGAAAAATAATTTGATAAAAATATTTTGAAGAATTTAATTTGGCAAAAAGTACTTATTGCTACTTGCTCATATTGTATAGTTTCGAGATGATTTGAATAATTATTTTTATAAACATATGGTAACTCTGCACCTAATCTTAAAAAAAAACTCCGCTAAAAAAACAAAAGCCACTAAATTTTTAAAAACAAATCAAAATCAAACGTGTAATTATACATTTCCGTAACACAAAAATAGAGAAAATACAAAATTATACAAAAATCTACTGCTCTATTCCAAATATGTATATAAAATCAAAACGAAACCAAAATGGTTAAATGTCTGACTTTAGCGATACGGAATTTATTGCTAAGCGAACTTTTACAAAAGCGTCCGTATCAACAAATTCGGTAAAAATAACTGAATAAATTACACTTTTGATTAAAAATTACAATTCAATTTTACATTACGCTAAAACTAGTTCAAAGAAGTTGTGACTTTCTGTAATTATTACATACGCTTCGTACCAAATTTTGCATATTATTATGCTGTGTATTTAACTAGACTACCTAGAAAAAAAAAACTTTTCATATGGACTGAAGATTGTGAACAGGCTTTTTAGAGGCTCAATACTGTATTAAAATCCCCGCAGATCCTTCCATATCCTATTTTTGATAAACCTCTTTATATAACCACCGAAGCAGTAAAATCGCCTGCGGTGCAATATTATCTAAGAAAAAGATGGTACGAACTTGCCGATTACATATGCGTCACGTACACTAACCAAGGGAGAATCGAACAAAGCGCCAATAGAACAGGAATTGATTGCTATCCAATGGCCAACTAATCACATTTGACCATACGTTTATAGTAACAAATTTATTATACGTAGTGATCATAAACCATTTACATATTTATATTCTTTAAGAAATCCATCTACCAGGTTAACAAGAATACGATTGTATCTGGAGGAATATGATTTTATTATAGAACACATTAGAGGAAAGAACAATTCAGAAGCGGAAGAGCTATCCCGAATTGACTTAAGTGATATTAAATCAATTAGCTATACAATTGAAAAAGACATTGTAACATTTTTTTAATTTTTTTTATACACACATATATTTATTTATTGTATCTTCAAATATGAACTAACAATAAGTATTCAAATCTTAAATCTAAATAAAGTTATTAGGCCTGACCAGTATCGGACATAAACTTAGTAATAGTAATTAATAATACATAAATTTCGTGTTAAGCACAATAATTATTTACAAGAAGTATCATTTGGGGTGTTGAGTATTAGGGCCCTTGTGTCCCTCTCTTTTAAGCGGATGTGTCCAGTAAAGTTCAAGATATTACGACCAAGCGGATTAGAATGTGACTCGAGTTTTGTTACATATTTACCTGCGTATTTTGCGATTTCTTCAGTCACTAGTGGCATATTTAAATCACGATGTATATTTGAATTTTTGATGTACCATGGAGCCGATGTTATTAACCATAAAATTTTATTTTGCCGGCGTTGGATTCTATCCACATTTGAAGCTGAAGCAGTGCCCCATAGCTGAATTCCGTAGCACCATATTGGCTTCAAAAGCGACTTGTATATCAAAAGTTTGCAGTCTAGACTGAGTGTTGAATTTCTGCCAATCAACCAATGCATTTGAGTTAACTTAAGTTTCATTTGAATTAGTTTAGCGTCAATATGATGTTCCCATGTAAGCCTTCAATCAAGGTGTATGCCAACGTATTTCACTTGAGAATGTTGAGGAATATTTTGATTATTGATTCGAATGGGGGAACAGGTAGTTTTTCTCAGAATAAACGTTATATAAACACACTTTTGCTCATTTACTTTAATTCTCCATAAGGGCAACCATATTTCAAGCTGGGTAATGTATTCTTGGAGATGGCGGGATGCCTCATCAGGGTTTTTGTGCATACTCATGCAGGCTGTATCATCAGGCAAATGTAGAAGTGTGGATGTTATTGCTTACAGGCATATCACAAGTATATATTAGATACAAGACTGGCCCTAGAATGCTACCCTATGGCACACCAGAAGATATAGATTCGGGCACACTCATGAAGTCTCCTTCCAACCCAGTAAACTTCCTATCAACAATATAACTTTCTGAAAGCTTTTGTATATTTATTGGTAGGTAAGTCGTCAATTTTAAAACTAGGCCTTCGTGCCATACTTTATCAAATGCCTGAAAAATATCAATAAAGAGAGAAGAACAATACTTCTTTTCCTCAAATGTTCTTCTTACAACTAAGACCAACCTATGTGTTTATTCAATGGTGCTATGCTGACTTCTAAAGCCAAATTAATGGTCCGGGATGCAGCCAGTATCAGCTAAAATTGTGGACAATTTAGTCATGAGCAGCTTTTCGAAAAGCTTTGAAATTGTTGAAAGTAAGCTTATAGGCCTATATGACTCAGCCTTGGTAAGATCTTTGCCTGGCTTTGGAATCATTTTAATCTTGGCAAGTTTCCAGTTATGTGGAAAATACTGCATTCGTAAAATGGCATTAAAAATAAATAGCAAAATTCTTATTGCAATATGAGGCAAGTTCATCAGCATCTTGTTACTAATGCCATCAATACCTTTCTTCGGGTCGAGTTCAGCAACTATTTTTTGTAGTTCACGCATCTTAAACCTTAAGGGACGAGGGGGTAGAGAGACTACACTCGGTAAATCGGCAGGACCCGTACATGAATTGGGAATGAATACAGATTTTAAATGCTCAAAAAATAAGTTACCTTTCTCACTATCGCTTCTTGCCCAGCCTCCGGTCGAAGTACGCAGTGGTGATTTGAGATCAACGGGTCTTTTAAGATTTCTAGTAGCGCGCCATAAAGAGTAATTAGATGTTGACGTTACATCAAGACCTTCTAAATACTTTTCCAGTAATGCAGTCTTTTCCGACGATAGCAGCTCTTTAAGTCGTTTGGTACATACTTTAAGTCTGATTTTATTTAGAGGTGATCGGTGTTGTTGCCATTCTCTTCTAGCTCTCCTTTTTTCACATACAAGACGTTCAATTTCCGTAGAATAAATTCTATTAAAGCCAGTCTGCGGATAGGAAGTAGTGGCATGTTCAGCAGCCTGTTTAATATATTCGTTAAGATTGACAATATTAAATTCAATATCATCAGGTGATCTTAGCTGAATGTTTTCTACGCAGTGACTACTAATATATTTTTTGAATCCTAGCCAGTTGACCCTTTTAATCTTTTTCGCATATGAGTTAGTTAAATCACTCCTTAGTGGGTTGAAAATTGTAACTATTGTGGGAGAGTGATCTGAGGACAGATCTATAGAGCCCTCTACATGAATTAAGTCCCTATGGATATTTTTCGTGACGCCAAAATCTATAACATCTGGAATTTTTCTTACGTCAGTAGGCCAGTAAGTAGGCTCCTCATCCGAAATGACATCTAACCCCATTTTTGAAATTGTATTAAACAATGCTCTACCTCTAGGTGTAACAAGACGCGAGCCCCAGTACGTATGTTTTGCATTGTAGTCACCAGCTGCCACGAAACAAGATCCAAGCGATTTGTAGAAATTCTCATACTAATCTTCGGTAACTGAAAATCTAGGAGGTGAGTAAATTGATGATATTACGAAATTCGCACAAAAGTTTTCTCCAAAAATATTCGTAGCTTGCATATATTCTTCACTAACGTTCTCAAGGATAAAGTGCTTGAGTCTTGACTTAATTGGAATTGCTGATCCACCGCATGCTCTCCCTATCGGGTCCTTTGAATCATATAGAGTGTAACCATTTATTTTAAAGCAGCTTCTCGAAGTCAAGTGAGTCTCAGAGACCAACATTATATCAATATTTTTTTCCGTGAGGGAGTGCTCAAGCTCATTTTTATGTTGGCGAATGCCGTTTGCGTTCCAGAAACATAGTTTTAACGTGTTCATGGTTTGTTGACTAATGCTTGAAGCAGAGTATTCGCAATTTTCAGCATTTCTTGCATCATGCTAGTCATATTTGTTGTAAAGTTGTTTATAATTAGCACCAGATTCTCAACAGTAGCTTCAAGACAGCTAAAGTTAAAGCTAGAGTTTGCATTTATTGAATTACTTGGCGGTGGAACATTTTGTGTGGGAATAGAACTAGTTTTAGCAGCATCGGCATACGATACACGTGAAGTAACTAGTTGGCTAGTTTGAGGAAGAGTGGCGGAGTAAGCATTTGCTGATTGAACTGGAGCTAATTTAGGCTTTTGACCCATAACCTGTTTAACGAAAGAATATACTGTTTAACGAAAGAATATACTGAAACCCATCCAATTTATAGCGTAAAGATTCTCTTACACCGAAAAATCACAGTTGAAGAGCCTCGTAAGCGTTCAGGTCCCGTACAGTGCTATAATTGCCAAGAATATGGCCATACAAAAACTTACTGCAATTTACCAACAGTTGTGTTATCTGCTGTGAATTACATAGTACTGCTACCTGTACTAAACCAAAAAATCAAGCAGAAAAAATGCAGTAATTGTGGAGGTAATCACAGCGCCAACTACAGAGGATGCCCTGTATATTCTTTCGTTAAACAGGCTATGGGTGAAGAACCTAAATTAGCTTTAGGTCAATCACATAGGCTAACTCCGCTTGTTTTCCTCAACCTAGCCTACCAGTAACTTCACGTGTATCCTATGCCGATGCTGCTAAGACCAGGGACCGGATTCCACAAAGATGAATTTTGAAGTGTTCACCAATTCCAGTGTACACTTGGTGCTTTGTGCATCCTCAACGGTGAGAATGAATAACTTTGATAGTTATAGTGAACACTAGCGTCAAAATTTATCGCTGGAAAAAGTGTGGTGAATTGTGAACACTGAAATTGGTGAACATTTCAAAACTCATCGTTGCTGAATCTGGCCCCAGTTCTATTCCCACACGAAATGTTTTACCGCCAAATAATTCAACGAACGCAAAATCAAGCTTTAACTTTACTCGCCTTGTAGCTACTATTGAGAATCTGGTGCGAACTATATATATTTTTTTCCCATATATCGTTACCTTAGTCGGAAAAAGTGCTAAGTCCACTTTTCGTCGAAATTGAGATTTTGATGTAGCTTGGTAGTATAATTCAAAATACATCATTTACAAGCAAAACTAATACCATTATTTTGTTTTTTCTTGCTGGAATGCTGTGGTAGGCAAATATGCTTAGTCCAAAAAAAAAAAATTAAAAAGTAAAAAAATATGCCAAGTCCAGTTGAAAGTAACAAATTTTATTTAATAAAGTATTTTCTATTCACATTGGATTAAAACTAGTGCCCCGCTCCGGCTTCGCACGGGTATAAAATATATAGCCCTTGCCATTCCTTGAAAACATTATTAAAATCGTTGTTTTGATTTATTCATTACTGCCCGTGGCTCGCACGCGTTAAATTAAATTAAATTAAGAGTTTCCCTAAACCATGAAAATTTCCTGCTATCTAAATATCTAAATTCATACACTACATTTTTACTTATTTACTTTTTAAATTTTTGCCTATTTATTTTATTTTTACAACAATTAATATATTACAGAATGTCTTTATATACAACGTTCACAGCTTTCTTGTCATTTGACAATACAAACATATTTTCTCTAGAGGTTACTCTTGAAAGAGCGACATACAGTTGGTCATGTGAAAAACAGTAAACGCTCAAATCTAAGGTTGAAGGTTTGACCCTGCGATTTGTTAATGGTCATAGCAAAATATGTCTTTACCGGAAACTGTAAACGTTTAAATTGGAAGGGTAAATCCGATGGTATCAGAGGGATTTGGGGAATCAATACATCTTCCCACCGATTAACGAACTATGGGACCAAGCTGCAAGCAAACCTTTTAAAAAAATTTTAAATCGGTTTATATATGACGAAGTATTTATGTTTTTGGGGGGGCAGCAAGCCCCCACCGATTAAAAAAGAAACATTATGGAACTAAACTGCAGGTAAACCCTTTTAAACAAAAATCAATTTTAAAAATCAGTTCATAAATGACGGAGTTATGTATAAGAGGAGCAAATTTTCCCCTCTGATTTTCGTAAGAAATTATGGGCTCTAACTTAACGCAAAAAATTTTCAAACCAAAAAGGAATTTTGAAAATCGGTTCACAAATAGCAGAGTTATGCAAGAGGGGAGCAAATTTCCTCTTCCGATTTTTGAAAAAAATAGGACCCAACTGCAAGCAAACCCTTTCAAACAAAAAAAGAATTTCGAAAATCGGCTTAAAAATGACCGAGTTATGCTTATACAAACATAAAAAAGTAAAAAAAAATACACACGAATTGATAACCTCCTTCTTTTTTGCAGTCGGTTAAAAATTTTATTGTGAGATATCCATAAGTGATAGACATATACCATAGCAGAGTTTTCTGTAGACTTTTTCAATGTGTACAATACTTATTACATTATTTTTATAAATCTCGTAGGGTTCAGCCTGCGTTTGCAATGTAAGCTTAAAAAATTTAATTATTTACGACATCACATTAGAAATCTCAAAAATAACAGTGTTTCTCCACTATTTAATGGATGTTATTATACATATAAACCTTCCTCTTCAATCACTTTATCTATTAAAAAAAACCGTATCAAAATCCGTTGCGTAGTTTTAAGGATTTAAGCATACATAGGGATATAGGGACAGAGAAAGCGACTTTGTTTTATACTATGTAGTGATTACTGCTATTTGGCAATAGCTACAATAAAAATATATACTTTGCATATCATATTGTTACGGAAATGGCCGTCGGGTTAATATAAGTGTTACGCAAGAGTATTCGAACATGGCCAATATAAAGAAACATCCAGAAGTATTTAAATAGATAACTAAACGTACACTCGTATTCACATTAGAGATCGACCGAAGGCGTTTTTTTTTTGGCCGAAGCCGAACTTCGGCTAAAATCCTAAACTTCGGCCAAAACCGAAGCCGAAGCCGAATGTTTTAAATTTTAAAAATGATATTTGTTTTATATGAATTAAGAAAAAAGTTTGCTTTTTTGAGATCACTGAAATAGCTGTAATATCTATTGGATACATAACAAGAAAAATAAAACTATTTTGCAATTTCTAGATTGCTTTTTCATATGATCACTCACAAGAACGTCCAAGTAAAAGAAAATAGAAAGCAACAGGGTTGTATTTCAAAGCAACCCTTTCAAAACGTTAAACACAATAGAAACTGTCGACGAGCAACGACCAAAAGTAATGTTATTTTTCAAGCTTGGAATGAAAAATATTCGGCTTCGGCTAATCGGCCGATTTTTGCCGTAGGCCGAATGTTGGCCGATTACCAATTTTTGGCCGAAGGCCGAAGCCGAAGCCGATTAATCGGTCGAACTCTAATTCGCATACAAGCACTATAGCAAACAACTATATACACATGCGTAGCACATACATACGTGATTAAGCGTAAATAACCAACAACAACTACAAGCTTCTGCTTGTTATGAAGATAGACATAGCTACATGCATACATACATACATGCCTGGCAATTCTAGCGAAAGGCAAAAATAAAGTAAACAACCACTTAATGATGTATGCATATACACACGTATGTACATAGTTACCACATGAACTTAATTACGCGCTTTGTAAACAACATTAAAGATAATGATGTTTCGGTCTAGACTTTGCATGAAAATTCTAGTGGTTGTTGTGCGAAGTATAAAAAGGGGTTGACGCATCCAACAGCAGTTCAGTCGCGATCAAAAGTTAGTTGGCAATAAGTCAGTTGCGAAGAAGCTCAGTTGCGAATAAGTGCAGTTGCTAATAAGAAGTCTGTTGTTAATCAAGTGAGTTGACAATTAAGTTGTGCGCAGTCCGTGATTTGTGATACAACAGTGAGTTGATATTTGAGTCTGTGCTTTACAATACGTGAGTTGGAAATTGAAGAGACTATAGTACAGTCTATAGTGACAGTTAGAGTCTGTCGTGATTTGAGTTTATTGTGGAGTCCCTTGAGTAAAGAGTAAGGGAGCAGTGAAAGCTGATAAACGTGTGTAAGTGAAGCCAGCGAGTCCTGATTAGTGTATCAACTGTGAGAGTCTGCCATAGAGTTGTTATTGGTGTATCAACTGGAAGTGACGGCAGAGTGAGTCTTGTATGTGACGAGCAGCAGAGAAAGCAGAATTGTGTCAACACTAGCGCAGCCAGTGGTCTAAGACGTGTATATACAACAGCGAAGAAGGCGAAGTGGTAACCAGTTGTGAATATTGAAGTATCTATGTATTTGTATTTAAGCTCTTGAATTAGATTTGGATTAGTGTTATTTATTAATTAATAAAGATTGTATCATTCTTAACCCTAATTAGTACACTGGGGTCTTTTATTTATTGTAAATCTACGAATCTACGGAAAAGCGTTTTTTAACAGAGAATAAAAACGTAACAATATAATTCGTTTGGGTGGGCCAAAAGTTACCATGGGGTTTAAAAGTTTAATAACTTTTTCGTTTATTAATTTTTTTTTTATTTTTTTTCTGAGATTATATAATGTGCGATATTACTAAATTATAAAGAGTCACAACTCAAAATTATAAAAGTGCCTTTTCTTTTCTGTAAGCCAGTTAATTGAAGAAATCTATAATGACCTCAACTATTTCTTTTGCAATACATTCTTCTTGAAGAATATAAAATACCGTTATGCTTGTTTTTGTGTCACATACATGCGTCATTTTTACAGTATCAACAGTTGTTTGCAACTACTCAGCATCTGAAATTTTTTGAGTTGTGACTCCTTGATTGATTTAGTGTACGATATACAAAATGGAAATGTTTCTACACTAAGTATGAAAAATAATGTCTCTTAAATGACTACCGTTTTCAGCGTTCGAATTTCTGCAACAATGTTTGCCTTGAGTTCAAGAATTGTCTCTGGCTTGTTAACATACACTCGCTCCTTCAAATAACCCTAAAGAAAATAGTTAGGTGCGGCCAAATGTGACGATGGCACTAGCCAATTTCTGGAAATTATTCGCTCTCCAAAAATTTGACTTAAAAGTACCATTGTGTATCGGGCAATGTGGGCAGTGGCTCCGTCCTGCTGAAACCACATACCAGGTCTGTGTTCAAGAGCAGGACATAAAAAATTTTCTATAATATATCGATACCGCTCTCCATTTTCGGTTACAGCACTTCCATTTACATTCTCGAAGAAGTAAGGCCCATTGATATTTTCAGATGTGATCCCATACCATATTGTACACCTAATGGGGTGCAATTGGCGTTGATGAATGGCTCTTAGATTTTCAGAACCCCAGAACGGTTCTGCTTATTAAAAAATCCATTCAAATGTCGACGATATGCTCTTTGCGTTAAATTCTCTGATTTAAACAATAAAATTCTATTATTCTGATTCTTTGTTCAGTTGTGAATCTCTACATTATTTATTCTCCAAGCGTTATTTATATAATCTGAAAAAATAAATAAAAAAATATTTAAATGAAAAATTTTTAAATTTTTAAGCCCCATGGTAACTTTTGGCCCACCCTGTATCAAAGTGATTACAGTTTTAAGTGCTTTTCCTCACATTGAGAATTTTGGTCATTTTCAATATTTATTTCGTGCTTGTTATAACCACACATCTAAATGCTATCTTAAGTATTTACTGTTTTCAGTCGAAATATATATACGAGTTTGTTAATTTTAAAATATATTGCTAAATAGCACAATTATACAGTTTTTGACGCCGAAGGTAACTATTAATTGGGAACCCATTGTTAATTATAAATTTTGTTAGATACATATTTGCCATGGAGTCTTCTGAGCAAAATAAAAAACATATTTAAGGAAAATATGCTAAGTTCCTACTAAAATAATGAAATTTCAAAGAGCAAATGTGCTAAGTCCAAAAAAATCCTATAAGTCCGCAAATGATTTATTTTAAAATCCTACGACTACTGGTAATTTAAGGAGATGGACTAAAGAAAAAACTGCATTTATAGATTTTCAAAAAGTCTACTAAAGAAACACTTTGACAGTTTTTTGTCTCTCCTGAATAATTTGAAAAATAGGACTTAGCTCTTTTTCCGACTAAGGTAACGATATACATTTATTTATGAACTAACAATAAGTAATCAAATCTTAAATCTAAATGTAATTATTAGGCCCGACCAGTATCGGACATAAACTTAGTGATAGTTATAAATAATACATAAGTAGTGATAATCAAAAAGAAAAAAAAGAAGTATCTTTAAGCAGTCCCATCTGGAGTGTTGAGTATAAGAGCCCTTGTGTTCCTCTTTTTTATGGATATGTCCAGTAAAGTTCAAAATATTACGGGCAAGCGGATTAGATGTGACTCGAGTTTAGTCAAATATTTGCTTGCGTATTTTGCTATTTCTTCACTTACTAGTGGCATATTTAAATCACGATGTCTCTTTGAATTTTTAATGTACCATGGAGCCGGTTATCAAACGTAAAATTTTGTTTTGCCTTCGTTGGATTTTCTCAATATTAACTATATAAGCAACTTTACAACAAATATGACTAGAATGATGCAAGAATACAGAATACTCTGCTTCAACCATTAGTAAACAAGCCATGAATACGTTAAAAATATGTTTCTGGAACGCAAACGGCATTCGCCAACTTAAAAATTAAATTGAATTGGAAAAAAGTATTGATATAATGTTGGTCTCTGAGACTATTTTGACTTTGAGAGGCTGCTTTAAAATAAATGGTTACAATCTTTATTATTCAAAGGATCCGAGAGGGAGGGCATGCAGTGGATCAGCAATTCTAATTAAGTCAAGACTCAAGCACTATATCCTTGACAACGTTAGTGAAGAATATATGCAAGCAAAATTTTAGAAAATTTTTGTGCGAATTTCGTGATATCATCAATTTACTCACCTCCCAGATTTTCAGTTACCGAAGATCTGTATGAGAAGTTCTACAAATCGCTTGGTTCTTGCTTCGTGGCAGCTTGTGACTACAATGCAAAACATACGTACTGGGGCTCGCGTCTTGTTACACGTAGAGATCGAGCGTTGTTTAATACAATTCTGCTCTACTGACGTAAGAAAAATTCCATATGTTACGTCACGAAAAAAAATCCATAAGGACTTAATTCACGTAGAGGGCTCTCTAGATCTGTCCTCCGATCATTCTCCCATAATAGTTAAAATTTCCAACCCACGAAGGAGTGATTTAACTAACTCATGTGTGAAAAGGATTAATAATTAACTGGCTAAGATACAAAAAATATCTTAGTAGTCACTGCGTAGAAAACATTCAGCTAAGATCATCTAGTGATATTGAATTTAATATTGCCAATCTTAACGAAAATAATAAACAGGCTGCTGAACATGCCACTACATCCTATTCCGCAGACTGTCTTTAATAGAATTTATACTACGGAAATTGAACGTCTAGTATGTGAAAAAAGGAGAGCTAGAAGAAGCTAAATAAAATCAGACTTATGTGTAGTTTCCACAATGCAAGCAAGCGACTTGTCTAGAAAAAATATATTAAAAGCACTCAAATTTTTGAGTGATTCCTATACAAATTTTTTAGACAAGTCGCTTTCTTGCATTGTGGAAACTACACATTAAAGAATGTACTAAACGACTCAAAGAGCTGCTATCATCGCAAAAGACTGCATTATTGGAAAAGTATTTAGATGTTATTGATGTAACGTCAAAATCTAATTACTTTTTATGGCGCGCTACTAGAAATCTTAAAATACCCGTTGATCTTAAATCACCACTGCGTACTTTGACCGCGGGCTAGGCAAGAAGTGACAGTGAGAAAGGTAACTTATCTTCTAAGCATTTAAAATCTGTATTCACTCCCAATTCATGCACGGGAATTATGAGTCCGAGGGTTCTTTGTATTAAAAAAAATATTTTTATTTTATTTTATATTATTAATCATTAACTAAATACAATACAATTCGAACTGAGCTTTTTCTTAAGTTTTCTTACAATATAAATAATTTTTTATTTAGCTGACGTTTGGAGAAAATGTCCATTTAGCAATTTTGTATGAAATAAAGTTATTTGCGAAATATTATTTTTGTAAAGTTAAAAAGGTCGGCAGTTTATTGAACTGGTTAAATAGAACGTTTTATTATTGTTGCTGATTGATAAAAAGTAAGTGTGTTGAAATATTGAAATTATTGTTGTTGCTGGTTAAAGAAAATTAAGTTTATTGAACTAATGAAATTATTATTGTTGCCAATTAATGGGTAGGGAATATGTTGGACTATTAGAATGGGTGGTTGACTTAACTCCTTCCTCGTTTGACTGAAAACTCTCCTGAGTTTTTATAATTAGTGTAGTTTTGTGATTTTTTAATTTTTTATATACGTAGAATATAGCTATTACACTCAAGGACAATAAACTGAATATCAAAGCTAGGCCATGAAAAGCGTAGTTAATATTTTTATGGAATCTAATTTCTTCAATTTTCTTAATATTCTCGATTTGATTTGAAACTATTTCGTCAAATGTCAGCTGAGTTGTAATATTATTTAGATTAAGGTTATTGTTAATCAAAAAATGTTGTTTAAACTTGTCATCATAATTACAATAAAGGTCTCCATTTATTTCTAATTTACAATAATTAAATGTTATCATTTGGTTTCCTTTTAAATAACACTGTCTATTATTACAAGTACTATTAACAATGGAATTTACGTGGTTTTTTATAATTATTAAGCCTGGTTTTATTTCTATAGTTTCCATTTGAGTGTTCTTTCTTCTTAAACAACTGTTTGTAAAAATACATATTTTAGACATTTTTAAATTGCTTCTTTTTACTTCGTTATTAAGATCGTACATTTTTCTATTATCTATCGAAAATTTCTCTATTTTCGAAGATTAGTTATTCTTGGTTTTCATTAGGTATGGATACAAAAAATTATCGTTTTACTTTTCTTAAATCTTTAGGTATTTCAATTGCAAATATTATTTTATTTTCTTTATAGTGAGCTGCACTTACTTTGGTTTTTTGTATCTTATAAAGATCAATATTGTAACGAATTATTTCTTCACTTGTTAATACATTATTGTTCATACCCTGCAGAAAATTTGGTGACAATTGATCCGAATATACTCGTCCTATAACTGGAGATAATGTGGGTGTTATCAAAAGTACGTAGTAGTGTATGGTGAAAAAAGTCATATCGTTTAAATGGTGGCATATTGACCATTTTCGTGGTTTATCGGTTTGATCTTGAGCCAATTTAATTCGGACTCGGTCTAGTATTGTAGTAAACTGCACTGAACATGTTCGATATGGTCAAACACAGGACTTAAATATAATGTTAATTGCTCCCTTCAATGTGACTCTGGGATCAGTCCCGTAACTATACTTAGATATTAACCTAAGCTTAAATGGTATTTATACTTTTGAAATATGAGTGGCCCTGTGGTCGAGTGGGTAGTGTGCCAGCCTGTCATGCACGAGGTTGTCGGTTCGAATCTCAAAAAATTTTCAGATTAAACATAAAGTTAAAAAAAATGTCATTGCATTTGTAACAATAAAAAAATATATAAGCGTTAATTGTTACAGTTAAATGTCGAAATTTTATTTATAAATAATTTATATTATTATACATCGAATAGGTCCCTATGGGATAGTTCAGTGACAAGTCACAAGGTGCATGCAAAGTATCAATTAACCCCATCCTAGGCCATCCCCATGTAAAAGTGACTGGTCCGCTTCATAGGAAGTGTTAGAACTCGGACTGGTCCCTATCACTTGGGGACCGGTCACGTGACTAGTCTTGTGTCAGTTCCATTTCCTGCAGGGTAGTGTTTGTTTTTGCAGCTAGAAGATTATTTTGTACATGTCAACATTATCTAGCAGAATTTTAGTTTTCAATAATATATCCAGATATAAGAGCTTATTTTCTAATATCATCGTTCTTAGATATTTGGTTTAATTTTGAAGTAATCTGTGTCCTATCGTTTTCTATTGCGTCCTTTTTTTAACATATATATATTTATTTATTGTGTAGCAATGACTATCTAAAACGTTTATATAAAACAAGACAAAATAGAATAGAGTAAAACGTTTCAGACATTAACAGACTGGAATAACGAAACAATTATGAGAAGACATATACATACATACGATCAGACGTTTGTACAGTTCTAAATATAAATATATACATATGTGTGTAATAAATGAATGCGTGATCGTTACAGGGAAGCATGCTCGTGGGGAAATATGCCTACAATTGTATCTTCAAAAATGAACTAACAATAAGTAATCAAATCTTAAATCTAAATATAATTATTAGGCCCGACCAGTATCGGACATAAACTTAGTGATAATTATAAATAATACATAAGTAGTGATAATCAAAAAGGTAAAAAAGAAGTATCTTTAAGCAGTCTCATCTGGAGTGTTCAGTAGAAGAGCCCTTGTGTGTGACTCGAGCTTTGTTAAATATTTGCCTGCGTATTTTGTGTAGTGTACCTCACTTATTGTAATACACTGTATCATAATATAATTGCATTGCAACACAGTTCATTGTAATAATTAACAAAACGCTTACTTTATTAAATTTAAATGACACACTTTTGTTTTCATTACAAAATTATGTTATTATAGATGGTCAGCAAAAGTAAAGACATAAAGAAACACAAAAATAATAAAATGTAAAATAGTATATAAGTAGAGTTAAACTTTCAATAAATCAGACTTTAATTTCTAAACGCAAACCGGCAATAACTTGCCTAGTTTAATTATTGAGTTCTCACTTTTTCTGGCAGTTCCTTTGAACGCCTAGTTATAAGCTGGACCCCCTGTACAGCTGTATAAAAATAATAATTGGGCTATAGGGCTTCACAAATACACTACCACATACTAGTTACATATCCTACTCTCGACCTTTACATGGCGATCCTTCCTTCAACTTTTACACACCTCAACATTACATGGCGATCCTGCGGACAAAAACCTTGTAACAAATTAAAAGCTGCAACCACCATCCTGAGATCCTGCAACCAGGAAACTGTGACAGAGATCCTGCAACTACGATCCTAAGACCAAAAAACTACCATGAACTAATAGAAAGAAGAACAAGCAAATTTTATCGCAGCCCTAAAACACTTAAAACTTTAAATAAAAAAAAAAATTTTACCTAAAACTTGTGACTATAAGCAAATTATTTACAAGATGTCTTTAACAAATACAAAATACCTACAAAAACTTTGCAATATCTTTGCAACACAAAACAACATGATGTCTACAATAAATGCAGAATTTCGCATCCGAAATAAGTTTTTGAAATTACCAACAAAATCACACTTTCTAAAGGCCAAACGGAAAAGTACTTCAGTAAAAACAGCACTCCAATTAAAAACGTTTATGTAGATGAAAACAAAATTTTTTTTAACAATTTGTATTCAATTGCACACATATTTAACTTTTCTTAACATTAGAATAAATTATTACTTTTTAAACAAAAACATTTTTAACTCGTATAAAAATATAACTATGTATCATTAACTAAAAATATTAATATGCCAAAGAAAAAATATTCATATGTTTATCTTCAAATGTTAAATATATTAAATTTTAAACACATTCAAAATATTAAATACAACAAATGATGAAATAATTTTAAAAGGCATTAAACTCCAAACTGACCTACTTAAAAACTATGAAATATTAAATTACAATAATGTTAATAACGCCAAACGTTTTGAAGAAATACTAATGCAAATAAATATTAATGACGACTATGCAAAAATAGAATTGACAAAAAAATTGCATTTCACTCATGTATTATAGGAAAAGAATAATGAAAAATAGTTTTACATTCAAAAATCATGACGTCAGACAAAACTACAGTGTACAAAAAAAAAATTACAGACTACGATATACACGTAGAGAAATAATTAATAAACACGGACGACATAACAGAACCATCAATTAGCTTATACAACGCTCCACTTCTCTTGGTACCCAAGAAAAACATGGAAGACTAACGAAATTGAGAATAGTAATAGACTTTAGGAATCTGAACAACAGAATTTTAAACGTCAAATTTCCACTAAATAAATTAAGACTTTTCAAATGTATATAAAAAAATATATTTGGACATACTAAAACAGATGATACCGTAAGAAAATAATGGAAAAGAAAGAAAATTATTTTAACTACAAGGGCAATGAAAAATAAAACTAATGAGGCAAACATAAAAGAAAATAATGAGGCAACTAACAATAATTTAAATGAAAATAACGCGCGCAACAGAAAGAAATATGGAAAAATATGATTCTCAGAAGTCTGATCAACTTCAAATATGGGAATCCATTAATGACATACAAAATATGAAGAAATTGAAATTTAACAAGCTTGAAAATATAAAAGAAAAAGATATATTTATTGAAAAAAGTATTGTGCACATAGGACGTAATGATAATTCATCGAAACCAGATTCGAATATGAAGAAGTTGCGTACCAAATATATGAATATAGGATGTAATGATAATTCATCGAAACCAGATTCGATTATGAAGAAGTTACATACCTAAAATATGAATAATGAATTTAATAAGCTAGCAAGATTCAGCGATAACTCAGCGAAACTAGATTCGATTCTGAGGAAACTGATATCTAAAAGTAATAAAGAAAATATAAGAGAATTAGCGCAATGAAATAAGGATGAAATATTTAAAGTATATACAACAACAACAAAAAAATTAAAAATAAATAAAAGAAGCATATGCCAAGATAAATATAAATAATAAACGTCCTCAACTAAAAATACTAATAAACAATGCCCCAACAAAAATAACTGATGACATATTTCAATACAAACTAATGGTCGAAAGCCACATGTAGATACAGACCATTGTCATATGAATTATTACATTCAAAATTACCATCCAATGTTTTCGACAATTAGAAGAAATTTAATAATTATCATGACTACGTACAAGAACCACGACTCACGTTACAATTTACACTGAACATAATGAACTAATTATAAAAGCAAAAGAAAATTAATATTAAACAATTATTATTACAATAAATTATATATTACTCCTACATCAAGACTTAGCATTAGTAAAAAAAAAGTTAGTTAGAAAAAAAACTCCACATAAATAGAATATAAAAGAATTTAATTTAACAATAAAATAAGTTCAAAAAAAAAAACCATATAAAGCTGTTTAAAGCTAAAAATAAAAAAAAAATCATTAACATAATAATATTTAAATTTAAGAAAATTTTAACATTGTTTAAAAAAAATTTTATATTTCATGATTTATTTTTAAAAAGTTTATAATTACATAATGACACTATTTACATTATAACTTAAAACGGATTTATAACTTACAATGACAATGATAAAAACCAAAAAATTATTTACATAATTGTTCTCTTAAGGGTGCGGGTGTAGTGTACCTCACTTACTGTAATACACTGTATCATAATATAATTGCATTGCAACACAGTTCATTGTAATAATTAACAAAACGCTTACTTTATTAAATTTAAATGACACACTTTTGTTTTCATTACAAAATTATGTTATTATAGATGGTCAGCAAAAGTAAAGACATAAAGAAACACAAAAATAATAAAATGTAAAATAGTATATAAGTAGAGTTAAACTTTCAATAAATCAGACTTTAATTTCTAAACGCAAACCGGCAATAACTTGCCTAGTTTAATTATTGAGTTCTCACTTTTTCTGGCAGTTCCTTTGAACGCCTAGTTATAAGCTGGACCCCCTGTACAGCTGTATAAAAATAATAATTGGGCTATAGGGCTTCACAAATACACTACCACATACTAGTTACACATCCTACTCTCGACCTTTACATGGCGATCCTTCCTTCAACTTTTACACACCTCAACATTACATTTGCAATTTCTTCACTCACTAGTGGCATATTTAAATCACGATGTATATTTGAATTTTTAATGTACCATGGAGCCGATGTTATCAAACGTAAAATTTTGTTTTGCCTTCGTTGAATTTTCTCAATATTTGAAGCTGAAGCAGTGCCCCATAGCTGCATTCCATAGCAAAAGCGACTTGTATATTAAAAGTTTGCAGTCTAGGCTGAGTGTTGAATTTCTGCCAATTAACCAATATATTTGAGTTAATTTAATTGTCATTTGGGTTAACTTATGACCTAATTTTGTAAAACAGAAGGAAGCGTTTCAAACAGAAATTTTTGGTTTGTTTTTAATTTCGAATTTTGTAAAACATTTGAAAACGAAAATTCTATGTTACGTAAAATAAATGTATTTTATAAAACAGTTGCAAACGTTTTCAAACGACTTAAATGTCATATGAAAACGTTTGTTAAATTGTATTCGTTTTAAATGTTTTAACTACATTATTGCATTAGTTTTGCTGCAATAATGAGTAAATTAGTATCTAGGTCAAACATATGGAAAAGGCCGCCCGTGGGTACTTTGTTATGATATTTTTTACATGCACATTCGCACAAGCATGCATTTTACTCTCTTTTTTTATATGTATATGTATGCGTTTGCCTGACTTTGATCAAGGTGCACGATAGAGCTCCAGGCCAGCTCGGCCTATGGACGTAGTGCCTATATTTACACATACATTCGCTTTAAAACCCTCATAACTACTTTGTTCCAGTCAATGGTAAAATGATAAAATTTAATCCGAAGTTTGAAAGTGTGTAATGAAACCAAAGTTTCACAAACATCCAACAAGTATTTATGGGCCCTTAACTAACACCGCTGATTTAGAATTTCTTTTTTCGTTGGTGCATATTCCATAATTTAATTAAATTCGACTTTGAAAATATTTTTATATTCAGCTTTTTATAATGAATAATATATTTTTCAATTATAATATTTTGACAAGAAACGAAAACAACGTAGCGTTTTACAAAATTTAAAATATTTTTGTTTTCGCTCCAACCAGAAACGAAAACGAAAATTCGTTTAGTTTTACAAAATTAGGCCATTAGAGTCAATATGATATTTCCATGTAAGCCTTCGATCAAGGTGTATGCCAAGGTATTTGACTTGAGAATGTTGAGGAATATTTTGATTGTTGATTCGAATGGGGGAACAGGTATCTTTTCTTAGGGTAAACGTTATATGAACACACTTTTGTTCATTTACTTTAATTCTCCATAAGTTCAACCATATTTCAAGGTGGGTAATGTGTGCTTGGAGATTGCGGGATGCCTCATCAGGGTTTTTGTGAATACTCAAACAGGCTGTATCATCGGCAAATGAAGCACAGCCGCGAATAACGTTGTAAATTACAATTTCAAAAAAACCAGTTTTTTCACAGATTACCAGTAACATAACTCTCTTGCGTTGTTCAAACAATCGCCGTCAAAATACAATTACAATCAGTCAGTCAGTGGAAAACTTTGTAAGTAACTAATAAATCATGCAAACAAAATTGTCGAAAATAATTGATAAATGTAGCAGAGATACAAAAAGAAAAGATAATGCTAGTTATCATTATTTTCGATACGCTAAAAAACTGTAAACGAGAAAAACAATCTTGCCTTAAAATACGTTTTGTGGCTCTCCTGCAAAATCATTATTTTGTAACTTAAAACGTTATTCGCGGCTCGCCTTCAAATGTAGAAGTGTGGATGTTATTGCTCACAGGCATATCACAAGTATATATTAGATACAAGACTGGCCCCAGAATGCTACCCTATGGCACACCAGAAGATATAGATTCGGGCACACTCATGAAGTCTCCTTCCACAACAGTAAACTTCCTATCAACAATATAACTTTCCAAAAGCTTTTGTATGTTTATTGGTAGGTATGTCTTCAATTTTAAAACTAGGCCTTCGTGCCAAACTTTATCAAATGCCATAGAAACATCAATAAAAAGGCAGAACAATACTTTTTTTCTTCAAATATCCTCCTTACAACTTGAACCAATCTATGCGTTTGCTCAAAAGTGCTATGCTGACTTCTAAAGCCAAATTGATGGTCCGGGATGCACCCACTATCAGCTAAAATTGTGGACAATTTAGTCATGAGCAGCTTTTAGAAAAGCTTTGAAATTGTTGAAAGTAAGGTTATAGGCCTATATGACTCAGTCTTGGTAAGATCTTTGCCTGGCTTTGGAATCATTTTAATCTTGGCAAGTTTCCAGTTATGTGGAAAATACTGCATTCGCAAAATGGCATTAAAAATAAATAGCAGGATTCTTATTGCAATACATATGAGGCAAGTTCGTCAGCATCTTATTACTAATTCCGTCAATACCTGGAGCTTTCTTCGGATTAAGTTCCGCAATTATTTTTTGTAGTTCACGCATCTTAAACCTTAAGGGACGAGGGGGTAGAGATACTACACTCGGTAATCCGGCAGCACCCGTACATGAATTGGGAGTGAATACAGATTTTAAATGCTCAGAAAATAAGTTACCTTTCTCACTATCGCTTCTTGCCCAGCCTCCGGTCGAAGTTCGAAGTACGCAGTGGTGATTTGAGATCAATGGGTCTTTTAAGATTTCTAGTAGCGCACCATAAAGAGTAATTAGATGTTGACGTTACATCAAGACCTTCTAAATACTTTTCCAGTAATGCAGTCTTTTCCGACGATAGCAGCTCTTTGAGTCGTTTGGTACATACTTTAAGTCTGATTTTATTTAGAGGTGATCGGTGTTGTTGCCATTCTCTTCTAGCTCTCCTTTTTTCACATACAAGACGTTCAATTTCCGTAGAATAAATTCTATTAAAGCCAGTCTGCGGATAGGAAGTAGTGGCATGTTCAGCAGCCTGTTTAATATATTCGTTAAGATTGACAATATTAAATTCAATATCATCAGGTGATCTTAGCTGAATGTTTTCTACGCAGTGACTACTAATATATTTTTTGAATCCTAGCCAGTTGACCCTTTTAATCTTTTTCGCATATGAGTTAGTTAAATCACTCCTTAGTGGGTTGAAAATTGTAACTATTGTGGGAGAGTGATCTGAGGACAGATCTATAGAGCCCTCTACATGAATTAAGTCCCTATGGATATTTTTCGTGACGCCAAAATCTATAACATCTGGAATTTTTCTTACGTCAGTAGGCCAGTAAGTAGGCTCCTCATTCGAAATGACATCTAACCCCATTTTTGAAATTGTATTAAACAATGCTCTACCTCTAGGTGTAACAAGACGCGAGCCCCAGTACGTATGTTTTGCATTGTAGTCACCAGCTGCCACGAAACAAGATCCAAGCGATTTGTAGAAATTCTCATACTAATCTTCGGTAACTGAAAATCTAGGAGGTGAGTAAATTGATGATATTACGAAATTCGCACAAAAGTTTTCTCCAAAAATATTCGTAGCTTGCATATATTCTTCACTAACGTTCTCAAGGATAAAGTGCTTGAGTCTTGACTTAATTGGAATTGCTGATCCACCGCATGCTCTCCCTATCGGGTCCTTTGAATCATATAGAGTGTAACCATTTATTTTAAAGCAGCTTCTCGAAGTCAAGTGAGTCTCAGAGACCAACATTATATCAATATTTTTTTCCGTGAGGGAGTGCTCAAGCTCATTTTTATGTTGGCGAATGCCGTTTGCGTTCCAGAAACATAGTTTTAACGTGTTCATGGTTTGTTGACTAATGCTTGAAGCAGAGTATTCGCAATTTTCAGCATTTCTTGCATCATGCTAGTCATATTTGTTGTAAAGTTGTTTATAGTTAGCAGCAGATTCTCAATAGTAGCTTCAAGACGACTAAAGTTAAAGCTAGAGTTTGAATTCATTGAATTACTTGGCGGTGGAACATTTTGTGTGGGAATAGAACTAGTTTTAACAGCATCGGCATACGATACACGTGAAGTAACTAGTTGGCTAGTTTGAGAAAGAGTGGCGGAGTAAGCATTTGCTGATTGAACTGGAGCTAATTTAGATTTTTGACCCATAGCCTGTTTAACGAAAGAATATACAGGGCATCCTCTGTAGTTAGCGGTGTGATTACCTCCACAATTACTGCATTTTTTTCCTGCTTGTACTTTTGGCTTGGTACAGTTAGCAAAACCATGCAATTCACCGCAGATAACACAAACTGTAGGTAATTTGCAGTAAGTTTTTGTGTGGTCATATTCTTGGCAATTATGGCACTGTACGGGACCTGAACGCTTACGTGGCTCTTCAACTGTGATTTTTCGGTATAAGAGGAATTTTAGACTATAAATTGGGTGCGTCTCGTTTTTTTTTAACTGTATATCGTTCGGCTCCAGTTCAACACGAAATAGAGGCACATTTAAGATATGTGCACATTTTACTTCTTCGGGCTCAACATATGAATCTATGCCCTTTAATAATATTTGTAGGCCTTTAGCACTCTTAAGTTGATATGTGTAAAAATTTGTTTTATTTTTTTCAAACTCACTAACAATTTTTCGGAAATCTTTTTCATCATATATTTGGATTTTAGTTTCATCAATATTACCTCGTTTAATTGGAATGATGTGAAAAGTATTTTCACCAATGGTCGACAGTAGATTTTTTAGAAGCGCGTTAGAATTTTTTTCTCTCAGATAAATATGTGGTGGCTTAAAAGACTTTTGCGATAATGCAGCCGGCTTGTCGTCATTGACTTGCAATACTGAAAAACGATTTTCCCGATTAGTAGAGGATTCGCTGTTATCCCTAGACATCTTTGGAGCAGATGCAATTTTAGTAGAATTTGGGCTTCGCCCGCGCTTTAAAATTGTAATGTATCTGTCCATTCCGACTTGGACCTTGGGTTGTGGGCTGCTCTTATCTTCAGTGACTACTTGGCAATAATGTCAACCATTCACTAGTTGGCATTGGAGAAAGCGAAATTGATCGCTGACGAAACTGTGGTTTTGCCGTTAGAAAAAGTCTATTATTAGATTTTTGATTTTTATTAAGTGCTTCAGAACTCACAGCAAGTCTATTATCAGATTTTTTATTTTTATTGTTATCATTATGAACATCAAAACTCACAGTAAAATAGACATTTCTGCCGTTAGAACTCACTTCACTATTTTTTTCCTTTGGGGTACTCATATAGAGTATTCCTGCAGGGTACTTTGTATGTTTTTTTGTTTACTGTTTTTTGTTTGTTTTTGTTATTTCTATATGTAAAAATATTATCAAAGCAAAAAAAAGGCTTATTTATCAAAGTTAATATGCACTACGAATATGTTTGTATGCTTTTATTTTGTTTAATTTGTATGTAAGAAAAATTCCGCTATTACGTCTGTTCACTATGAAGATACAACGAAATTAGCTTCGAAATTGTGCTGTTAAATACGTGATTTATTTCAATGCTTTTGTTTATGTCGTCTATTATTGCATGATTGTTGTCGTCAATAGTCTGTAAATGTCGTTCAATTTCTGTCCTGTTAAAGTCATCCATTGTGCCGTATAGCCATTTCATACCTGTTCCTACAAAGTTAATTAGTCCTCTCGGATGTCTAGTGGGGGTGATGGTTTGGAGTTTTGATTTTGTCTTTTCTAGTTTTACTTTCAAAAAGTGTTTGTCATTGAGATTTGGTATTAGTTTTATGTTTTCTTCGAGTTCTTCTATAACATGCTGTATTTCTTTAGGGTCAATTATGTGTAAGATCGTGCTGTAGCTGTACGTTATGTCTACATCTTCTAATGCAATTTCAGCGAAACCGTTGGTGCATTGATGTTTTCGACAATCAAGGTGGCATTGCTCACAGTAAAAAGCGTCATCATTACCCAGCAAAAAAGTTTGCTTACTAGAATGCAAAAAAGTGTATGTACTCTTCAGTCGTAAGTACATACAATTTGACTGAATAACCCATTATTTTTGTTTGAGAAGTTCAAAAAGTATGCGGTACCCTATACTTTTTGCCTACAAATATCCAAAAGTTAATTGATTGCCTAAACGTATTCAAAATTTAATGGGTTATTTTGTGGCTTACTTTTTACCTAAAATTGTTGAAAAATAATTTATTTGCTAATAAAAATAAATAGAATTTTGTAAAAATCATAATTTTGCAAAAAAAAATATATGAATATGTATATTGAATAATATGGAAAAATACTTAAATTTTGTAATAAATTTGTCTCTATATAAACTTCATTATTAACTGGAAAGTACTACAATAAGTACTTTCACGTAATGATATAAATAAGTATTATTCATTACTTTGTATCATTACAATATATCATACTTTATAAGCAACTTTGCTAGTTTTGTCTAGTTACCTGGTACTGTGAAGTGTTATTTATTTTAAGTAGTAGCATAATCAGGTAGCACCTCCCGATGCCGCTGTAAAATAATGCGCGAAAACCTTTTTTTAATCCATTAAAAATGTGTGTTGTTATTCGTTAAATGCTTACCTGTTATTAGTATTAACTACACTTACATAGAAAATCATATGGTATAATTACCAAAAATATTTTTTATTGCGAAAAATATACATAGACATATTGGATAACATTCTAAATTTATTTTTGTTTTTCTATTTAGGTTGAATTCCAGAATTCATAAAAGTTTTAAACAGCTGATGTGTGAATAAAGGGAAAAAAGTTAAGCGCATTCTACATATTTTTTGAGTTGCACCCTACAATCGGAATATCTCGAGATCAGTTTATTATATTGGAATAATTTTTTCAGGTGAAGTAGAAAGACTTATATAGAAGTCAAAAAGGCCAACATAAGAAAAGAAAATTATTTTAATATATATTTTTTATGGTACAAAACAAAATTTTTCCAAAATTTTGACTTTTTTCAGAAAATTTGCGCGTATTTTCGCATTTATGAAAAAGCTGTCAAAAACTTAAGTTAAACATGTTGCAAACTATCTTAACAATTAAATGCTATAGTTAAAACTTTCAAAATCAACCGTCACAACTTTTTATAAACGCATAAGTACAAAAAATATTTTTAAAATTCGCGATTTTCGGACACTGCTGAATGTAGGGTGCATGCCCAAAATACAAAATTATTAGCTTTTAGCATATTTTGAATAGATTATTTTTAGAGCTATGTGGTTTAAAAGTGCATGTGTTAAACAAAGTTTTTCACAAAATTGAAAATAATGAAGATACTTTTTCTTAAAAAAACATGCCTTTTTCAGGAAAATTTTAAAGTTTTGAATTCTTTGCCTTTTCCCGATTTCACGACTGCAGATATTAATAAGTTTTTTACATATTTTTATTTAAAATTTTATCGGAAATTTAATGCTGTCTTTTAATTTAAATTCCAATAATAGACAAAAAAGTTGTATGTGAAATACTAAAAAAAGTCAAGGCAAAAAAAAATTTTTTTTTTGTTAAAAGTCAAATATCTTCTAAGTTATGAGAGATACCAAAACACATCTAAGGACATTATTTCTTTAAAATTGTGAGATTAGATCAAAACGCTTTATCTCATAAAAATCGGATAACTTTTCTAAAAGTTACAAGGCTCAGAATTTTTTTTGAGTCCCATGTTCTCAACTTAGGCCCACTGTAACTCCTGTCCAGCTTAAGCCGGATGGCTGCCAAGTCATTTGTTATAAAGCTTAAGTCCTCTACAGATATTCCAAGTTTCATATAAATCCAATCAGTAGTTTAGAAGTTCCAGATTTATTACCATTTATTTTGCAAAAGTCCCCACTGTGTAGTGGTGGATTGTTTCGAAAATTTGTCTATGATAGTTAGAAAACTATGTTTCTTAATTACATAACTGTCCATGTGAATAATATCATTCGTGTCTGTGGGAGTTTCTGCTATGAAGTGTTTTGGTTTGTATGGTTTTCTGACATATTTACTTCTACAACAGATATTGCAGTTGTTTATATATTTTTGGATAAGAGATTTAAGGTTTTTGAAATATATGGTATTTTTTAATCCTTGATAATTTTCGTTTATTTCAGCATGGCCAGTTTCTTGTTTATGGTATTTTTGAATATATCTGAGGGCTTCTTCTTCATTTCTCATGTCTTTGGCATGATATGAGCATCTATACAACTTTACTTTGCCGGTTTTTATAAATCTCCTAAAGATGTCTGACATGAATCCGCTTCTAATATCATCTAAGCTTACAAAAATTTTTCGTTTGTTCTCTATTATTTTAATTTCTTCTGTTTTACTCTCTGTTAAAATTATTTGGGTGTAGAAACGGTTAACAACGGAATTTAATATAGGAAAGTGATCATTTAACTCGTTTTCCTGGGAATGAACGGTAGCGGCTGTACTCAAGTTGTCTATGTTAATGTCTCCAGATTGCTCATCTATTGCACAAATTTGGCCTGTATCTGCATTGATTCTGCTGAGGAAATCAGCAAGAGTATTTTCTTTACCTTTAATATACCCAATGTTGATATCGTATTCGCCAAGTTTAAGTAACCAACGTTGAAGTCTTGGGTTTATGTCTTTTCCTTTATGTTTGGTTTGCAACCATTTCAATGGCTGGTGATCTGTCATAAGGTCAAAGTTCCTTCCATATACATATGGTTTAAAGTAGTTCACGCCCCAAACAATAGCCAACAGCTCCATTTATGTTGTGGAGTATTTTCTTTCGTGTTCATTTAGAGTTCTACTTGCGTAACTGATGGGGTGGTTATCCTGTGTTAGTTCTGCTCCTATTGCGAATTCGCTGGCGTCTGTTGCTAGTTTAAATTTTCTTTTAAAATCTGGGTATTTTAGAATGGGTGTGTCGATTAGCAATCTTTTGAGTTTGTAAAATGCATCCGTGTATTGAGGATCATTTGTATTTATTTTAGTGTCCTTTTTTAAATATTTTGTTAAACCATGTGCAAATTTTGCATAATCTTTTATAAACTTCCTGTAATATCCGGTTACGCCTAAGAATGATTTGATTTGTTTCTGAGTTACGGGAATTTTCAGGCTCTGAATAGTTTCAATTTTGTTTGGGTTAGGCATGATTCCTTCAGTAGTAAGGATGTGTCCTAGGTATTCGGTAGATTTCGCAAAAAACCTGCACTTATCAACTGGAATCTTAAGATTATGTTTTCTAAGAGCATTGAAAATCTTCTGTATGCTATCCTTATGTTCTTGTATTGTACTGCTAAAAATCAAAATATCATCGAGATGTACTACACATATTTTGTTGATGTATTCTCTTAGCACCGAATTGATTAACCTTTAAAAAGTTTTTTTTTTTTAATACATGATTTTTATTTATTGTATCTTCATATATGAACTAACAATAAGTGTTCAAATCTTAAATATAAAACTATAATTAGGCCCGACCAGTGATAATCAAAAGGAAAAAAAATATAAAAAAATAAAAGTATTTTCAGGAAGTCCCATCTGGAGTGCTGTGAATAAGAGCCCTTGTATCCCTCTTTTTTAGGCGGATGTGTCCAGTAAAGTTCAAAATATTACGGGCAAGCGGATTAGGATGTGACTCGAGTTTTGTTAAATATTTGCCAGTGTTTTTTGCAATTTCTTCAGTCACTAGTGGCATATTTAAGTCACGATGTATATTTGAATTTTTTATATACCATGGAGCCGATGTTATTAACCGTAAAATTTTGTTTTGCCTTCGTTGGATTCTCTCGACATTAGAAGCTGAAGCAGTACCCCATACCTGAATTCCGTAGCACTATATAGGTTTTAAGAGCGACTTGTATATTAAAAGTTTACAATCTAGTGTAGTGTAATTTTAAAAAGATCGACTATGTTTGATTTGTTTATTGGTTAGAGTATTACTTAGCTCTTCAGCCGCATTAAAAGAGCATCAAAATGCCCACTTGAGAATTGAAAAAAAGGAATCAAGAGCTTTTTGATTGTCATATTAATTCTGAATTTTATTCCTAAAAATCAATTGCTTATATACTAAATTATTGCATTGGTCAGCTCATAAATTTCATAAGAGAAATTATTATTTCCCACGTTTTTACTTAATAAAGAAATAGTATTATATTACAAATCTCAAATAAACATTTAGTACATTGACATTGTTTTGAATATTTAAAGTTTTCTGCTGACCAATCGTAAACATAAAAAAAAAAGAATAAAGAAAAAAAAGGTTCTTAAATAACTAAGTGTGTGTTAAATAAGTGTGTGTTTCATAATTAACAAAGTAAAAAAAAATATAATTAAAAATAAATTCTTAAAATTCTAACAGTGATGTACATAATTGTACATTCACTACACCCTCACCCTTTTGGATTTGGGCATTATTAAAATAAAACAAAAAATTTTTTTTTTATAACTTTAATTATGGATAATTTTGTTTCAGTTTAAGTATTTTTTTAGTAAATTTTTATGTACCTTTTTTGTTTTTGTTTCATTAATTTCTATAACTACATTTAAATTGTCTGTGTCTAGTACTTTATATGGACCTTTATAGGGAGGTTCAAATTTTCTTCTATTCTCGACTTTCATTAAAACAAAATCACCTACTTTTATCTCTATACTATTTTGTTTTTGTTTAGAATCTTTTTTCCTTCGGTCTTTAATTTTTAAAGTCATATCATGTGCTCTTTGTAGTGAGTAGTAGAGTCTAGTTTTTAATTCATTTGAATAGTTGCCCAAATTATAAATTGGCCTTGGGTTTTTCAATTCGTCACTTGGTAGTCTAGGAAGTTTTCCGAATACCAACTCAAAAGGCATGTATTCTGTATCAACGTTTGGAGTTGTATTGTAGGCAAATGTGTAGAATGGTATCCATTCATGCCATTCATCGTCTTTCACAAAGCTTAGTAAGTATTCGTTTAGAACACGATGGTTGCGTTCAATTGTTCCTACTGTTTCATGGTGGTAGGGAGTAGAAAAGTTTTGTTTTATTTCTAATAATGAACAAATCTCTTTCATCAATTCATTTGTAAATTCTGTACCTCTATCTGTTTTAAGAATATTAAATAAACCGTACTTCAAAACTACTTGCTCTATCAAGACTTTCGCTACTGTTTTTGCATCTTTGGATTCTATAGGATGTGCGATTACGTATTTTGTTAATTCCCATTGCATAGTGAGTATATATCTGAAATTGTTAGATGGT
The DNA here is from genome assembly GCA_944452675.1 of Tachina lurida. Lineage (NCBI taxonomy): Eukaryota > Metazoa > Arthropoda > Insecta > Diptera > Tachinidae > Tachina > Tachina lurida. The sequence continues at coordinate 99,028,584 of OX101752.1, forward strand.
CTTAAAGGACCTACAGTGTCCATTACTATAGTGTCAAAACTTTTTGATGGTGTATCTGTTGTGATATAAGGTTCTTTTGTGTGTTTTATTTGCTTATTTAATTGACACGATTTACAAGTTCTTACATAATTTTTAACCATTTTGTTCATATTTTTCCAAACATATTTCTGTTTTAATTTTGATAGTGTCTTTTTTATACCGAAATGTCCACTGTGTGGCAAATCATGGTATTCCTCAATCAATCTTTACTGTTTTGTGGTGTCATGTATTCTCTTTGGCATTTTATATATAATTATTTTAATATCATTATTTTCTAAATTGTTATATTTCTCTTTTAACTTTTCGGCCGTTATATATTTAAAAATTTCATCATTATCATATATTACGTACGTTTTATGATCTGCTCTTTGTAATTTTAATAAAAGTTTCTCCAAAAATGTTTCTGAAAACATAGGATTTTCGCTTTTACTACATATTATGCGCATAATATCATCATTCAATTCTTTAGATTCTTGCTGCAGCTTTTAATCATATATTTTTTTTTTTTTTACATGATATTTATTTATTGTATCTTCATATATGAACTAACAATAAGTATTCAAATCTTAAATATAAAAATATAATTAGGCCCGACCAGTGTCGGACATAATTAGGCCCGACCAGTGTCGGACATAAGCTTAGTAATAGTTATATATAATACATATGTAAGTAGTGATAATCAAATGGAAACAATATAAAAACTAAAAGTATTTTCAGGAAGACCAATCTGGAGTGCTGTGAATAAGAGCCATTGTGTCCCTCTTTTTTAGGCGGATGTGTCCAGTAAAGTTCAAAATATTACGGGCAAGCGGATTAGGATGTGACTCGAGTTTTGTTAAATATTTGCCAGCGTATTTTGCAATTTCTTCAGTCACTAGTGGCATATTCAAATCAGGATGTATATTTGAATTTTTGATGTACCATGGAGCCGATGTTATCATGCGTAAAATTTTATTTTGCCTGCGTTGAATTTTCTCTACATTTGAAGCTGAAGCAGTGCCCCATAGTTGAATTCCGTAGCACCATATTGGCTTTAAAAGCGACTTGTATATTAAAAGTTTACAGTCTAGGCTAAGTGTTGAATTTCGACCAATCAGCCAATGTACCTGAGTTAGTTTAAGTTTCATTTGAGTTAACTTAGAATCAATGTGGTGTTTCCATGTAAGTCTTCGATCAAGGTGTATACCAAGATATTTCACATGTGAATGTTGAGAAACAACTTGATTGTTAATCCGAATGGGGGAACAAGTATCTTTTCGTAAAGTAAATGTTACTTGAACACACTTTTGTTCATTTACCTTGATTCTCCATAAGTTTAACCAAAGCTCCACCTGGCTAATGTGTTCCTGGAGTTTGCGGGATGCCTCATCATGGTTTTCATGCATACTAAGGCAGGCTGTATCGTCGGCAAATGTGGAAGTATGGATACTACTGCTCACAGGCATATCACAAGTATAAATTAAATATAAAACTGGTCCCAGTATACTCCCCTGTGGCACACCAGATGAAATTGTTTCAGGCCTACTTGTAAAGTCTCCTTCCGCAACAGTGAACTTACGGGAAATAATGTAACTTTCCAAAAGATTTAAAATGTTTATTGGTAAGTAAGTCTTCAATTTTAAAATAAGGCCACACACTTCATGCCACACTTTATCAAATGCCTGGGAAACGTCAATAAACAGCGCAGAACAATACTTTTTTCCCTCAAAAGTTCTTCTTATAAATTGAACCAATCTGTGAGTTTGTTCAATGGTGCTATGCTGACTTCTAAAACCAAATTGATGGTCTGGTATGCACCCACTACTAATTAGAATTGGGGACAATTTTGTTTTGAGCAGTTTTTCGAAAAGCTTTGACATTGTAGATAGTAGACTTATTGGCCTATATGACTCAGGCTTGGTTATATCTTTGCCCGGCTTTGGAATCATTTTAACCTTGGCAAGTTTCCAGTTCTGTGGATAATACTCCAGTCGTAAAATAGCATTAAATATGAATAACAGGATTCTCATTGCAATACGAGGCAGGTTCATCAGCATCTGATTACTAATGCCATCAATACCCGGAGCTTTCTTCGGGTTGAGTTCGGCAATTAATTTTTGTAAATCACGCGTCTTAAACTTTATGTGTTGAGGGGGTAGAGCGACTATATTCGGCAAATCAGCAACACCAGTACATATATTTGGCGTAAAAACGGATTTTAAGTGCTCAGCAAATATTTTACCTTTTTCAGTATCGCTTCTTGCCCAACCTCCGGTAGATGTGCGTAGAGGAGGCTTATACTCAACGGGTGTTTTAAGCTTTCTGGCAGCGCGCCACAAGGAGTAATTAGACGCCGGTGTAACATCAAGACCCTCCAGATAATTTTTAAGAGATTCAATTTTTTCAGATGCAAGCAACTCTTGGAGTCGTTTAGTGCACTCTTTAAATCTGATTTTATTTTGTGGTGATCTGTGCTGTTGCCACTCCCTTCTAGCCCTTCTTTTTTCACGTACGAGACGTTCAATGTCTGTAGAATAAATTTTATTAAACCCAATCTGCGGATGGGAGATAGTGGCATGTTCAGCAGCCTGTTTAATATTCTCGCTGAGATTGGCAATGTTCGATTCAATATCATCGGGTGTTCTAAGCGTAATGTTTTCCGTACAATGACTGCTGAGATATTTTTTAAACCCCAGCCAATTTACACGATTGATCATCTTCACATATGGGTCAGGTAAGTTACTTCTTAATGGGCTACAAATTGTGATGATCGTCGGGGAGTGATCGGACGAGAGATCAAGAGAAGCTTGAACTTGAATTAAATCCCTAGAGATATTTTTTATGACGCCAAAATCTATAACATCCGGAATTTTTTGTATGTCAGTAGGCCAATAAGTGGGCTCCCCACTCGAAATGACATCCAAGCCCATTTTTGAAATAGTGTTGAACAATGCTCGACCTCTGGGTGTAACAAGGCGCGAACCCCAGAACGTATGTTTCGCATTTTAGTCTCCAGCTGCTACAAAACAAGGTCCAAGAGATTTGTAGAAATCTTCATATTGATTCTCAGTGATTGAAAATCTGGGAGGGGAGTAAATTGATGATATAACGAAATTTGAACAAAAACTTTCAATGGCAATCTTTGTTGCTTGTAGGTAATCTTCACAAATGTTATCAAGAACATAGTGCTTGAGTCTTGACTTTATTAGAATTGCTGATCCACCGCAAGCCCTTCCTCTAGGGTCCTTTGTATCATATATAGTGTAGCCATAAATTTTAAAAAGACTTCTCAAAGTCAAATGAGTCTCAGATACTAACATTATATCAATATTTTTTTTCCGTGAGGAAGTGCTCAAGTTCATTTTTATGTTGGCGAATGCCGTTTGCGTTCCAGAAACATATTGTTAACGTGTTCATGGCTTATTAAGTAATGCTTGAAGCAGAGTATTCTGCATTCGCAACATTTCTTGCATCATGCTAGTCATATTTGTTGTAAAATTGTTTATAGTTTGCACAAGATTTTCAATAGTGGCTTCAAGACGATTATAATCAAAGTTTGAGTTTGTATTTGTAGAATTATTTTGCGGTGAAACATTTTGTGTCGGAATAGAACTAGCCTCAGCAGCATCTGCATACGATACACGGGAGGTAACTGGTTGGCTCATTTGCTGAAAAGTGGCAGAGTAAGAGTTTGCTGATTGAGCTGGAGCTAATTTAGGTTTTTGCACCATAGTCTTCTTTACAAAAGAGTACACAGGACAACCTCTGTAGTTAGCGGTGTGATTACCTCCACAATTACTGCATTTTTTATCACTTTAATTTTTTATTTTGTTGCAGCTAGCGGTGCCGTGTAATTCGCCGCACACAACATATCATATCATATATAAATTTGATTTCTTGGAGCTTCTTAATATCATTTATTGACGTGCATTCCCACATACGGAGGTGATCAGTCTCTTTTGGAGATATGCAATCCTTAGTATTATTATTATCTTTATCGTTTTTATTATTTTGGTTAACCATACTTCGCGTTATTGCCAAAGTTTTCTTTTCTTTTTCATCAACATAATTTGGAATCATATCTTTTAGAATTTGCGAATTTATTTCAATTCTTGACAATGCATCTGCGTTTGTATTATTTGAACCTTTTTGTATAAAATTTCAAAGTCATAGTCCGATAGTTCTAGTCTCATTCTGGTTAATTTTGAGGATGGGTTTTTATGAGAAAATAGTGCAATGAGTGGTCTATGGTCCGTAACAACTGTAAATTTTCTACCGTATAGGTAAGGTCGGAAAAATTGTATGCCCCAATATATTCCTAATAATTCTTTCTCGATTACTGACTTATTTCTTTCATGTTTGTTTAGTGATTTACTCGCATAAGATATGGGCAAATCACTTCCAATATTACCCTGTGAAAGTACTGCACCTAATGCAACATTTGATGCGTCTGTGGTTAGTATAAATGGTTTATCGAATTCAGGATATTGTAGTATAGGTGGGTTTTTTAGTCTCTCTCTTAATGTATCAAATGCTTTTTGGCAGTCTTCTGTCCAGTTGAACATTACTTTTTTTTTTGTAAATTATTTAAACAGTTGGCCGTTTTCGCAAAGTCTGGAATGAAACGTCTGTAGTAATTGCAAAAAGCAACACATCTTCTAACGTCATCTGCGTTTTTGGGAACAGGATACTGTTCGATAACTTTATATTTTGTTGGATCGGTTTTGATGCCATCCTTTGTAATTAGATGTCCTAAATATAAAACTTCTGGTTTCAGGAAACAACATTTTTCAGCATTGAGTTTTAAATTATAATGTTTTAGTCTTTTGAATACTTTTATGAGATTCTCATTGTGCTGTTTCAGATTGCATCCAAAAACAATTATGTCGTCAACACATAAAAATGCTTCTGTTTCCAGCCCTGATAGTGCTATAGTCAACATTCTCTGAAAGCTATTTGATGATATTTTTAGTCCGAACGGTAACCTATTATATTGGTAATGTCCGCTGTTGGTGGAAAAGGCTGTAAGTGGTCGTGATGAAGGGTTTAGTTCGATTTGATGGAAAGAACTTGTCATATCTAGAGTTGAGAAATATTTAGCCCTTCCTAATTTATCTAATATATCATCAAGTCTTGTTAAGGGAAATTTGTCATTTACTATTTTATCGTTCAATCGTCTGTAATCTACAACTAAACGCCATTTCTTTATACGGTCTTGTTGATTTTTTGGTACTAAAAGTAAAGGTGAATTATATGGGCTAGTGGATTGTTCAATGATATTTTCCTTTAGGAGTCCTTGTACTTGTTTATCTATTTCATTAAGTTGTGTTTGTGGTAGACGGTAGTTTTTTATATATACTGGTGTATTATCTGTAAGTTCAATGCTTTGCCTGTAGAAATTATTTGTTGTTAACTTTTCATCTTCAAGGTGAAATATTTCCTGATATTCTCTTAAGATCTTGTATAAAGTATGTTTATTTTCTTGGTCAAAGTCTTGGAAATTTACTGCTTTAAGTAGTTTCTGGAATTTTTGTTCCGAATAGTTTTGATGTGTGGCTTTAAAAATGTAGTAGTGTTTAAGTGGTATGGTAGAAATTTTTACGTTTGAAAGTCTTGCAGGTGAATCTGTAGTGTTTAAAATTCTGACGTGTCTATTGCCTTCTTTTGGGATAATTGTATTTGCTACAAAAATACCATTTTCTATTTCTTTATTGCATACTAAACTATCCTCATCAATTTTAATATTTATTCTTACTACTTTTTCTGATCTTGGGGGTATAATAATATTTTCTAAATGTTCTGCATTAATCTCTAGTGGAATTGTTATTCTTTCTCCATTGATAAACGCATTTATTTTACATGTATCATAATCTATTTTGCAACTGTATTTATAGAAGAAATCAATTCCTAAAATTCCATCGGTTGCGATTGGAAAGTCACCGTTAACTATATATAAAATTTATGTTTTACTTCATGTTCATTTAGTTTAAGATTTAAGTATGTCGATCCGATGGTATTTATGGAATCTTGTGTTATACCATTTAATTTACATATGTCTTCACTAAGTATATTGTAGCCGTGTAGTATATTTTCTTTGCATAGAGATATATCTGAGCCGGTATCTATTAAGAAAGTTAAGTTGTAAGTTATATTTTTAATTGATAAGTAAATAAAATTTGATGTGTTAGTTTTTATGTTGTAGATTCTTAGTTTTCCCTTCTCGGAGTATCGTTCTGAAACTCCAGGGTATGGTCGTTTCCCTGTTGTTGTATTGTACGTATATTTGAATTTCGTTGATTAGTATTGAAGTTTCTATTAAATCTGTTGAAAGTATTATGCTGGCTTGAATTTCTGTTATGTCCAGTAAAACTATTATTGGTTGGGGTAAAATTCCTATTTCTTATATTGAAGTTATTGTTATTGTGATTATTATGGTTTGTGTAGCTAAAATTTTTGTTTTGTCGATTAAAATTTTGGTTTCCCTGGTTGCTGTACGTGTTGTAAGTGTACTTTTTTCTGTTATGGTTGTTAAAGTGCGTTTGTCGTCTGTTACTAATGTGAAAGATTTTTAATGCATCTGTTGTATTCAAGATTCTTTCTTGTGTTATTGCTATATCGTAAGCATCTGTCAGTGTTTTGGGTTGTGCAGCTATGACTGCTATTCTTATATTTTCATTGAGACCTTCTTGGAAAGTTTCTAATGCTAATTTTTCATTCATGTTTTTTATAGTTTCAATAGCTATTTCATTGGGATTTTCACCCAAGTCTTTAATTTGTATTATGGTCAACTCTGTTATTAATGAATTAATTTTTTCCCTGTAAAGAGCTACACTTCCTTTCTATTTCATCTTTCTAAGTTCTGTGTGAAGACAACTTGCTGTTTTAGTGTGCTTAAAGTTTGTGGCTAACGATGTTTTTAGTTCGCTAAAAGTTGTTGGTAGTTTTTGTGTCAATAGTAAACTTCTGACTTTGTCGTTCAATTTCATACAGATTACATATTTTATAAGTTTCTTTTTACCTTCATCATTTAACTCGTCATGAACCATTTCTACCATGGTTAGGAATATGTCTAGATGGAGTGGCTTTCCATCAAATGTCGGGATTGTATCCGATGCCTTTTTGCTGTCGAAATTAGACATGATTGTAGGTATTTTTGTGTCCAATGTGCTTTTGTGTTCTAAAAGTGTTTCAATTGCTTTTCCCTTCAGTATTCGAAATTCTGATATTTTATCTTCCCTTAGTGATCTTGGTAGTTGGCTTGCTACTTTGCCAAATTGCCTACTTAATTGCTCAACTAAATAAAGCTTTTCTTTAAGTGTTTCTTCTGTGTACTTCTTACTTTTCGATTTTTTTGCATTTACAATTATTCTGTTGAGTTCTTCTATAATTTGATCCATAAAAATTTTTTTTGTAATGGTTTTTGTTTAATTTTAATATATGTTTTCATGCATTTTGTACATTATTTCTTACTACTTGTTTCTTTATATAGTTTTGAATAAATTTCCATAATACTATTAGTAAGATAATTATCAATAAAACTATTACTATTTCCTGACTTATCGTTATTTTGTTGTCGTTTACTGCATATGCATTTGCATGACCTTCAACTTTAGCATCCGCGATACCCATTTCTATGTTTTTAATATTATAACTTATGATTTCTTCGGGTGTTAAACTAAAAGTGTGCATAATTTTAATTGAAATGAATTGTGTTGTATTATTTCTATCCTTTCTTCTTTAGTTCCGCTAGTTGTTTTATCAATGCTCGTTTTTGATTGCCCTTGCTGATGTTTATGACTCTTTGTAAATCTCTGCAGGCTGCTTCGAATTTTCGTTTTTTTCCTCCTCTTTTTTTGGGTTTTGTTGTCACTGTTTCTACTTCTGGTTTTATGGATTTTTTTACTTGTCTTGCTCTGTATTGCTCGATTGTAAGTGGCTTGGGCCCGGCATCTTTAGGTGTTGGTATATAAGGTGGTGCTTCCTCAGTGTTCTCAGTTGTGGAAGTTGGAAAGTATTCTTCTGAGAGTTCTATGAATTTTTCGTATTTTTTGAAAATTTCGTCGATTTCTTCTTTCGAAGTCATTCGGGAAACTTTTCAGGATCGGTGGCAGGATCGCCATGTAGTGTAATTTTAAAAAGATCGACTATGTTTGATTTGTTTATTGGTTAGAGTATTACTTAGCTCTTCAGCCGCATTAAAAGAGCATCAAAATGCCCCCTTGAGAATTAAAAAAAAGGAATCAAGAGCTTTTTGATTTTCAAATTAATTCTGAATTTTATTCCTAAAAATCAATTGCTTATATACTAAATTATTGCATTGGTCAGCTCATAAATTTCATAAGAGAAATTATTATTTCCCACGTTTTTACTTAATAAAGAAATAGTATTATATTACAAATCTCAAATAAACATTTAGTACATTGACATTGTTTTGAATATTTAAAGTTTTCTGCTGACCAATCGTAAACATAAAAAAAAGAATAAAGAAAAAAAAGGTTCTTAAATAACTAATTGTGTGTTAAATAAGTGTGTGTCTCATAATTAACAAAGTAAAAAAAATATAATTAAAAATAAATTCTTAAAATTCTAACAGTGATGTACATAATTGTACATTCACTACACTAGGGTGAGGGTTGAATTTCTACCAACCAGCCAATGTATCTGAGTTAGTTTAAGTTTCATTTGCGTTAGCTTAGAGTCAATGTGGTATTTCCATGTGAGCCTTCGATCAAGATGTATACCAAGGTATTTCACATGTAAGTTTTGGGTAACAGTTTGATTATTGATTGTAACGGGGGAACAAGTATCTTTTCTTAAGGTAAATGTTACCTGAACACACTTCTGTTCGTTTACTTTTATTCTCCACATGTTTAACCATAGTTCTAGCTGAGTAATATGTTGCTGAAGATATCGTGAACCCTCGTGAGGGTTTTCGTGCATACTAAGGCAGGCTGTATCATCGGCAAACGTAGATGTATGGATATTGCTGCTCAAAGGCATATCACAAGTATAAATCAAATGTAAAACTGGCCCCAGTATACTCCCCTGTGGCACACCGGATGAGATTATTTCAGGCGTACTCATAAAGTCTCCTTCCACAACAGTGAACTTCCGGGCAATAATGTAACTTTCCAGCAGATTTAGAATGTTTATTGGTAGGTAAGTCTTTAATTTTAAAATTAGGCCTTCATGCCACACTTTATCAAATGCCTGAGATACGTCAATGAACAGCGCAGAGCAATACTTTTTGTCTTCAAAAGTTTTTCTTATAAATTGAACCAATCTATGAGTTTGTTCAATGGTGCTATGCTGACTCCTAAAACCAAATTGGTGGTCCGGTATGCACCCACTACTAACTAGAATTGGGGACAATTTTGTCATGAGCAGTTTTTCGAAAAGCTTTGACATTGTTGACAGTAAACTTGTTTGCCTATATGACTCAGCTTTGGTAAGATCTTTGCCCGGCTTTAGAATCATTTTAACCTTGGCAAGCTTCCAGCTGTTTGGATAATACTCCAATCGTAAAATGGCATTAAAAATGAATAGCAGGATTCTAATAGCTATACGAGGCAACATTATCAGCATCTGGTTACTAATTTCATCAATACCCGGAGCTTTTTTCGGATTGAGTTCTGCAATTAGTTTTTGTACATCACGCGTCTTAAATTTTATTGGTCGAGGGGGTAGCGCAACTACATTTGGCAAATCAACAGCACCAGAACATGTGTTTGGGGTAAATACGGATTTTAAATGCTCGCCAAATATTTAACCTTTTTCAGGATCGCTTCTTGTCCAACCTCCTGTAGATGTGCGCAGAGGTGGTTTAAACTCAACTGGTGTTTTAAGCTTTCTAGCAGTGCGCCACAAAGAGTAATTAGATGCTGGTGTGACATCAAGACCTTCCAAATAATTTTTAAGAGATGCAGTTTTTTCAAATGCAAGCAACTCTTGGAGTCGTTTAGTACACTCTTTAAATCTGATTTTAAGTTGGGGTGATCTGTGCTGTTGCCATTCTCTTCTAGCTCTTCTTTTTTCACTTACGAGACGTTCAATATCCGTAAAATAAATTCTATTTAACCTAATCTGCGGATGGGCGGTAGTGGCATGTTCAGCAGCCTGTTTAATATTTTCATTAAGGTTGGCAATGTTAGATTCAATATCATCATGTGTTCTTAGCGTAATATTTTCCGTGCAATGACTACTAAGATATTTTTTAAATCGCAGCCAATTAACACGATTTATTAAATTCGCATATGGGTGAGGTAAATCACTTCCTAATGGGCTAAAAATTGTAACGATCGTGGGAGAGTGATCGGACGAGAGATCTAGAGAAGCTTCAATTTGAATTAAATCTCTAGAGATATTTTTCATAACGCCAAAATCTATTACATCCGGAATTTTATGTATGTCAGTAAGTGGGCTCACCACTCGAAATGACATCGAAGCCCATTTTGGAAATTGTATTGAACAACGCTCGACCTCTGGGTGTAATAAGACGCGAACCCCAGAACGTGTGTTTAGCATCATAGTCGCCAGCTGCTACGAAACAAGGGCCCAGAGATTTGTAAAAATCCTCGTATTGATCCTCAGTAATTGCGAATCTAGGAGGAGAGTAAATTAATGATATGACAAAATTAGTGCAAAAATTTTCGACACAAATATTCGTTGCTTGTAAATGTTCTTCACAAATGTTGTCAATAAAATAATGCTTGAGTCTTGACTTTATTAAAATTGCTGATCCACCGCACGCTCTTCATTTTGGGTCCTATGAATCATATAAGGTGTAGCCATAAATTTTAAAAAGGCTTCTCGAAGTCAAATGAGTCTCAGAGACCAACATTATATCAATATTTTTTTCCGTGAGGAAGTGCTCAAGTTCATTTTTATGTTGGCGAATGCCGTTTGCGTTACAGAAACATATTTTTAACGTGTTCATGGTTTATTAACTAAAGCTTGAAGCAGAGTATTCTGCATTCGCAGCATTTCTTGCATCATGCCAGTCATATTTGTTGTAAAATTATTTATAGTTTGCACCAGATTATCAATAGTAGCTTCAAGGCAATTGAAATTAAAGTTTGATTTTGTATTTGTTGAATTATTTGGTGGTGAAACATTTTGTGTATGAAAAGAATTTGTCTTAGCAGCATCGGCATACGATACACGGGAACTAACTGGTTGGCTCACTTGCGCAATAGTGGCTGATAAAGTATTTGCTGATTGGGCTGGGGCCAATTTAGGTGTTTGCCTCATAGTCTGTTTGACGAAAGAGTTCACAGGACAACCTCTGTAGTTAGCGGTGTGATTACCTCCACAATTTCTACATTTTTTGTCACTTTGATCTTTTGGTTTATTACAACTAGCAGTGCCGTGTAATTCGCCGCAAACAACACAAACAGTAGGTAATTTGCAGTAAGTCTTAGTATGTCCTTACAGTGCCATATGTCTTAGTATGTCCATATGGCACTGTACGGGTTCTGAACGCTTGTGTGGTTCTTCAACGGTTATTTTTCGATATAAGAGATATCTTAAATTATATATTGGATGGGTCTCATTTTTTTTCAATTTTATATCATTGGCTCAAGTTCAACGCGAAATAGAGGTTGAGGGATCTTTTCCCTATTTATTATATTAGATAAATTTTTTACTTTAAAACCCTGGAGGACGAGAGCATCTTTTACTTTTTCAGGAACAACATAGGAATCTATGCCCTTTAACATAATCTGCAGACCTTTAGCACTCTTGAGCTGATATGTGTAGAAATTTGTTTTACTTTTTTCAAATTCAGAAACAATTTTTCGAAAATCTTTTTCTTCATAAATTTGAATTTTCGTTTCATCAATATTACCACGTTATATTGGAACAATGTGAAATTTATTCTCACCAATGACCGAAATTAATTTTTTAATAAGATCGTTTGAGTTTTTTTCTCTTAAATAGATTGGTGGCGGCTTGGAGGTTTTGTTCGCAGATTCAGCGGGTTTGTGATTGTCATCTTGCAATATTTTAAAACGGTTTTGCCGATTAGTAGAGGATGCGCTGTTATCCCTAGACATCTTTGGAGCAGATGCAATTTTGGTAGAATTTGGGCTTCGCCCGCGCTTTAAAATTGTAATGTATCTGTCCATTCCGACTTGGACCTTGGATTTTGGGCTACTCTTATTTTCAGTGACAACTTGGTTAAGTGATGACCCCGAGCCCAAGGCGGGTGATATCGCTGAGTTAAATGTGGAAGTACTAGGCAATATTGTCAACGATTCACTAGTTGGCATTGGACAAAGCGAAGTTGATTGCTGACGAAACTGTGGTTTTACCGTTAGAAAAAGTCTATTATCAGATTTTTGATTTTTATTAAGAGCTTCAGAACTCACAGCAAGGTACAACGAGAACTCACCTTTGAAAAGTAGCAGGAGCATTTTTCAGTCCAAAAGGCATACGAAGGAATTCGTAGTGGCCAAGTGGAGTAGAAAATGCCGTTTTCTTTCTATCTTCCTCTTTAATGAGGATCGGGTGAAAGCCTTTGGCTAGATCGAGTGTAGTGAAGTACTGTGCTCGACCTAATTTTTCTAGTATGGTGTCAATATGTGGAATTGGGAATTTGTCGCTAATAGTAATTTCATTCAAGGCTCTGTAAACTATCACAATTCTCCATTTTTTTTTTATCTGAATTGTCCGACTTCTTGGGTACAATCCATAAGGAGGAGTTATATGGAGATACGCTTTCTCTTATAATTGCTTCTTCTAACATTTCTCGCATTTTCTTATTGATTTCGGCTTCATGAATTTGGGGATATTTTTAATATACAGGTTTATTACTAGTTGTTGCTATCTCATGTTGTACTTCATGAGTGAGTAAGTAAATTACCCTCTTGAAAAAATAGGTCAGCATTCTTAGAAATAAGTTCTGTTAAGAAATTCTCTTCTTCTTTATTCCTGTCCTCCTGTATTAATTTATTCAAAATGTTGTCTGATTGCGCCTCTAAAGTGTGTATTTCTTCTGAGTTGTATGGGCAAGAGTCTATAAAATTGATTTTATTACCGTTTATCTGTAAAGAGTCTTCTTCGAGATTTATAATTGCTGAACGGGCTTTTAATATATTTTGCCCTATTAAACCATCGAAATTTTTACCATTGAAGTTGGTTAGTTTCCAACACATAAGATTGTCTTCTTTAAATTCTTTGGGAAGAGGTGTGATAATTTCTTCGTCAATACAAAAGTTTCCATTGATTGTATAAAGAAATACTGGTTTATATAATTTTGTTCTTTTAAATTCAGGTTATAATGTCTTGTTAAGCAATGCAGTTGTGGATCCTGTATCGAGTAAACATTTGAGGGTTGTGTTACCTATCCTTAGTTCAACTATCGGTAAACGAATTTTTGGGCTTGATACTGAAAATTTGTTTCTCCTGTATTATTGCTTTCAATATTGTCTACCTCCATTGGAGTAGGTCTGTTATTACCTAGGGTTCGATTTAAATATTGGCTACGCCTAGATTGTTGAGTGCTATTTGTGTTAAAAAAAATTGTTATGAAAAGGAGTGGAATTATTAGTTTGTCGAACTTGGGGAGGACTACTATTGTATGAGTTTTGGAAAGTCGGTTTCTGTTGGTATGTCATGTTCTGTCCGTTTTGGTTGTAGTTTCTATGTTATTGGTATTGTTGACGTGTATATGAATATTGCTGAAATCTTTTATCATATTGTCTTAGTATTCCAGTCTCTTCCAAGACGTAATAAGCTTCCCTAAGTGTGGATATATTTCTACTATAAACTATGCTATAAATTTATATAAATTTGGGTGGATACCATTCAAAAATGATTTAAGTATAATTGATTCATTAGTAAGTGGAGAAAATTTTGGGGTTTATTAATATCAAATTCATATTTAGTGTTTAATTTATCTAGTATATTTCTAAGGTTCTTAAAATATTCGATTACATTATTATTCTTCATGTTTATCGCCTGGTGATAGAGATAGTGGTACCCTTCTTTAAAGCCGAAATTCTTGACTAGTTCTTCCTTAATTCGGGTCCATGTTGCTTCTGGTCCTAAGGCTCTCACTACCTGTAGAGCTGGTCCTTGAAGTTTATTCTTCACATACCTTTCGAAAACAAACTGCTGTAAGATGAAATTCTCCTGGAACAGCGGCAAAATTATTTCCACTTTCCTGATGAAAGATGATAGGTCATAATCTTTTGTACCGTAAAATTCTTTTACAAGATCTGACCCGGATAGTACGACAGGTTGGATGTTATGATTGTTATCTTCTGTGGACATTTCTTATTGCCAGATTTTTGTTCACAGTTTTTTTTGTATATAACTCGTGGTTTACTATAACACTTTTAGTGGTATATTGTTTTTAAACACAATTTTAGATTGTAATTTATTTTTATATGTCTTTAGACTTTGGGAAAAAATTTCGCACAGTTTTTGGTAGAATTTAGACTTTATTTTTCACGTTTTCACAAGGATATATATTTTTTTTATAATTAACGGTTTTAATGTTGTCCTTCAGGATATTCACTATTTTCCGTTATTAGGTTCCTTTACACCGACTGCGCCAATTATGAGTCCGAGGGTTCTTTGTATTAAAAAAAATATTTTTATTTTATTTTATTAATCATTAACTAAATACCATACAATTCGAACTGAGCTTTTTCTTAAGGTTTCTTAAAATATAAATAATTTTTTATTTAGCTGACGTTTGGAGAAAATTCCATTTAGCAATTTTGTCTGAAATAAAGTTATTTGCGAGATATTATTTTTGTAAAGTTAAAAAGGTGGGCAGTTTATTGAACTGGTTAAATAGAACGTTTTATTATTGTTGCTGATTGATAAAAAGTAAGTGTGTTGAAATACTGAAATTATTCTTGTTGCTGATTAATGAAAAGTAAGTGTGTTGAACTATTGAAATTATTTGTGTGTGTTCTGGCTTCCAGATCGTTTTCACACATTTTCTTGTGGGATCGGATGTTAAAACACATGCTATACCTGTTTTAATTTGAGATTTAGAAAATAAAAATTAATAGTTGTTGTTCTTGCATCCGATTTTAGATGAAAACGATTTTTAAATGGACGATTTAAAATTTTTAGATTTTTTCGTTTTCACTTTTGGCAAAAAAAAACTCGTATTCTTTTCACTTGTTAATAGTCTTGTGAATATATTTGAATTTTTTATATACCATGGAACCAATGTTATTAGCCGTAAAATTTTGTTTTGACTTCGTTGGATTCTCTCGACATTAGAAGCTGAAGCAGTGCCCCATAACTGTATTCCGTAGCACCATATTGGTTTCAAAATCGACTTGTATATTAAAAGTTTACAATCTAGACTGAGTGTTGAATTTCTTCCAATCAGCCAATGTATCTAAGTTAATTTCAGTTTCATTTGTGTAAGCTTTGAGTCAATATGGGGCTTCCATGTAAGCCGTCGATCAAGGTGTATACCAAGGTATTTTACGTGTGAATGTTGAAGAACAACTTGATTGTTGATTCGAATTGGCGAACAAGTATCTCTTCGCAGGGTAAATGTTTACTTTGATTCTCCATAAATTTAACTATAGTTCCAGTTGTGTAATATGTTCTTGTAGATATCAGGAAGCCTCGTGAGGGTTTTCGTGCATACTAAGGCAGGCTGTATCATCGGCAAACGCAGATGTATGGATATTGCTGCTCAAAGGCATATCACAAGTGTAAATCAAATACAAAACTGGCCCCAGTATGCTCCCCTGTGGCACACAGGATGATACAGATTCAGGCACACTCATGAATTCTCCTTCCACAACCGTAAACTTCCGGGTAGTAATATAACTTTCTAATAGGTTCAGAAAATTTATTGGTAAATATGATTTCAATTTTAAAATAAGACCTTCATGCCTCACTTTATCAAATGCCTGGCAAACGAAACGTCGATAAACAGCGCTGAACAATACTTCTTTTCTTCAAATGTTTGTTTGTTCGATAGTGCTATGCTGACTTCTAAAACCAAATTGATGGTCCGGTATGCACCCACTACTAACTAGAATTGGGGACAATTTTGTCATGAGCAGTTTTTCGAAAAGTTTTGACATTGTTGATAGCAGACTTATTGGCCTGTATGACTCAGCTTTGGTAAGGTCTTTGCCGTGCTTTGGAATCATTTTAGCTTTGGCAAGCTTCCAGCTATTTAGATAATACTCCAGTCGTAAAATGGCGTTAAAAATAAATAACAGGATTCTAATTGCAATACGAGGCAACTTTATTAGCATCTGGTTACTAATTCCATCAATACCCGGAGCTTTCTTCGGGTTAAGTTCAGCAATTAGTTTTCGTACATCACACGTTCTAAGTTTTATGGGTCGAGGGGGTAGCGCCACTACATTCGGCAAATCAATAACACCAGTACATGAGTTAGCGGTAAATACTGATTTTAAATGCTCAGCAAATATTTTACATTTTTCAGTATCGCTTCTTTCCCAACCCCAAGTAGATGTACGCAGAGGTGGTTTAAACGCAACAGGTGTTTCAAGCTTTCTAGCAGCGCGCCACAAACAGTAATTAGATGCTGGTGTGCCATCAAGACCTTCCAGATAGTTTTTAAAAGATGCAGTTTTTTCAAATGCAGGCAAGTCTTGGAGTCGTTTAGTGCACTCTTCAAATCTGATTTTATGTTGGGGCGATCTGTGCTGTTGCCATTCCCTTCTAGCTCTTCTTTTTTTACTTACGAAACGTTCAATATCCGTAGAATAAATTCTATTAAATCCAGTCTGCGGGTAGGAGGTAGTCGCATGTTCAGCAGCCTGTTTTATATTTTTGATAAAATTGCCAATGTTAAATTCAATAGCTTCGGATGTTCTTAGCGTAATATTTTCCGTACAATGAGAACTGAGATATTTTCTGAACCCCAGCCAATTAACACCGTTGCTCGTCTTCACATACGGGTGAGGTAAGTCACTACTTAGTGGGCTACAAATTGTAGCGATCGTGGGAGAGTGATCGGAGGAAAGATCTTGAGACGCTTCAACATGAACTAATTCCCTAGAAATATTTTTCATGACTCCAAAATCTATAACATCCGGAATTTTTTGTATGTCCGTAGGCCAGTAAGTTGGCTCCCCACTCGAAATGACGTCCAAGCCCATTTTTGAAATTGTGTTGAACAATGCCCGACCTCTAGGTGTAATAAGATGCGAACCCAGAACGTATGTTTTGCATTGTAGTCTCCAGCTGCTACGAAGCAAGGGCGAAGGGATTTGTAGAAATCCTCGTATTGGTCCTCAGTAATTGCGAATCTAGGAGGGGAGTAAATTGATGATATGACAAAATTAGTGCAAAAATTTTCGACACAAATATTCGTTGCTTGTAAAGGCCGTGTCACACTATAATACAAGTATTAATACTTTTGTGGAAAATGCAACTCTGACATGTTGAGTTGTTATTGTCTTTTGAAATTTTTGATACAGAAATTAGATTAGGGATGCATTTTCGTCAAAAGTATTAATACTTGTATTATAGTGTGAAACGGCCTTAAATGATATTCGCAAATGTTGTCAATAATATAATGCTTGAGTCTTGACTTTATTAAAATTGCTGATCCACCGCATGCCCTTCCTCTCGGGTCCTTTGAATCATATCAGATGTAGCCATAAATTTTAAAAAAGCTTCTCGAAGTCAAATGAGTCTCAGAGACCAACATTATATCAATATTATTTTCCGTGAGGAAGTGCTCAAGTTCGTTTTTGTGTTGGCGAATGCCGTTTGCGTTCCAGAAACATATTGTTAACGTGTTCATGGCTTATTAAGTAATGCTTGAAGCAGAGTATTCTGCATTCGCAACATTTCTTGCATCATGCTAGTCATATTTGTTGTAAAATTGTTTATAGTTTGCACAAGATTTTCAATAGTGGCTTCAAGACGATTATAATTAAAGTTTGAGTTTGTATTTGTAGAATTATTTTGCGGTGAAACATTTTGCGTCGGAATAGAACTAGCCTTAGCAGCATCTGCATACGATACACGGGAGGTAACTGGTTGGCTCATTTGCTGAAAAGTGGCAGAGTAAGAGTTTGCTGATTGAGCTGGAGCTAATTTAGGTTTTTGCACCATAGTCTTCTTTACAAAAGAGTACACAGGACAACCTCTGTAGTTAGCGGTGTGATTACCTCCACAATTACTGCATTTTTTATCACTTTGATCTTTTGGTTTGTTGCAGCTAGCGGTGCCGTGGAATTCGCCACACACAACACAAACAGAGGGTAAATTGCAGTATGTTTTTGTATGGCCATATTCTTGGCAATTATGGCACTGTACAGGACCTGAACGCTTATGTGGCTCTTCAACTGTGATTTTTCGGTACAAGACGTATTTTAAATTATAAATTGAATGCGTCTAATTTTTTTTCAATTTTATATCATTAGGCTCAAGTTCAACACGAAATAGGGGTTGGGGAATCTTTTCTCTATTTATTATATTGGACACATTTTTTACCTTGAACCCCTGGAGGACGAGTGCATCTTTTATTTCTTCGGGGGCAACATAAGAATCTATGCCCTTCAATACGATCTGCATGCCTTTAGCGCTCTTAAGCTGGTATGTGTAGAAGCTTGTTTTACTTTTTTCAAATTCAGCAACCATTTTGCGGAAATCTGTTTCGTCATAGATTTGAATTTTCGTTTCATCGATATTGCCACGTTTTATTGGAACAATGTGATATTTATTCTCACAAATGACCAAAATTAATTTTTTAATAAGAGGGTTTGAATTTTTTTCTCTCAAATAGATTGGTGGCGGCTTGCAGGTTCTGTTCCCGGATTTATCAGGTGTATCGTTGTCATCTTGCAATATTTGAAAACGATTAGTGGAGGATGCACTGTTATCCCTAGATACCTTTGAAGCAGATGCAATTTTAGTAGAATTTGGGCTTCGCCCGCGCTTTCCCACAATAATATATCGGTACATTCCAACTTGGACCTTGGGCTTTGGGCTACTCTTATTTACAGTGACTAATTGGGTAAGTGATGAATCTGATGATATCGCTGATTTAAATGACGAAGTAGTAGGCAACTGTAATTTTAACGAATCACTAGTTGGCATTGGACAAAGCGAAGTTGATCGCTGACGAAAAATTGGCTTAGTCGTTAAAAAAAGTCTATCATTAGGTTTTTTATTTATTTTATTTAAATTAAGATCATCAGAACTCACAGTAAGTCTATTATCAGATTTTTTATTTTTATTGTTATCATTAAGATCATCAGAGCTCTCAGTAAGATAGGCATTTCTACCGTTATAACTCACTTCACAATTATTTGTTTTTGAGGTACTCATATAGAGTATTCCTCAAGGGCACTTTGTTAGTGTATTCCTCAAGGGCACTTTGAGTTATTTTGTTTACGGTTGTTTTTGTTTTTTTGTTGTTTTAGTTATTACTGTCTATGTAAAAAATATTAGCAAAGCAAAAAAGCTTGTTTATCAAAGTTAATGTACAACGAATACTATGTACTACAAATATTTTTTGTAGGGTTTTGTTTTGTTTGTATGTAAAAAAAAATTCCGCTAATACGTCTGTTCACTATGAAGGTACAACGAGAACTGCTTCGTCATGTGTTTCATATTTTTGTATTCATCCATGAATTTCTGATATTGACTCCTCAATTCGGGGTTTTTCTGAAGTCGATGTTCAAACGACTAGAAACGATTTAGAGCGATTTTGTAAGAATCACCGAGGATATCAGGATCTTGGTGGAACGGGATTTTTACAACAAAACGATTTTAATTTTTTCGCGTTGTATGATGTACAAACAATAGTCTTGCAATGGAAGCTTCAAGGCTGTCATTAGTTGTGGTTACTCCGCATATAAGCTGTTTTTTCCAGAAACTATCCATCCAAGCACAGTATTCTGGAGGGTTGGTAATTGTGGAGATAATTCGATTTGTCCAACTGAAAGTAGTTGAAGAAAGTGTTCAGCGCCCAACAAAATGTCGATTTTGTCCGGTTGGTTGGAATGTGGATCAGCTAGTACCAAGTTTTTGGGTAATGGCCAGTCATTTATGTTGATAAATTGTGCCCGTTGGGGAGAAATAATACGCGGATGGACAAATGCTTCGAGTTGTGTTGTAAATCCATTAATTCGAGAATGCAATGCTATGTTAACTCGGTGCTGTGTTTTAGTGGTGGTGCTGCCGATCCCCTAATGTTTGCCGATGACGGCTGCATTGGGATACCAAGTCGTTTGACTAGACGCTCAGTGATACAGTTTACCTGGGATCCTGAGTCAAGAATGCGCGGCATTCAATTTCTGATGAATCAGTTTTGAGTTTAACTACTGCAGTGCCAAGGATCACAGCTAATGATGACTGTTGACTTGCTGTGGTTAAAGAAGTAGCTTTTGATTTGGTTGAGCACCCTGGTATTGCAGGATAAGTCGTAGCTTCTACAATGGTCGTTGCAGAGGATGATGCTGCCTGTGGTTTTTCTTCATTTAATTGTTTTGACGGGTAGTTTTTGTTTTCTAGATGTTATGTTTCTTATTGCATTTCGTGCAACCCCTTGAGGTACATTGTTTTGAAGAATGACCAGATTTCAGGCAATTTACACATATTTTTTGTTTTTGGATGAAATTTAAGCGCTCGTATGGCTTGAGTTGTTGAAATCGTTGGCAACGATATAGCTGGTGAGGACCTATTTTACAAAGCACGCACGAAGGCTCAATTAATTAAGATGGTGCAGCTGTTGCACATACCTTCGAAGATAGCTTTTCTTTTTGGCCCATTGCCTCCATTAATTGAAATCGAGTTTCCAGAAAAGCTAGGAAGTGTTTGATTTTCTGTAGCTGTTTTGGATTTGTGATTGATTTTTCATATTGGTTATGAATGTTTCGATCCAGTTTCTTTACGAGGAGGTGCAATAGTATTAGTTGTGTCATGCAGTTGCTTGATTGATGCAATTTTTGGTCCAACTGCAGGTTGTTCGATCAGCTGCTGTATTAATGTTGCGACCAAAATTCGTCTATTGTCGTATCGCTATCTTAGCATTTCCCAGTGTTCATAATTTTACAAAAAGAAAAAAAAAACCCTGACCTATATTTTAAACTTCACTTCTCCTGTAGTTCATTGCACCTCACAATTAAACAAAATTATTATTATTTTAGAACGTTCATTGCACTTCAAAATTAAACAAAAGAAATAAGACACTTGGGGTATTCACAACAGTCTCTTAAGTGTCCTAAGTGTCATAATGTCTTAACATTTTAACATAGTTTAAAAAAATTGTTGTTGTGGCTCAAACAAAAAGGTCATAAAGTAATAAGACTTTCTCAGCTATGTTTATTGTTTGTCATAAGTACATGTAGAAATGCGTGAGAGTTTACCAAAGGAATTGAGAGAGAGAGTAAGCAATGCACAAAGGTGCTAAAACCGAAATACAAATAAGTACAATATTTATGATTGTAAATTATGAGGGTCGCTCACAGCATTATATTTTTTCGTGTTATTACTTTAAAACGTGTTAATTTATGAGTACCGTCTGAATACCCCAAATATTTTAAATTGTAAATTATGAGGGACTGCTCACAGCATTATATTTTTTCGTGTTATTACTTTAAAACGTGTTAATTTATGAGTACCATCTGAATACCCCAACTGTTTATAATTACTCTGCATAAGAATATCAAAATTGGGTCATACAAATTGCAAATGCATAAATGGTTGTTTTTTATACAATGAACTTGTACTTAAGCAATACGCTTAATAAAGCAAAATTTTATGACTTAAATTTTATTAAGCAATACAATTAATAGTAGAAAACTTTAATGACATATCAATAACTTCGTATATAAGAAACAAAGTTAAATTAAACATTTGTTCAATTACATTTTGAAAAGAAAACACAGTAATTTTTACGAAAAGTGATTTAACCAATAAGGTTTCAAGTGCTTGGTTTCATTAATACGTAAATCTTCCTGGCGAATCGCCTTGAAGATAATCCAAACAGGTTAAACAAAATAGTTTAACCTTATTCATTTACTGAATTAAACAGTGACTATCTGTCTCCAATGTCTTCATGTAGTCCCTAAAGAGCTATATAATCAGTAGTACCAATGTCAGTAGTTGCATTTCAATGACACGCACATGTTAAATGTCTATAGCAAAAAGCATTATCTGGGGTATAATGAGTCAGTAGTACTGGCTACAAAGTCAAAAATGGATCAATACTGACATTTTCTACAGGAAACGTACAAAGAAATATATGTTTAATAAACAACTATTGTAGCGAATCGATTTCAAATACCTCAGCTACCTCCGGTGTTTTCTTAAAGGGTCAGAAATAATGAAATATCTATGTTTGGGAGAATTTTTTCCTCAAGTATTTCTACATAAGGTTTGCTGGCTACCCCTTAAATTTAAATTGATTATTGAGGGGTTTAGCTGGATCCTATGCGCATTTCACTGTTGCTAATGCAGATCATCAGGGAACCTTTACCCAAAAATCTTAGAACAACTAGAGCTATTATGTTATAAACTTTCATTTAAACAAATGAGAAGTTCAACAAATAACAAAGTTGAAACAAGAACTCAATAATCAACATGTTTTTTATTTTCTTTCTTTACTACATTGGCTGACTTTTTTCAGCTCTAGTTGTAGTTGTAAAAAGTATGTAAAGAAAACAGAAATTGAACAATATCTCATTGGCAATGATTGTTGTATTTTGAAGTTAATAGCGTTAACATCGATATTGTTTGGAGTCAAAATAGCTCGTTCACGAAGCCAAGCATGATTAATGTAATTAGCTTGCAAATCTGGAAATATGCTTTCAATCAAAGCATCTTTCGTATTTACCATGTTGCAGAAATTTTCTGGCAATTTGATACATTGTGTGTCTCGATGCAATGGTATTGTTCCATTTCCAATGTTGAGCAATTGCTCGGAGAATGATATTGCCAATGGATTGTTCTACAGTTGTACACGATATTTTTGTTAAGACGTAATGTAGTGACATTTCGCCATAGATATGATTGTTTAATGCATGCGTTAAATTCATCAGCATATGTAGCGCGTAGAATAATAACGCAATATGATTTTGTGATTGAATGCCCGCAAGCATTAGTTTGATGAGATACGTTTTTCCAGTGCCACCTGGTGCGTCCAAAAAGAAAAATCCACATTGTTCGTATACATTCTTTTGTTCATCAGTGAGTCGTTGTTCATTATTTTCAACGAAAGTAGTTAAAGAGACCGTATTGTACAGTTGGTCGCGCTGAATCTCGCTGTTAATGATGTGATGCTGGGCGGTTAGGTGAGAGCATAGCAAAATGAGTGAGTGGCTTATTCGAAATCTGAATGCAAATATCTTCAATCTTTATTAGCGCTTCGTTATATATTTCCGGCGAAAAATCGATATTGGGATCTTTATGAGCGATCCGAATGCAATGTAAAATGTCATTGCTCATTGCATCTTTATATTTATTCAGACAGAAGCTTGAGATGGAAAACATGTCTTCAATAATATGGCGAATAAATGGCAAATTTGATGAGGAGAGGAACTTAATGCTGCATCTGCAAGTGTAATATCCCAATGGTTGTCATCTTCCAGCAAATGTAATTCGCGACACGCATCATGATCTGTGTCGTACAAAATCCCATTGACTGTTTGCAAGTGTTGGAAGGACATCGGTCCAGGAACATTAGCCAACAATAAACGCAAGAAGAAACATTTGCGTTGCTTTGGATGGACTGTGTATAATCGTCCTAATGTATTTCCCATAAATATGCCGTTGTATCCTTCAACCGGAACACCTCGCTGTCGTGGTTCCCACTTTTTTGACTTTTTGTTCCATGTGAAAAAGCGTGACACATCAGTATACATTAATATATTCAGTCAATGTGGTTTTTGGGGCAATTGATGCACGTTGTACAGCAGTCTCTGCCGTAAAATAAACACGCTGTCCATTTTCAAAGTGCACGGCCAAATGTATAACAGCAGGGTCTCTTGCGTGTATCGGAAAACTCAAAATACGCCAAACTGCTTCATTGCTCCTGATGTACCGGTTTATTTGATACCTTCTTACCTCATCGTTTTTGTTAAAATTTTGAACAGCAAATACAGCCATGTCACTGCCCTTATGGACATATTTGCATATATATTTTATGGACTTCACCGAACTGCAGATCTCAATGTTTATGAGTGCTTTGTAGGTTTTACATAGCTGTGGTGAATACGGAACCACCCACTGATTGTCAACGTCAACTGTTGTACCGTTTAACGTGCGTAATTGATGGAATTGACCACCATGGTCAGTGTCTCTACGACGATACAATGAATAGCCATCGATATTAGTGATTGTATCATTTGTAAACTTTTTTTGGAAAACTTTTCGTACATTTTCCATTGTCCATGCACGGCGCTGTCATGTTTTTAGCACCGCATGGACCATGGATCATGTTAGTGGTAGCAATCTCATACAATTCTTGATCGATATTCCGATCCGGAATTTCTGCTGAGATAGTTTTATCAATTTCTTCAGACTTTATTTTGTCGACCAACCAAATCAAAATATGCGCGTGTAGCAAACCTCGTTTTTGCCATTCAACAGAATACAGCCAGCAACGTGCTTTGCTAAATACAGAGGACTGTGTAATCAAGTTCATTAACGATTGTAACATTTGTCTGAAGACACGTGCAGTGATATCGTGTCGATCTAATGCAGTTTGACCTGGCAATAACGCAATTTTAATTTCATCCCATTTTGGATTACACGTAAATATAATGAAAAAATCTGGTCGTCCATACGCGCGCACAAAAGTCATGGCATCTTGAATATATTCCTGCATATGACGTGGGCTTCCAATATATGATGATGGAAGAATATATGAAGTACCGATGTCGTTGATATTAGTTATTCCATCTAAGTTACCAACAATAGCATCACGCAAGTGAATATATTCCTCAGCTCGAAGTTTTGCTTGATTAAACCTGATGTATCGCAATCGCTCACTTTAAATTTTCACATACATATCAACGATATATTGATGAAAGAGCTGGCGGTATTGGAGAATATTATTGTCTTCATTGGTATGAATCATCAACCGATATGCGTAGAAGCTTATCGCGCTCACTTTCTTACTGGTCTCTGTACCTGCAAAGTAAAAATATAATTCAGACAAAAATTAAATTAGCATAAAAATATAATATTAGGTAATGACATGTGTAGATTGTACCTATTGCTGGAATTCGTTGTTTGATATTTAAATGATATCCATCTTCTCTTTCCCAAAATATCATTGGATATTGTAAAGCGTCGTAAGAGCGATAAGTGTCTGCAATCATATGCACTGTGTTGTTTCTGCGTTTGATTTATATATCTACACGTTCAAATGCATCACCAACCATAACAACTGCAACTTCATTAATGGTCGGTGCATTATATCGGCCCACGTGCTGCACAGCTGGTACTTCGTCAGTTTTGATAACGATTGCATAGTTGTCGTTTTGCAGTTTGTTTGAAAGGGTATTAAACAACTGGAGAAACTGGTTGTGGTTCTGTAAAAAGGTTTCTAAAATACCCACAATTGCTCGATCCTCCATCTGCTCGATATAGTTGTACTGTCAGCATGCATTTATTTGCTGCTCCTCATCACCCATGAAGTAGATTTGCAGAAATGTTGAATCACTATCAGACATTGGTATTAAGGACCCAATTTGATGATACACTTGGACCTGAATCTTAAAGGTTGATTGAAAATTGCGACCATCATCTCTGTGAACGATTTTTGTTGCTCCAAATGATGTCATTTGAAATTTGAATTTTAAGCAAAAACAATTTAGATTGAGATGTACCTCCAGCCAAAAGTGCTTTCAATGGTTCTGGTGGCGAATTCAATGGTGGCAATACAACTTTTCCAGACGCGCAGCAGAAACCGGCCGATTCACCTTTGTATTGGAGTGCATGATAGTGTTGGCATTGTTTGCTCATAGCACCAATTACAATTTGTGAATGTGACGAATAGTCGATGTCCGACTCATATTCAAACGCAAGGCGAAGAAAACATGTACGTGTCTGAATGTGTCGGTGACTCGTTCACGGGCCAGTCTTTGTCTCAATGCATTAGCTCGAAGGCGTTCATTGCGGTGCTCTTGACTTTCATTAGCACGTGCGATTGCACTGAAAATGTGACAGCAAAAATATACAAAGAC
Source organism: Tachina lurida (assembly GCA_944452675.1). NCBI lineage: Eukaryota > Metazoa > Arthropoda > Insecta > Diptera > Tachinidae > Tachina > Tachina lurida. The sequence continues at coordinate 99,054,767 of OX101752.1, forward strand.
ACGGTACAAAAAAATTTAAATGTGAAAATAACGAAACGCACTTAATGTAATACACTGAAATTAGAATACCTACGTGTCGCCGTAGTTGTGGCTTGATTCAAATATGTGTTGTTTTCAATGACACCACACTCGTTGTCTTCCAATTCGAAATAAAACAAACCACTTTTGCATAATTTAAACTTTACTTTTGTTTCAGAAAATTACGTGACTCAACGAATTAAAAAAGGAAAGCAGATTGAGAACGAACAAAAAAGAAAAGCAAACAAATAAGCTCGATGCCCACCGCGACTGTTTTAACGGCGGCAGTAATCGAGTCCATGTTACTTTGGGCCTTTCACCATCATTGCCTAATGCACATTGGAGGCAGTTGGTGGCTGGCGACGAATTTATGGCGTGTGTGTATTTTTGAAGTAAACAACGCTCAATATTTACGTAAATGCGATACCATATAATATAAAAACACAGCGCACAAAAAAAAATAAATGCATTGAATGAATGAATACACAAAAATTCATTCAAGTCGATCCAGTCATGTAGTTGCAGTGTAGTTGAATTACCTAAATACCGATTGCAGCGCCATCTGCCGGGCTGGTTTGTAAATGTAAACCATCCAAGGTGGCACCAAAATTCATGCAAAAAAATTTTATTCAGTGACATACACACGTACAGTAGAATTATATACATAAAGAAGATTTGTATGGGAGGTACCACGCGTCTTTATCAAATCCCGCCTATATTTGCAGCAGAACTTAAAATATGTTCACTCAACCGAAATACCAAATTCTGTTTAAATACCGTTAGCAGGAGCAGAAATATTGGATTCTAAATTTGTGGTTTGTACGGGAGGTACCACGCCCCTTTGTACGGTCCCGCCCATATTTGCAGCAGCACTTAACAAATGCACACCAAACCGACGTACCAAATTTTGTGCAAATACCGTTATCAGGAGTAGGGATGGGCAAATGAGTAAAATGTATCGATATATATCGAATCGATATTTTTGAGCAGTATCGATATATATATTTTGAAAACATCGATATTTCGATATATCGATATATTTTGCATACAAATAGAAATAAAAAATTTAGCAAAAAAAGCATCACATACATACATACATATGTAAATGTTTTTATACTCAAATCGCATTTATTGCGTACAAATTTCAAAATATCTATATTTTTGGTCAAAACCGCTTAAAAAAGTAATTTGTACGGACAATAATTTTGACGTTTTATTTTTTTGCTTTAAAAATTAAATCAGCCAGTGCTGTCAGATGATTTTTAGAAAAATACCACGTAAAAACTTTCCCCTACGAAAATATCTATGTAATTAATCATTTTAATTTAAAGAAACAGAAACTAGCAACATTTATACTAGTCGGCATATATATTTTGATATTAAAACTGCTTAAATTAGTTAGAAATAACTATTGTATAATATTGGCAAATAAAACATTTTACAGATTTCAAATGTGTTTTGTTAATCTTTTTTGATTGAAACTGAAAATGGAAGAGTTCAGTATGTGGCATAAGTATTTTGACATAAGGCTTCATTAGTCTTTACTTTCTGTTGCCGTTCTGTTTCTAAATTGTAATAGTTACTTTTTCTGTAATAAATTATCAGCTGTTTCAGACCAGAACGGTCACTAAAGTGATAAGTTTTGCATCGTCCATTGTTATATTTCAATATAGTGTTAAAGGGTTTTGTGGTAAAAATTAAATATTTTAAATTCTTAAACCACAATCCCAATTTATTTCAAAATGTATTTATTTTATTTATGCTGTCGCTTACAATTACTTAACAGTTTTTTGACTTTCACAGTTTGAACGAAACAGAATTTTTATGAATAAAAGGAGTCAGATGAACAGAAAGTAAAAACTAATTCTGCCCTTATGCTTTAAACCCACACAAACCAAATTTCACATTTAGCTTAGTCAACAAATAAAAGTCACCTGATTTAGTGGGATCACCTTATAGTTGCGCATTGGCTGTTACAGTAGTTTTCGTTTATAGTCACTACCGCTTATTGTCACATTAATGATATAGTCCATATTTAATGTTTTTTGTGGCTTTTGAACTTAATTTCATTCAAAAAGTTGGCGATATAGTCCATTTACTATATAGTCATATTTGACATATATGCACCGAGTTTGTGGTAGTCAAAATTCAAATTGTATGCAAACAATTCGGGTTATAGTCACAAAAATTTTCAACAGATTTTTTTAGTTATTTATTTAAGCCATAAACCAAAAAGTAAATCTAAATTTCAACCTCCATCTACTGTTTAGTAGAAGAACATGTCTTTAGAACAAAACATTGTTGCATAAAAGACCACAAAAACTTGCCTTTTAAATACAACAAAAAAAAAACACCTTCCAACACCAAAAGAAATTTTGAATTCTTTAGATTTTTTAAGAATTTTTTGCATAGAAAATGATATTGAGGGTCATTCTTTGTTTGAAAAAATAGAGGACATGACTTTAAAACAATCACTTATATTGAAGCAATCTAAAATTACTGCCTTTTTTGAAAGCAATTAATAATCTATTTTTAACTACAAGTTTTGTGAAATGTGCAAATATTTTGTAAAATGAAGTCATTTATAAATAATAACAGCCTGTTTTTCGAAAATGAATAAGTGTATACGTTCGTTAAAATAACGAATGAAATCATGTTTACGTTTTGGTAGCATTTATTAATTTTCATGTGAGTCACAACAAAAGAGCTTTCAGTTTTACACACTCATAAAATTTCTTATGTAAAATTAATTAATAATCAGTCTACATATTTTTTTCTTTAAGTTACAAAAAAATAAAAGTAACGAGAAAATGTGAATGACTTTTTCATAAAATTTAAAATAAATTTAAAATGAAATTTATTTAAAATTTTTCATCGAATATTTTTAATAGATTTTATTTTTTTTATTCTTTCACTGTAATAATTTTTTGAGTTTATATTTTTGGTTATAACTAAAAAGCTCTTTTTATGTGAAAACTAAAGCTTTAGAAAATGTTTTATAAAAATCAAATTTTAAACGTTATCGTTTATAAATGAAACATAAAAACGAAAGGGCTTATGTTTTCGAAAAACAGGCTGTAAATATGAATTTAGTTTATTTGGTTTATATTCACATAATTGGATTGTATGGAAATTATTTTATATACCTCTGCGTGGCATATAAAAAAGTTAGGCTTATAGTCACATTAGCGATATAGTCCACAATTTCTGTGCAATTTTAAATGTGACTATAAGCGAAAACTACTGTATTAAGAAATTTCTCTTTTTTATCTTCGCATCACTAGTAATGATGCATACAGTTAAAAGCGGCTAAAATTTATAGAGCTCCGCAAAATATCGAAACCCGATACTCGTAAATAAGAATCGATGTATCGATATATCGGATTTTGAAATATCGGCGATATATATCGATATTTATTTTCTCAAATATCGATATTTCGATATATCGATATTTTTTGCCCATCCCTAATCAAGAGCAGAAATAATATATTTTTAATTTGTGGTTTGTATGGGAGGTACCGCGCCCCTTTGCCCAATTGGACCGAATTGTAAATCTAAACCACCCGGGGCGCCACCCAAACGCATACAAACAAATTTATGCAAATCGGTCCAACCGCTTAGGAGGAGTTCAGTCACAACACACGTATAGTAGAATTATATATATAAAGAAGATTTATTTACGAGTATTAAATTTTATAAAAATGAGATTTGTATATTTTTATATATATTTTCATTTTTAACTTGTTAAAGTTTCACTTTATACTATACCACCACAAAATGTAAATTTTTTATTAGCAAAAAAAGTGACGTTAGTTTCTTTGAGGTACGTCTTTATATCGAAAAAAAACTTAACATAAATACCATGGTTCGTGTTGCATAGCTGAGCTAAAAAATATTTTATTTTGATTCAGTATCTTTATAAGTTTCAGAAAAACGCTGAAAAACCGCGAACTAAGTAACTTTTCCGCTAAAAACCACGCTGGTGGCTTTTTTGATAGACTTGCCGCTAATGACAAGTAAATACAGTCATATAAAGCGGGAAAACTGTCATTTTGGCAACACTGACGTAGAGCAATAATTTATGCATACAAAGTGTACCTTTTGCTCAAAATTTTTGAGTAGAAGTAAATACTCAGGTTTTATGCATTAGACCCATTGAGGTAGTTTACACGAGAACAATTTTTAAGCCGCACAATTTTTGTTCTTTTCCAAATTACACGAGACTAATGCATCTTAAATAAAATGTATACGTATACACAGTTTTCTGCGGGTTAGTGTTTTTCGTATTAATTTAACATATGCTGTTTTTTTTAAGTTGTGTGTGTATTAGTTTTGTGCTGCTTATGCGGGGTTGTAGCTGGTTGAAAAATTATGCCAAACACAAAACCACTCTCTTTGCCTCTCTCACCTACAAAATGGCATAATACGCCAGCACAATTATGCCCGTGTAAATCAGCGCATTGAGTTGTTTTACAGATTTTCTTAGAGAGTGTTGTGATCTGCTTGATGTACTTTTAGCTACTTATTTATACTATGTAACATCAAAGACTATAAATATATAAAGATGTTCCACGTAGAACATTAAATGAAAACTAAAATTTTTTGTGTTTATAGATGCTGTGGGGGAAGTAACAAGGGAAAAATAAATTATTTGTTATTTGAACGAAACCACAAAGAGAGCACAAAATTTTTGAGCATTCACACTTATATAAATATGTATGTAGTAATGTTGTATGGCATACAATGTATGCACATACATAATTGAAGCTTATAGAGAAATTTAGTTGTGTGTGTGTTTTATTTCTTGTTTAAAGCGCAGTCAAGTAGGAGCAAAAATATGAAATAACTAAAAGAAGTTTCTTGTTTTGATACATTCATGTGCAAATAAATCATGAAAATCAAATGCGACCGATTGTGTTATTGTAGGGTAAAAATACGTGTTTTATTGTTGTAAAATTAAAAATAAGTTGATTCGCACCGAACTATAATTATTTTATTTAGAAATTTCAATTATATGTATATCAATTATATACATATTTCAATTACAGTGGAATCTCTATTGAGCGGACACTGAAGGGACCATTGAAATGTGTCCGTACAAGGGAACTGTCCGGTCAAGAGAAAACTAAACATTTAAATGGAGCGCTGCTGGGACCTGTCAAAAGTGTCCGTCTACAGGGGTGTCCGCCTATAGGAAGTGTCCGTTAAGGGAGATTAAGAAACAGATAAGTTTCTTTATCATAATTTTTAGCGTGAACAAACATTTCTGAAGGATATGACAAAACTTGTGCTGGTTTAATTATATCCACACGACATTTAGCGCAAGTAATTCGTTGAGCTACATATATAACCAACAAAATATCGGCTTGATGTTAACTCTATTGGAACATTATTAGAGTTAAAACAATCTGCATCTTCATTAAAATAATCTTCATTTTCATCGAATATGTTTGTTACATTAACGTCAGGTGTGCGACTACTTTCTGCTGTACTTCGACTTCTTTGAGTATCTTCTAAAATTGTTTGGAACTCAATAGGTAAAAATATCGTATCGTCGTTTGTACAATTTGAAGAGGTACTAAATTGCGTTATTTTAAGAGATAGCAGTTTAGCTACTGCGACATTTAATTCATAGACCGAAGGATTTTTGCAGTGTCCGCCCTTGGGACGTAGGTATATATGAAAACAAGTTTTCCAATGGATCTTGATTAATATGGCTCGTTAAAATGCATATCAAATTTGAGTTTTCCGCAAACAATTCACGATAACGATAAAATAGCTCTCGTAGTTTGAATTAGGCCATCAATTGAAAATATTTTATTTCCTGCGTATTCAACCTGTTTCATATAGGTAATTAGCTCTTCGAGTAATTACCAAGTTGTGCTTTTCGGCTTCAGGCCACGCTTCAGGGGCTTTGCATCGTTAAAATACATGCTGTTTAAGCAATCCAAATAGCTTTCGAGTTTTTTTATAAAAGAGCACGTTGAAGTGGCTATTGTTGCGGAACTTCGTGTAAACTGGCGATTTTCATTTACAGATTGGATTGCAGCAGCAACTGAATTGCTTAAAGTTTGGACAGCTAGGCCAACACGTATCTTCTGAAAATTATTTGGGTTTATGTGCACCGTTGTTAATTTTGTCATTTTGGTTACTTTTCCATACTCCAACTCGAATATTTCTCTAACAACGTCGAATCGCGCTACGCCATGCAGTGTTTTAAAATCGGCTTTGATGAAAGCATTTGTTATGGATTTGAAAATATGGGGTACGTCGTACATCAGGTAAATTTTTGCATTTTTATAAATAAAATAAGGTTTTTCACAAGATCCGCCTAGCATATCATAGCATTTTCTATCCTTGATCACACGTAAGCCCACGCACATTTAGTCCCATTTCTCTTAAAATGTCAAAGTTTGACTCCACAAGTTTTTTTAGTACATCACCTTTTATTGAACTGGAAGTAACAAAATAGTTTAAAACGAACTTCCAACTTTTTACAACTCCTCTTATCATAAAAACGCAAACTTGGGACCCCATTTGATTCACTCGTTCATATCCTAAATCGACAACTCCATCTATAACATCTGCACATTTATTATAAGTAAATTTTTTTCTTATAGATACTTCATCAAAAATTAAAATGCATTCTTTTCCAAAAGGTTGCATCTTTTTAACAGTTTCTGTGAGCGCATTGTATATACATGAATTGTTACCTGGCTGCAAATTTTTAATGCTACTCCATCTACTAAGGGATGAAGGACTCGGAAGGTTCAATTTCAATATATTTCTTAAGAACAACTATGTGGAGGTTGATCTTTAAAATATACTTTGAGAAAAGCTTATCTCATGCTCTTCCCAACGCGCATTTGTCCCTCTATTTATCTTTAGGAGCATTTTGCAAAATATTTTTCGTTTGGACTTATATTTAAATTAAATAAGTAAATTTATATTCGGTGCGAATCCATGTATTTGCAAAAGTACAACAATAAAATACATATTTTTGCCCTATAAATAGACAATCGGTAACATTAAATTTTATGTAGCTTATGTCCATACACTTATGCATATGTGCGAAAACACAGGTTCTTTTTGTTTGTGTAAATTTTTTCTTTGCTTTAACCCTGCAGATAAAAGGAGTAGTATGTGATCAGAAACATACTAGTTGCTTTTGAATTCAGACTGGTTGCACATCTGTTTTTTTTCATACAACGAACTATCGACTTTTACATTGGGTTGTCATAGGAGCACAACTAGTTGTTTTGTGTAGAGTTGCATACTAGTTGAATGACTAGTTGCTGTTATACTAGTTTATATCAATGCCTGTTATGGATAGTTTTGTACTATTATTTTATAAAATAGTTTTATACCAGTATTCTATAAAACAATTCATTCAAAACATAAAAACTCAACAATGAAAAACACTTACTGCGTATTTAAATTTAAATGAAACTTATCCGCCGCCAAAATAAAATATTGTTGAGAGTTAAAACACTGATCAATTTGTAATGACGCAGAAGACATTCAAATTCCTTTACAAAAAATTTTACCAAATACAAAAAAAAGGGAGAGAAAGAGACAGGCCGTCGCTTGTAGAGAAGTGCAGCCGATATTTCATCAAGCTTCTTAGTTCTGTCTCTTTATAACTAGTATAGGACTGTTCCAAAACGTAACTACTCCAAAAATTAGCAACAGGGAAATTAAATACACACATCCATTCATACTTACGCATGCAAAGGCACACACACATGCATGCGTATGCAGATGAATAGCGAAGACTTGAGAATAATAAGTGCTCTGAGAAAATAAATTACTCTCTTTGAAACAAATGGATTTAGTAGTAAATCCACCAGCAAATTAAGCACTGACAGTACAATGTATGGACGTAGAACATCTTTATATATTTATAGTCTTTGGTAACATGTAGATAATTTTCATCACAGAGGGTATACAGGCATGTCACGAGACAAACAAGAATTTGTGTTTTCGGATTTCTCGCTCACTCTGTCACTGCGTCTTTCTTAAACATTCTTTCTTGGTGGCACTTTTTAGCTTATTTTAATTTTATGTATACTTTGTAACCTCGTTCGATTGGCGATTTTTGTAAATAAATGTTAAAAATTATTTTTGGGAATTGTTACAATTTTAGTTTAACATTTATTAACGCAATAATAATCCCAAATTATTATTTTACTTATTAAGTAAACATAAAAAATACATTGAAATTGATTAGTGAGGGGTTTAGCTGGATCCTATGGGCATTTCACTATTGCTAATGCAGATCATCAGGGAACCTTTACCCAAAAAAGCTTAGAACAACTAGAGTTATTATGTTATAAACTTCATTTAAACAAATGAGAAACCCAACAAATAACAAAGTTGAAATAAGAGCTCAATAATTATACACTGCGGAGCAAAATTTCAACTTCAAGTCGTTACCATATGAATTTGGCACATGATCTTAATGTAGAATCTTTCACCAAATCCGAATTTGAAGTCAGAATGGTCAAAAGTGGAACAAATTTCGGGAATTGTACAACTACCGTTATTTAAAAAAGATGATATTACTCTAATAAAAGAATCTTGGTAAGTATTATATAAATTTTTTAGTTATTTCTTCTATTTGAATGATTACAAAATCATTAAAGTAATCATGGTTTGCTTGTAAAAATTTATTAAGAAATGTCTGAAATACAGTGGAACAAATTTCAAATTTCACAAAAATTTTACTGATTTTTTGCAATTTTGCTTTTTACAATTTAGTTTTTTTAAAACAAATAAATAATTTTTTTTAAGTTTTGTCACTTATCACGTTAGAATATTTTAATAATAACATTTTGTGCACAATAGAATACAGATCGGAGCAAAAATGATAAGGTTACAGAAAATTAATTCAATGTGGGTTACACTTTTATCAAATAAAAAAACACACAAGAAAATATAGAAATATGTATAAAGGTAACAATGAAATTAAAAAGGGCTTAAAACTGTTGAGTTGCTTTGTCTGTTGTAATTATTTTCTACCTCTCACACAAGGAACCAACAAAATTCGCCCAACATCGCCTCATCATACGCCCCTTGATACCGACGTTCCATTTTCTTGTATTTGTTGCTGAAAATGCTCACCATGCTCGTCGCTTTCATCGCCAAGGTTATTTGGGAAGAAATTTAAGTGTGAATGCAAAAGGTGTATTTTAAGAGACATATTAACTCCTTTTTTAAGAAAGACATAAAAATGAATGTTAACATAAATAAAAACAAAATCGAGTTTGAAACCTTACCAATTTTCTCATAATTTTTTAACAAGTGTTCAATTATGTATATCTTTATAGTTTGGGCTCCTGAAATTTCCTAGAGAGCCTGATTCAACTAAACCAAATGAATTGCATGCCTTTAATTCATCTTCTGAGAAAATCTAAATGGCATATACCGACTGCGGTACAGTAAATTACTTTAATATTCTGAAGGCATACAGGGTGCCCCTGTAGATGAGTGGTAGTGATGCTAGCCTCTCAGTCCAGAGGTCGTGGGTTCGATTCCTGCCATAGACCCTGGGTGTATCCGCAGGCAAGCTAATAGCTTTGCGAGTTGTGTTGTGTCTAAAAAAAAATAAAAAATTAAGAAATGCATAATTACTTTGAGCGTGACATCCATATAGTTAAACGAGTTTCGCAGGAATTGCATATAGTATTTGCGGTCCAATTCAAAATGCATTTTGTAATTGGCTTGAAAAATTTGACTGCTGTGCAAAACAATAAACTCCACAAGCATAGCAAAATTTGTTCGGATTGCTCTGGCAAAAAAATTCTCGTTTTGCACAATGCATTTTATTTTTGTTAATATGAGAACTCTCAACTCTGCGTTTCAAGAGAATCAAAAAATTAAGCAATCAATTTAAAATTGTGAACTGTCAATGTTTATAACACTTACAGCGTTCGTTTTTCAAATTTTTCTTTGGGTTCTTGATTTAATAAAAACCGAAAAGGGGGTTAATTCACTAAATCTTCTGCAGCTTTGTAATTTTTGCACCAATCATCACCTTATAGGGCGCAAAAGGTTTGTACTAAAATTAGCTAATGTTTTTTGTAAAAAATCTTAACATTTTAAATTGTTTAGTTAAAAAAAGAAACTTTGAAAACAGCAAAATTGCAAAAAATCATCTAATTTGTAATGAAAATTGAAATTTTGTGCACTGTATCTCCATCATTTCTCGACTAATGTTGATATGCGATGTATGTTTATTTTAAAATATGTATAAACCAACGAATATTTTTGAAGATATTTATTTGCATTTAAGCCAAATCATCTTTTTTAAAAACCCGAATAACGGTAATGTGGGTATATCTCGAAAACTGTTCTACTTTCCACAATTTTGACTTCATATTGGGACTCAGCAAACGATTTTACATTAAAATTGGGTGTCAGATACATTTGGTCAAAAAACTGTCACGTAATAATTATAATCAACATGTTTTTTTTATTTTCTTACCTTACTACATTGGCTGACTTTTTTTCAGCTCGAATTGTAGTTGCAAAATTTATGTAAAGAAAATAAATGTAAATAGCAACAACAGTTGTTCAGGAATAGAGTGTTGCCACACAAGTAATATTTTAAAATATGCATGTGTACTGAGAGGACAACCAATCTTGCTTCTTTCTGTTTTATTAATAATTCTTAAAGACAATCATGTGCGTTTTTTTTACAATAAAATTTTTTTTACGATATCTCAGAAAGCTTATCATGTGATCTTACTCTCTAAATAAAAATATAAATATCTAAACAAATATATTTGAGATTAATTAAAAATATTCAGCAAACATTTTCAAATACGCTACACCAAAGACTATAAATATATAAAGATGTTCCACGTAGAACATTAAATGAAAACTAAAATTTTTTGTGTTTATAGATGCTGTGGGGGAAGTAACAAGGGAAAAATAAATTGTTTGTTATTTGAACGAAACCACAAAGAGAGCACAAAATTTTTGAGCATTCACACTTATATAAATATGTATGTAGTAATGTTGTATGGCATACAATGTATGCACACACATAATTGAAGCTTATAGAGAAATTTAGTTGTGTGTGTGTTATATTTCTTGTTAAAGCGCAGTCAAGTAGGAGCAAAAATATGAAATAACTAAAAGAAGTTTCTTGTTTTGATACATTCATGTGCAAATAAATCATGAAAATCAAATGCGACCGATTGTGTTATTGTAGGGTAAAAATACGTGTTTTATTGTTGTAAAATTAAAAATAAGTTGATTCGCACCGAACTATAATTATTTTATTTAGAAATTTCAATTATATGTATATCAATTATATACATATTTCAATTACAGTGGAATCTCTATTGAGCGGACACTGAAGGGACCATTGAAATGTGTCCGTACAAGGGAACTGTCCGGTCAAGAGAAAACTAAACATTTAAATGGAGCGCTGCTGGGACCTGTCAAAAGTGTCCGTCTACAGGGGGTGTCCGCCTATAGGAAGTGTCCGTTAAGGGAGATTCCACTGTATTATCTGTTTCTTTATCATAATTTTTAGCGTGAACAAACATTTCTGAAGGATATGACAAAAGTTGTGCTGGTTTAATTATATCCACACGACATTTAGCGCAAGTAATTCGTTGAGCTACATATATAACCAACAAAATATCGGCTTGATGTTAACTCTATTGGAACATTATTAGAGTTAAAACAATCTGCATCTTCATTAAAATAATCTTCATTTTCATCGAATATGTTTGTTACATTAACGTCAGGTGTGCGACTACTTTCTGCTGTACTTCGACTTTTTTGAGTATCTTCTAAAATTGTTTGGAACTCAATAGGTAAAAATATCGCATCGTCGTTTGCACAATTTGAAGAGGTACTAAATTGCGTTATTTTAAGAGATAGCAGTTCAGCTACTGCGACATTTAATTCATAGACCGAAGGATTTTTGCAGTGTCCGCCCTTGGGACGTAGGTATATATGAAAACAAGTTTTCCAATGGATCTTGATTAATATGGCTCGTTAAAATGCATATCAAATTTGAGTTTTCCGCAAACAATTCACGATAACGATAAAATAGCTCTCGTAGTTTGAATTAGGCCATCAATTGAAAATATTTTATTTCCTGCGTATTCAACCTGTTTCATATAGGTAATTAGCTCTTCGAGTAATTACCAAGTTGTGCTTTTCGGCTTCAGGCCACGCTTCAGGGGCTTTGCATCGTTAAAATACATGCTGTTTAAGCAATCCAAATAGCTTTCGAGTTTTTTTTATAAAAGAGCACGTTGAAGTGGCTATTGTTGCGGAACTTCGTGTAAACTGGCGATTTTCATTTACAGATTGGATTGCAGCAGCAACTGAATTGCTTAAAGTTTGGACAGCTAGGCCAACACGTATCTTCTGAAAATTATTTGGGTTTATGTTAATTTTGTCATTTTGGTTACTTTTCCATACTCCAACTCGAATATTTCTCTAACAACGTCGAATCGCGCTACGCCATGCAGTGTTTTAAAATCGGCTTTGATGAAAGCATTTGTTATGGATTTGAAAATATGGGGTACGTCGTACATCAGGTAAATTTTTGCATTTTTATAAATAAAATAAGATTTTTCACAAGATCCGCCTAGCATATCATAGCATTTTCTATCCTTGATCACACGTAAGCCCACGCACATTTAGTCCCATTTCTCTTAAAATGTCAAAGTTTGACTCCACAAGTTTTTTTAGTACATCACCTTTTATTGAACTGGAAGTAACAAAATAGTTTAAAACGAACTTCCAACTTTTTACAACTCCTCTTATCATAAAAACGCAAACTTGGGACCCCATTTGATTCACTCGTTCATATCCTAAATCGACAACTCCATCTATAACATCTGCACATTTATTATAAGTAAATTTTTTTCTTATAGATACTTCATCAAAAATTAAAATGCATTCTTTTTCAAAAGGTTGCATCTTTTTCACAGTTTCTGTGAGCGCATTGTATATACATGAATTGTTACCTGGCTGCAAATTTTTAATGCTACTCCATCTACTAAGGGATGAAGGACTCGGAAGGTTCAATTTCAATATATTTCTTAAGAACAAGTATGTGGAGGTTGATCTTTAAAATATACTTTGAGAAAAGCTTATCTCATGCTCTTCCCAACGCGCATTTGTCCCTCTATTTATCTTTAGGAGCATTTTGCAAAATGTTTTTCGTTTGGACTTATATTTAAATTAAATAAGTAAATTTATATTCGGTGCGAATCCATGTATTTGCAAAAGTACAACAATAAAATACATATTTTTGCCCTATAAATAGACAATCGGTAACATTAAATTTTATGTAACTTATGTCCATACACTTATGCATATGTGCGAAAACACAAGTTCTTTTTGTTTGTGTAAATTTTTTCTTTGCTTTAACCCTGCAGATAAAAGGAGTAGTATGTGATCAGAAACATACTAGTTGCTTTTGAATTCAGACTGGTTGCACATCTGTTTTTTTTCATACAACGAACTATCGACTTTTACATTGGGTTGTCATAGGAGCACAACTAGTTGTTTTGTGTAGAGTTGCATACTAGTTGAAGGACTAGTTGCTGTTATACTAGTTTATATCAATGCCTGTTATGGATAGTTTTGTACTATTATTTTATAAAATAGTTTTATACCAGTATTCTATAAAACAATTCATTCAAAACATAAAAACTCAACAATGAAAAACACTTACTGCGTATTTAAATTTAAATGAAACTTATCCGCCGCCAAAATAAAATATTGTTGAGAGTTAAAACACTGATCAATTTGTAATGACGCAGAAGACATTCAAATTCCTTTACAAAAAATTTTACCAAATACAAAAAAAAGGGAGAGAAAGAGACAGGCCGTCGCTTGTAGAGAAGTGCAGCCGATATTTCATCAAGCTTCTTAGTTCTGTCTCTTTATAACTAGTATAGGACTGTTCCAAAACGTAACTACTCCAAAAATTAGCAACAGGGAAATTAAATACACACATCCATTCATACTTACGCATGCAAAGGCACACACACATGCATGCGTATGCAGATGAATAGCGAAGACTTGAGAATAATAAGTGCTCTGAGAAAATAAATTACTCTCTTTGAAACAAATGGATTTAGTAGTAAATCCACCAGCAAATTAAGCACTGACAGTACAATGTATGGACGTAGAACATCTTTATATATTTATAGTCTTTGGTAACATGTAGATAATTTTCATCACAGAGGGTATACAGGCATGTCACGAGACAAACAAGAATTTGTGTTTTCGGATTTCTCGCTCACTCTGTCACTGCGTCTTTCTTAAACATTCTTTCTTGGTGGCACTTTTTAGCTTATTTTAATTTTATGTATACTTTGTAACCTCGTTCGATTGGCGATTTTTGTAAATAAATGTTAAAAATTATTTTTGGGAATTGTTACAATTTTAGTTTAACATTTATTAACGCAATAATAATCCCAAATTATTATTTTACTTATTAAGTAAACATAAAAAATACATTGAAATTGATTAGTGAGGGGTTTAGCTGGATCCTATGCGCATTTCACTATTGCTAATGCAGATCATCAGGGAACCTTTACCCAAAAAAGCTTAGAACAACTAGAGTTATTATGTTATAAACTTCATTTAAACAAATGAGAAACCCAACAAATAACAAAGTTGAAATAAGAGCTCAATAATTATACACTGCGGAGCAAAATTTCAACTTCAAGTCGTTACCATATGAATTTGGCACATGATCTTAATGTAGAATCTTTCACCAAATCCGAATTTGAAGTCAGAATGGTCAAAAGTGGAACAAATTTCGGGAATTGTACAACTACCGTTATTTAAAAAAGATGATATTACTCTAATAAAAGAATCTTGGTAAGTATTATATAAATTTTTTAGTTATTTCTTCTATTTGAATGATTACAAAATCATTAAAGTAATCATGGTTTGCTTGTAAAAATTTATTAAGAAATGTCTGAAATACAGTGGAACAAATTTCAAATTTCACAAAAATTTTACTGATTTTTTGCAATTTTGCTTTTTACAATTTAGTTTTTTTAAAACAAATAAATAATTTTTTTTAAGTTTTGTCACTTATCACGTTAGAATATTTTAATAATAACATTTTGTGCACAATAGAATACAGATCGGAGCAAAAATGATAAGGTTACAGAAAATTAATTCAATGTGGGTTACACTTTTATCAAATAAAAAAACACACAAGAAAATATAGAAATATGTATAAAGGTAACAATGAAATTAAAAAGGGCTTAAAACTGTTGAGTTGCTTTGTCTGTTGTAATTATTTTCTACCTCTCACACAAGGAACCAACAAAATTCGCCCAACATCGCCTCATCATACGCCCCTTGATACCGACGTTCCATTTTCTTGTATTTGTTGCTGAAAATGCTCACCATGCTCGTCGCTTTCATCGCCAAGGTTATTTGGGAAGAAATTTAAGTGTGAATGCAAAAGGTGTATTTTAAGAGACATATTAACTCCTTTTTTAAGAAAGACATAAAAATGAATGTTAACATAAATAAAAACAAAATCGAGTTTGAAACCTTACCAATTTTCTCATAATTTTTTAACAAGTGTTCAATTATGTATATCTTTATAGTTTGGGCTCCTGAAATTTCCTAGAAAGCCTGATTCAACTAAACCAAATGAATTGCATGCCTTTAATTCATCTTCTGAGAAAATCTAAATGGCATATACCGACTGCGGTACAGTAAATTACTTTAATATTCTGAAGGCATACAGGGTGCCCCTGTAGATGAGTGGTAGTGATGCTAGCCTCTCAGTCCAGAGGTCGTGGGTTCGATTCCTGCCATAGACCCTGGGTGTATCCGCAGGCAAGCTAATAGCTTTGCGAGTTGTGTTGTGTCTAAAAAAAAATAAAAAATTAAGAAATGCATAATTACTTTGAGCGTGACATCCATATAGTTAAACGAGTTTCGCAGGAATTGCATATAGTATTTGCGGTCCAATTCAAAATGCATTTTGTAATTGGCTTGAAAAATTTGACTGCTGTGCAAAACAATAAACTCCACAAGCATAGCAAAATTTGTTCGGATTGCTCTGGCAAAAAAATTCTCGTTTTGCACAATGCATTTTATTTTTGTTAATATGAGAACTCTCAACTCTGCGTTTCAAGAGAATCAAAAAATTAAGCAATCAATTTAAAATTGTGAACTGTCAATGTTTATAACACTTACAGCGTTCGTTTTTCAAATTTTTCTTTGGGTTCTTGATTTAATAAAAACCGAAAAGGGGGTTAATTCACTAAATCTTCTGCAGCTTTGTAATTTTTGCACCAATCATCACCTTATAGGGCGCAAAAGGTTTGTACTAAAATTAGCTAATGTTTTTTGTAAAAAATCTTAACATTTTAAATTGTTTAGTTAAAAAAAGAAACTTTGAAAACAGCAAAATTGCAAAAAATCATCTAATTTGTAATGAAAATTGAAATTTTGTGCACTGTATCTCCATCATTTCTCGACTAATGTTGATATGCGATGTATGTTTATTTTAAAAAATGTATAAACCAACGAATATTTTTGAAGATATTTATTTGCATTTAAGCCAAATCATCTTTTTTAAAAACCCGAATAACGGTAATGTGGGTATATCTCGAAAACTGTTCTACTTTCCACAATTTTGACTTCATATTGGGACTCAGCAAACGATTTTACATTAAAATTGGGTGTCAGTTACATTTGGTCAAAAAACTGTCACGTAATAATTATAATCAACATGTTTTTTTATTTTCTTACCTTACTACATTGGCTGACTTTTTTTCAGCTCGAATTGTAGTTGCAAAATTTATGTAAAGAAAATAAATGTAAATAGCAACAACAGTTGTTCAGGAATAGAGTGTTGCCACACAAGTAATATTTGAAAATATGCATGTGTACTGAGAGGACAACCAATCTTGCTTCTTTCTGTTTTATTAATAATTCTTAAAGACAATCATGTGCGTTTTTTTACAATAAAATTTTTTTTACGATATCTCAGAAAGCTTATCATGTGATCTTACTCTCTAAATAAAAATATAAATATCTAAACAAATATATTTGAGATTAATTAAAAATATTCAGCAAACATTTTCAAATACGCTACACCAAAGACTATAAATATATAAAGATGTTCCACGTAGAACATTAAATGAAAACTAAAATTTTTTGTGTTTATAGATGCTGTGGGGGAAATAACAAGGGAAAAATAAATTGTTTGTTATTTGAACGAAACCACAAAGAGAGCACAAAATTTTTGAGCATTCACACTTATATAAATATGTATGTAGTAATGTTGTATGGCATACAATGTATGCACACACATAATTGAAGCTTATAGAGAAATTTAGTTGTGTGTGTGTTATATTTCTTGTTTAAAGCGCAGTCAAGTAGGAGCAAAAATATGAAATAACTAAAAGAAGTTTCTTGTTTTGATACATTCATGTGCAAATAAATCATGAAAATCAAATGCGACCGATTGTGTTATTGTAGGGTAAAAATACGTGTTTTATTGTTGTAAAATTAAAAATAAGTTGATTCGCACCGAACTATAATTATTTTATTTAGAAATTTCAATTATATGTATATCAATTATATACATATTTCAATTACAGTGGAATCTCTATTGAGCGGACACTGAAGGGACCATTGAAATGTGTCCGTACAAGGGAACTGTCCGGTCAAGAGAAAACTAAACATTTAAATGGAGCGCTGCTGGGACCTGTCAAAAGTGTCCGTCTACAGGGGGTGTCCGCCTATAGGAAGTGTCCGTTAAGGGAGATTCCACTGTATTATCTGTTTCTTTATCATAATTTTTAGCGTGAACAAACATTTCTGAAGGATATGACAAAACTTGTGCTGGTTTAATTATATCCACACGACATTTAGCGCAAGTAATTCGTTGAGCTACATATATAACCAACAAAATATCGGCTTGATGTTAACTCTATTGGAACATTATTAGAGTTAAAACAATCTGCATCTTCATTAAAATAATCTTCATTTTCATCGAATATGTTTGTTACATTAACGTCAGGTGTGCGACTACTTTCTGCTGTACTTCGACTTCTTTGAGTATCTTCTAAAATTGTTTGGAACTCAATAGGTAAAAATATCGTATCGTCGTTTGTACAATTTGAAGAGGTACTAAATTGCGTTATTTTAAGAGATAGCAGTTTAGCTACTGCGACATTTAATTCATAGACCGAAGGATTTTTGCAGTGTCCGCCCTTGGGACGTAGGTATATATGAAAACAAGTTTTCCAATGGATCTTGATTAATATGGCTCGTTAAAATGCATATCAAATTTGAGTTTTCCGCAAACAATTCACGATAACGATAAAATAGCTCTCGTAGTTTGAATTAGGCCATCAATTGAAAATATTTTATTTCCTGCGTATTCAACCTGTTTCATATAGGTAATTAGCTCTTCGAGTAATTACCAAGTTGTGCTTTTCGGCTTCAGGCCACGCTTCAGGGGCTTTGCATCGTTAAAATACATGCTGTTTAAGCAATCCAAATAGCTTTCGAGTTTTTTTATAAAAGAGCACGTTGAAGTGGCTATTGTTGCGGAACTTCGTGTAAACTGGCGATTTTCATTTACAGATTGGATTGCAGCAGCAACTGAATTGCTTTAAGTTTGGACAGCTAGGCCAACACGTATCTTCTGAAAATTATTTGGGTTTATGTGCACCGTTGTTAATTTTGTCATTTTGGTTACTTTTCCATACTCCAACTCGAATATTTCTCTAACAACGTCGAATCGCGCTACGCCATGCAGTGTTTTAAAATCGGCTTTGATGAAAGCATTTGTTATGGATTTGAAAATATGGGGTACGTCGTACATCAGGTAAATTTTTGCATTTTTATAAATAAAATAAGGTTTTTCACGAGATCCGCCTAGCATATCATAGCATTTTCTATTATTGGGTCCTTGATCACACGTAAGCCCACGCACATTTAGTCCCATTTCTCTTAAAATGTCAAAGTTTGACTCCACAAGTTTTTTTAGTACATCACCTTTTATTGAACTGGAAGTAACAAAATAGTTTAAAACGAACTTCCAACTTTTTACAACTCCTCTTATCATAAAAACGCAAACTTGGGACCCCATTTGATTCACTCGTTCATATCCTAAAGTAAGAAAATAAAAAAACATGTTGATTATTGAGTTCTTGTTTCAACTTTGTTATTTGTTGTTAGGCTTCTCATTTGTTTAAATGAAAGTTTATAATATAATAACTCTAGTTGTTCTAAGAAATTTGGGTAAAGGTTCCCTGATGATCTGCATTAGCAACAGTGAAATGCGCATAGGATCCAGCTAAACCCCTCAATAATCAATTTCAATGTATTTTTAATAAAAAATATCTTACTTAATAAGTAAAATAATAATTTGGGATTATTAGTGCGTTTAAAAATTTTAAACTTAAATTAATTATGTTTAGAAAAAAAATCGTATTATTCTAAGTAATAACTAATAATTTTAGGTATTAACTTCGAATTTCTTT
Organism: Tachina lurida; assembly: GCA_944452675.1. NCBI lineage: Eukaryota > Metazoa > Arthropoda > Insecta > Diptera > Tachinidae > Tachina > Tachina lurida. The sequence goes on from OX101752.1 coordinate 99,074,302, forward strand.
AATTGATTTTTATGAACTTCTTGTGTTTTATTTTTGTCTATTTTAATTAGCAACTTCTTTTTTATCTATTTCTATTATTTAAATGGTCCATTATAAAGAGGTTGTAGTTTATGTCCTGAATCATTTTGTATAAGGACGTAATCTTTTGAGTTGAGATATTAAAATTTGGCTCTTTTATCGAATTGTGTTTTTTTGTTGTTGTTTTGATTTTTAGATCAGCGATTTCGCAATATTTTGTGCAGTTTGGAGGCTGATTTTATTTCTTTTTTTATGCATCTTCGTTGTATAGTGGTTCTACTTCATCAGTTTGAAGCAAGCTAAAAGGGGTTGGCAACTTCCCAGAAACCATCTCATACGGGCAATAGTTGTGCACCGTAGAGGAAGTTGTATTATAACAATATACAAAATACGGCAACCATTTATCCCAGGCTGTTCTCCCAATAGGCATATAATAACGTCAATATTCATTAAGCTTACGATGAGACCTTCCAATAGCTCCTAAGGTAGAACTTCTTCTTGTTTAATCCTTTTGCTTCTGCATCGAAATTTATCGTAATCCTTACTTGGCCGAACATACTTGTTTCTATATAATATATAACAAGTCTATTTTAACATATAGAAAATTATTTATTGCATTCACTAATTTTTTTTCATATAATTCAAAAATTTTTCAATTTCAATCGGTGTTTGCCAATAAATCGTATGTAGTAGTTATTATGTACAACATTTTGACAACCTTGTCTGATCTAGAAGTCCCATCAGTGAGGTTTTCCCATATCAATTTGCAGAGTACCTCAGAAAAAGATAATTGTAAAGTGAGTTATAACGGCAGAAATGCCTATTTTGGTGTGAGTTCTGATTCTCTTAGTCATAACAATAAAAATAGAAAAGCTGATGACAGTATTTTTCCAACGGCAAAGAAATTTTCCCGTCAGCGATCAACTTCGGTCTGTCCAATGCCAACTAGTGATTTGTTGACATTACCGTTGCTTAGTACTTCTACACTTAGCTCAGTGTTATCATCCGCTTCGGGCTCATGATCGTCACTTAACCAAGTTAAAAACACAGACAACCGTAGTCAAAAATCCAAAGTTCAAGTCGGAATGGACAGATACATCACAGTTGTAAAGCGTGGGCGAAGCCCAAATTCAACAAAAATCTCATCAATTCCCAAGATATCCAGGGATAACGACGCCGTATCAGGTAACCGTCAAAATAGTTTTTTCAATATTGCAATCTAATAACGACCAACACGCTGTATTATAAAAAAAGTACCTCCATACCACCACCAATATATCTGAGAGAAAAAATTTCTGACGCCCTAATTAAAAAATTAGTCTCGGTCATTGGCGAAAATGCATTTCACGTTATTCCAATAAAACGTGGTAACATTGATGAAACGGAAATTCAAATGTACGAAGAAAAAGATTTCCGCAAAATTGTTACTGAATTCGAAAAAATAAAACAAGTTTTTATACGTAGCTGCTTAAGAGTGCTAAGGTATGCAGATAGTGTTGAAGGGCATTGATGCTTATGTTAATCCCGAAGAAGTAAAAGATGCAGTCATTATACAAGGATTTAAGGTAAAAAGTGTTACTAATATAATCAATAGAGAAAATATCCCCCAGCCTCTATTTCGTGTTGAACTGGAGCCGAATGATATACAGTTGAAAAAAACGAGACACACCCCATTTATAGTCTAAAATACCTCTTATACCGAAAAAGCACACTTGAAGAGCCAAGTAACCGTT
>OX101752.1:99076252-99196457 GCA_944452675.1 Tachina lurida
TTTTTGACGTCCTGCATGTGTATTTTTAAATGTCAACTGAAACTAAGTCCAAAATATTAATCAGAACACACAAACTTCTATGGGAATACAATTTTTGTCGACTTCAAAGCATTATTTAAAAAACGGTTAGAGGGTTAAAACTGATTTATTCATTCATCGAACTTTAAGATGTCGTTAATTAACGTTAAACGGACATTCTTCATTACTTGAAGCAAACTATTTCCCTCCCATTGTGTTTGATAAGAGCTATGTTTGTGGTTTAATAAGCTTCGATACGTATCACATAATACCAAATGTTGATGTTGAAAATAATTTATTTCATATTGGTGATTATATAATAGAGATTCCTGTGGGATCTTATGAGTTTTCTGATATAGTTGATTTAATTAAAGATAAATATCATGATTTGACTAATGATGGCGATCTTTATATTAATGAAAATTTTAATACGTTGGTAACATCTATAAAAAGGACAATAGAATCCATCTATTTCAATAAAGAATGATCAATTGGATCTTTGCTTGGTTTTAGTAAGAGAGTATTACGACAACAAGTGGAACATTTTTCAGATAAAACAATTGATATAACAAATATTAGTACATTAATCATTGAATATAATATTGTGAATGGCTCATGTATAAATAACATGTTAGCACATACTATTTATCAGTCTTAACTTGACGTTAATAGGAGAAAGACCGAATAATCCAATATATTTACCTATAAATTCGAGAGAAATATCTACCCTGGTTTTCAGAGTTTTCGATCAGGACGGAAACTTAATAAATTTTCGTAGAGAAAAAATATCTATTAGATTTCATTTGAAACCTATTAAAGAATAATTATATTCAACAAAAATAGTTTGTATAAGGATTCACGAATCACTCTATTATCATCTGCAACACAACACACATCAAGGAGAGTTTCTTCTGGTAAACGAAAGTTGCATAATAAAAAGCTGATATATCAAACAAACAAGCATCAACGAAACACTTTAAATAAAACTAATCGAAAATTTTTACGAAATTTATGATTTCAACTAAAACATAAAAATGAATAGTTTCATAATTCAATTATTAAAAAAGAGTATCACAGCTATAACTCATACTTACAATCTTTCGAAAACAGTGATGAAATCAAAAAAACCATACAAAACCAAACAAAAAACGTTTACCAAGTGGAAGCATGCTTTATGTTGAAGGTTATGTAACAAAAGAAGACTCAACAATCTCTGCAAATATACACCTACTGAACAATAGTATGGCTCACTTCTTTGATGAGATTCGATATGAATTAAATTGAATAGAAATTTATCCTACACGATATTTAGGAATTGCATCAGAAATTAAAAACTATGTTTCGTTAACCCTCCGAGGTATAGGGGTTTTTTGGCGCTAAGCGGTATAACTAGGTCTGTGCAGACCTATATGGGATTTGTATGGAAATACATATCCAGGTATCCTAAATATATGTGTAATTGTGTTTTATGGTAGTAAAAATACAAAATTTACAATAAAAACTTATTAAAACATATCTTAGGTAGCTATTTATGCTATTTTATTAGTTAAAATTATTATAAGAGCTATTATGTACGGCATTCAAGGCACGAGTACCTGGCATGCGAGTGCTATAAGCATACAGGCTTTTTACAATACATGCAATGAAACCGTGTTTTTCTCTGCTCTTTATCCAATTTATAACAAAGTGAGCATGACGGCCGACTTGAACAGGATACGGCATGGATGGGTTAGTCATCTATACCTGGGCCTCCAGCTGCCTAGAAAAAAAACAAAATCGAAAAATTTGCCTAGAATTAGAGTTCAATGATAAAATAAATTAAATTATTACCTCTAAACCGAATAACGCCATTGATTGTAAGACGTGTTGCATGCCTCGCACAATTGGATTCGTTGCCCTTTGTTCCATGTATGGGATTACCAGCTGTTCTGCCAATTTCATAAGGAAGACACGTCTTCTATCGTTTCGTTTAACATGGCCCAACTTGTCATGAATGACAAATGCAGCCAATCTCGCAACGTCCAACATATTGAAAAATAATGCTAACGGCCATCGGTTTGTGGCTCGTTTGCAGGTGTAACCACCAACCATTTGATACATAGTGTCTACTCCGGATTTATATTTATTATAATCCAATATTTGGAATGGCTTATGAGCTGATTTCGATGAGTCTACGACGGAATTATAATGCTCCGTCGGGATGAGAACCACTGCTTTTTTCTTTTTTGGCACGTATGAGCATAGTGCGACATTATTGTTGTGGTAGGCGAATAAAGTGCTCAATACCTCTCTTTTAAGATCCTTCGGTATACCGGCTTTATTTTTTCGCATCGTTCCTACATACGCAAAACCGTTTTGTCATCAAAATCATACGATGAAAAAAAATTATCGCCCAGATCCACAATACTTTTCCACCAATTTCAGAACAACGTTCTCGCTTAGATTTGCAGCACGTGCTTTGTTTGCTTGTTTTCCAATATAGATTATTTCTTTTAGGGGATAATGGAGTTGGAGTTGCACACCCACCAGATTTTTATGCCGTATTTGGCTGGTTTTGACGGAATATATTGGGTGAATCGCGTGCGGCCACAGTAAGGAAACAATTGCTCGTCAACTGTTATCTGGCCACCTGGAACATATCGACGCTCATGAGCATGTTCCAAACGTCGTCAATGGTGGCTGATTTACTTTCTACTGGTCGAGCGGATCTTGCACTGCTATTATCAAATCATATGTACTTAAGAATCTGTTTATATCGGATGGCAGAGATCGTCGTCTTGTATATGGGGTTTCCATTCTTGCTTCACAACTCAAGAGCAGGCTGATCGTTTGACCCAAATATGCCGGCAAATAAAGTAAGGCCAATAAAAGCATATATTTCATTTCCCGTTACAGGTTTTTTCCACGTTCGTGGGGTCTGCTCAGGATTCTGATCCGACCATTTGCGGCATATCTCCTCCGCCTTCGATTTGTCTCACGAACAATTATGCTGACGATCTCGGTTGTTATAAAGGACTTAAATATGGAGATTGTGTTTCTCAAAGTGCCTGAAACTGGCCTCTTACGATCGACAGTGACGCAGTTATGCGCTCGAGATCTACCAGAGGTCGGTGGAGCACATGACCAAAATTTACCATCCTTTGAAATGTACCATATATTCGACGGCCATATTGACGGCTTCAAGACCTTCGGCGACAGCTGCAGCACCTTCATAAAACTCTTCCATGTCATCATCATCATCATACAGACTCTCAGTTTCAATACGTAAGTCTGTTTTAGCATCGGAAGCCACTTCATCTAACAATGGCGCATAGTCTGGATCTGTTTCATCTTCATCTTCGAAAAGAACACTTTCTTCGCGCAGTTGATCGTCACCGGTTAACCACAATGCTAACCTTTCTTCCATGAAACTTCTTTCTTCTTCTGGTATACATAAAAATCTTGCGGTGCGGTTCACAACGTCCATCATATCATTGTTAGTAAATGATGATGCCATTTTTCTCTACGTAACCATAAAAATATTATAAGCGGTATTTATAAAAAGACAGAAATAGCAATACTTACCGTTTGCTTATGTAAAAGAAATCAAGTAAATGAATGTTCTTCACTAAAAAAACTGTATATTTACACTTCAAGCGTTTGGTTTATGGAAATACGAAATGAACACTTATTTGTGGAAAATTACAAATATCTATACGTAACCCTAAAAATATTATAAGCAGTACTTATAAAAAGACAAAAATAGCAATATTTACCGTTTGTTTTTGAAAAAAAATCAAATAAATGTTTTTCACTGAATAAAACTGTTTGGCTAATGGAAATAAAAGAGAAACACTTATTTACTTTAGATATTTGTGGAAAATTATAAATGAATACTATTCAAATACAAAAACACTTCCAATTCTCGTGATATACCAATATTTTGCATGCGCTATATTCAATATGTATATTTTATATACATATTCCTTACAAAATACCAATAAAAACGATTTTAAGCACCTGCCCCTCATTCATTCCATGCAAATTATTCATAGACCTGCACAGACCTGGTTATGTCGTTCGTGCCAAAATTTTTTAAAAAATGGATTAACCTGACCCCGGACCCAAAATCGGACTAAATTTTTACTTATTTTGTCCAGAAAATGTAGCTCTACAAAATCATGGAAGGATTTGTCTCTAACGTGCAAAACAATAAAGTTATGCACACTTTTATATGCAAAAAGTTTGCACAGACCTGGTTATGCCTCCGAGGGTTAAATACATTTGAAAGCAATAACTTTATTAATGCTGGATGGGCTCCAATCAATAGTGACGAAAATCTTAAACTTATTAGCGGTCATTTAAATTTTTGCATGCCATTGAAAAATTTGCTAGGATTTGCTGAAGATTTTAATAAAATAATAGTTAACTCGAAACATGAATTAATCTTGTTAAGAGTAAAAGATGATAAAGAAGTTTTCAAATCTAAGGTGTTAACTGAAAAAGTTAATATGCTAAATATATCATGGAAAGTGCCATATGTTCAACTTGATGATGTTCACAAATTGAAAATGTTTAAAACAATTAATAGCCGCCGGGATTAAATGTATCTTTTAGAAGTTGAGATATGTATTTTTATCCTTCAATTCCAGAAACCACTACTGTATTATGGAATGTTAAGCTTGCTAGTGAAAATGAAAGACCACGTTTCCTGCTTTTAGCGTTTCACAACAATGATAATAACACATTTCAGCATTGTGATTTAACAAATATCAATAAACATCAAAACTCTGACGTATATCCGTATGATGATCTAAGCTTGAAATTTGAGCGAAATCGGTTTGCACTACTATACGATATGTATCAAAAGTTTTAACAAAGCTACAATTTACGAGATCCACAACCCCTACTATCACGAGAAGACTTTAAATTAATAGCGCCAATAATTTTATTAGATGTAACACATAAAAATGAGACTGTTAAAACTGGAGCAATAGATATTCGTATTGAATTGAAAACGCTTAGGAATATACCAACCGGAACATCTGCATATTTTTTAATTATACATGATAGAATGTTTGATTATATTCTCCTTATAAATGAAATAAAAAAACTATTGTAAAAATGATATTAAGATAAGTAAACAAATGTGTTTTCATTAAAACTGATTTGTTTTTATTTAATTTATGATTTATTTAGGTTAGGTAATGGTTCTATCAACATTGTGAAATTGAAGAACTTGAATTAAAAATATTTTAGGGTATATAAGGAAGCAATATTAATATGTTTTTATCAGTCGGGATATAAATATAAGAACAATTAACGTTAAAGATTATTCACAAACATTATATATGAGTATTCAGTAATTAACAATATGCTACTAAAAAAATATATAATTTCTTAAAAAAATTTCTCCAACATCATTTTCAACGAACATAAACAAGAACTTGTTAACATTCAATCAAATTTGGTGAACATTATGGGGATTGTGTTTGGTCTAAAAAAACTACAAGATGTGGACCTGATATCTGTCGCTGTGTGAACTATAAAAGTAAAAATATCAAAGTGCAAGAAAAAGCAAGAAAAATAATAAATTTCTATAGTTTATCTTAATGTAAAAATTTTATCTTTTATAAAGTTTAATAATACATAATACACATAGTTTTTATTTGCTTAAGATTTATTTGTAAAATAAAATTTAGAATAAGAATTATATAAATATACTATAAATTTTTTACCAAAATTTAAATGTGTTTATTTCATTGACAAGTTTTTTTTTCATATATATATTTATTTATTGTATCTTTAAAAATGAACTAACAATAAGTAATCAAATCTTAAATCTAAATATAATTATTAGGCCCGACCAGTATCGGACATAAGCTTAGTAATAGTTATATATAATACATAAGTAGTGATAATCAAAAAGGAAAAAAAAGAAGTATTTTTAAGCAGTCCCATCTGGAGTGTTGAGTATAAGAGCCCTTGTGTCCCTCTTTTTTAAGCGGATGTGTCCAGAAAAGCTCAAAATATTACGGGCAAGCGGATTAGGATGTGACTCGAGTTTTGTTAAATATTTGCCTGCGTATTTTTTTTTTCAATTTAATTCAATTTATTAAAATTTAGATTATAAGCCTTTAAGGCACAATTAATCCAGTAAAATAATATAGTACATTGTGGCTATTATTAACAATTTCATTAGTAACAATATTAAAATATAATTTAAGAAGCTAACAATAAAAAAATTAATTCAAGTCCCCCCACTTTTGCACAAAACATTGAAGCCGAATAAAAAATAATCATGCGATACATTATAGTTCCTATTTAGGCAGTAGCAATTGTTAGATATGTTGCTTTATAGATTTTTAAAATTCCCTTATCGATTGTCTAAAATTACGCACTTCATTAGGCACGTAGTTATTCCACATTCTAGAAGCTCTAACCAAAAATGATCTAGTCATGATGAGGGATGAGTGTCGAGGACATATAATAGTATTCATTCTTGAGGACCTTCCAAAGCTAAATTTCTCCAACAAGTAAGGAGGCTTGCCTGACTTATTAATTTTAAAAAACTGTAACATTACTCTTTGGTTAATATAACTTTGAAAATCCGAACCTAACAAACTGATTATGTGGCTAGACACGTGATCTCTTATTCTCAGGTTAAAAATGAATCTCACCACCCTGTTAAAGCAAATCCTTAGTTTCGAAATATTTTGTTGAGATGTGCCCGAAAATATATCCATCCCATAAAGAAACAAAGGTAGGCAGAGAGACATAGATATTCTCTTTCTAACAGTAATAGGCAGATACATCCCAACGCAATACAGTTTTCTTAATGTATAGGATATTCTTGATAAAATGAAGTTAATATGAAAAGAAAAATCTAATTTTGAATCAAAGTATACACCTAATAACTTATGATGAGACACAAACAAAATAGTTTCATTCAACAAACGTAAATTAGGAAGAACAGGACTATGAGAATAATACATTGCTTTAGTTTTTAAAGGATTTAAATAAAGGAAGTTAGAACTAGCCCAGTCTACAATACGCTGCAAGTCATCATTGATATTTGTTTCCAGGAAATTCACACCATAACCAGAATCGTCTACTAGTAAGTGTATGTCGTCAACGTACGTATAACATTTACAAAAATTAACAATATCATATATATCATTAACATACATTATGAATAGAAGTGGTCCTAATATAGATCCTTGTGGTACACCTCTGTACACTTCTCTAATTGAGGATCTTTCACTACCAAACTCAAAATATTGAAACCTTTTAGTCAGAAATGACCACATTAACCTACAAGCAGAGGAACTAAAGCCAAATTTACTTTGAAGTTTTTCACATAACTTTTTGTGACACAGAGAATCAAATGCCTTGCTAAAATCAAGCGCTACTACCACTGTATTCAAATTTCTATCCACATTGGATCTTATATTTTCAAAGATATCCAATATTAGTCCTGTTGTATTGTAACCCTCCCTAAAACCAGATTGATATGGATTTATCATATTCCTAGCATTAATATGGTCTAACATTTGTTTCCTCAAAAGCACTTCAAGTACTTTGGAGCATACATTCAGCACACTAATTGGGCGGTAGTCTGAATACGAACGCGGAGATTTTATTTTAGGAATAGGTATGACTCGACCGATTTTCCATGATTCCGGATAAGTAGACGATGTAATTATAGCATTTAAAAGACACGTAAAATGAGTTGAAATTACTGGATAAATTACTCTAAGAAATTTTATAGAAATTCCATCAGGTCCCACCGAATTAGACTTAATGCTAGTAATGGCTTCTAAAATTTCCATCGAATCGACATTTCTAAATGTAAAGCTTCCTTGTAATTGAAATGTGGTTTGGCTGTTATCATTTTGTAATATAGGAGGAAGTAGCGAGTGTCTGTTAAATTCTTCTATGTCGATGTTATACATTGTGTTGTCATTACCAATCAAACCATTCGATCTTAACTTTGACCAGAATTGTGACTGCGAACAATCACTTAAAAAACGTATATAGTGCAGCCTCCTTAGTCGCCTTATGGTGGATTTCACTTTGATTCGATACTTGCAGTAAATTTTGCGATTATTAGTAGACCTACAATCACAAAATGCACGCCAAGCCAAGTCCCTATAAGTTCTTAATACATTCAACTCTCTGGAATTCATCCAGTTCTCACTATGAACTCGAGATGATTTTCTAAGTGGTACGCTTTCATCCAGTGCAGTTTTGACAATATTACTAAATAATTCCGCACGCCTTTCCACACCAATTGTAATTGAATCTGACACAAATAATTCGCTAAGCCGCGTTAAAAATATTCCTGTGTCAATATTCTTATAGTCCCTATACCAATGCTCCAGAAGCTATCTTTTTTAAGTCTATATGACAGAGAAATAACAGCATGGTTGGAATTTAAAGGAGGAAATTGATACTGTGTCTTCTTGCTCACAAGACTCATATCAGAAACAAGAAAATAGTCTATCAAAGTTGAGCAACGATGAGCCTCATTAATGTGTGTAGGAATACTATTGTGAACAACAATTTTGCAATTTTTTCACTCACTAGTGGCATATTTAAATCACGATGTATATTTGAATTTTTAATATACCATGGAGCCGATGTTATCAAACGTAAAATATTGTTTTGCCTTCGTTGGATTTTCTCAATATTTGAAGCTAAAGCAGTGCCCCATAGCTGAATTCCATAGCACCATATTGGCTTCAAAAGCGACGTATATCAAAAATTTGCAGTCTAGGCTGAGTGTTGAATTTCTGCCAATTAACCAATATATTTGAGTTAATTTAAGTTTCATTTGGGTTAACTTAGAGTCAATATGATATTTCCATGTAAGCCTTCGATCAAGGTGTATACCAAGGTATTTCACTTGAAAATGTTGAGGAATACTTTGATTGTTGAATCGAATGGAAGAACAAGTATCTGTTCTTAACGTAAACGTTATATGGACACACTTTTGCTCATTTAGTTTAATTATCCATAAGTTCAACCATATTTCAATCTGGGTAATGTGTTCTTGGAGATGGCGGGATGCCTCATCAGGGTTTTTGTGCATACTCATACAGGCTGTATCATCGGCAAATGTAGAAGTGTAGATGTTATTGCTCACAGGCATATCACAAGTATATATTAGATACAATACTGGCCCCAGAATACTACCCTGTGGCACACCAGAAGATATAGATTCGGGCACACTCATGAAGTCTCCTTCCACAACAGTAAACTTCCTATCAACAATATAACTTTCCAAAAGCTTTTGTATGTTTATTGATAGGTATGTCTTCAATTTTAAAACTAGGCCTTCGTGCCATACTTTATCAAATGCCTGAAAAACATAATAAAAAGGGCAGAACAATACTTTTTTTCTTCAAATGTCCTCCTTACAACTTGAACCAATCTATGCGTTTGCTCAATAGTGCTATGCTGACTTCTAAAGACAAATTAATGGTCCGGGATGCACCCACTATCAGCTAAAATTTTGGACAATTTAGTCATGAGCAGCTTTTCGAAAAGCTTTGAAATTGTTGAAAGTAAGCTTATAGGCCTATATGACTCAGCCTTGGTAAGATCTTTGCCTGGCTTTGGAATCATTTTAATCTTGGCTAGTTTCCAGTCATGTGGACAAGTGATAATATTTTAATTACACTTATGTATCCAGCATTTCGATATCGAACTTTATAGCAAACACTGCGCCAGAATTAATATGGTTGTATGGTTTGTGTTGACACTTAGTTCAACATATTACTCTATAAAATATAGTTTTATTTTAACAATAAATTTTGTTTGTCACTGTAAGTCATTTGTTAATATACATTTAAATTATTATTAAATATGCCAAAAGGCAATTTTACTGTAACATGAAAAGTAGGTCATTTAATTTTACATTAAACCTATGTCATTGAACTTGCCATTATTCACTTAAACACAAATATGCCAATACAGCCAATTCAAACACAAAAATTAAAATTAAGTCAACAAGAAATTTACTCATTGACCAATAGTTGACTATTACTAAATTAATTTAAGCGTTTTATTATTAAGTTAAAGTTAGCAAATTATTCTTGTTATTATTAATTAATTTAGTATAAAGGCAAGAATTAAAATAAAGAATTTATCAATCTTCTTAAGGCATTTAAAGTGTTTTACTGACTGATTTTTACTACGTTTTTCAAGTTCAAGTGCTTGAAGGACAACCCGGCAAACAAAAAAAATTTTCAATAGAAGTTTATGTGCTTGGATTGAAATAACTATTCCCAAAACATTCATTGGTGACCCCTAATCTATATATATAAAAATAAGTCCGTATATGTACGTCGCCGAACTACTCATAACCGCGTCGTGCGATTTCAACCAAACTTATACACTACGTAGGCAGTGGCCCATATATGGTTGAAATCCGATAACGCCGTCCGACAGATGGCGCCATATTTAGTTTTTTTGTGTTTTTGCACCGTAACTCAAGAACTACTGCACCGATTTAGACCAAACTTTATATACATGCTCTATGGGGCGTAAGAAGTGTTTCTGCGTAGTTTGAAGTTCGTCTGACAAATGGCGCCATATTTAGTTTTTTTTTGTGATTTTGCACCGTAACTCAAGAACTACTGCACAGATTTAGACCAAACTTTATATACATGCTCTAGTAGTAGGAGTATTTCTGTGTAGTTTGAAGTTCGTCCGACAGATGGCGCAGTATATACTATTTTTATGTTTTTGCTCCGTAACTCTAGAACTACTGCACCGTAACTCAAGAACTACTACACCGATTTAGACCAAACTTTATATACATGCTCTATGGGGCGTAAGAAGTTTTTCTGTGTAGTTTGAAGTACGTCCGACAGATGGTGCCATATATAGTTTTTTTTTTGTTTTTGCACCGTAACTCAAGAACTACTGCACCGATCTAGACCAAACTTTATATACATGCTCTATGGGGCGTAAGAAGTGTTTCTGCGTAGTTTGAACTTCGTCTGACAAATGGCGCCATATTTAGTTTTTTTTTGTGATTTTGCACCGTAACTCAAGAACTACTGCACAGATTTAGACCAAACTTTATATACATACTCTAGTAGTAGGAGTATTTCTGTGTAGTTTGAAGTTCGTCCGACAGATGGCGCAGTATTTATTATTTTTGTGTTTTTGCTCCGTAACTCAAGAACTACTGCACCGTAACTCAAGAACTACTGCACCGATGTTGACTAAACTTCATCTACATGCTTTCTAGGGCGTAAGTAGTGTTTCTGTGTAGTTTGAAGTTTGTCCGACAGATGGCGCCATATATAGTTTTTTTTTTGTGATTTTGCACCGTAACTCAAGAACTACTGCACTGATTTAGACCAAACTTTATATACATGCTCTATGGGGCGTAAGAAGTGTTTCTGCGTAGTTTGAAGTTCGTCCGACAAATGGCGCCATATTTAGTTTTTTTTTGTGATTTTGCACCGTAACTCAAGAACTACTGCACAGATTTAGAGCAAACTTTATATACATACTCTATGGGGCTTAAGAAGTGTTTCTGTGTAGTTTGAAGTTCGTCCGACAGATGGCGCCATATTTAGTTTTTTGTGTTTTTGCACCGTAACTCAAGAACTACTGCACGGATTTTGACCAAACTTTATATACATGCTCTATGGGGCGTGAGGAGTGTTTCTGTGTAGTTTGAAGTTCGTCCGAAAGATGGCGCAGTATTTATTATTTTTGTGTTTCTGCACCGTAACTCAAGAACTACTGCACCGTAACTCAAGAACTACTGCACCCTAACTCAAGAACTACTGCACCGCCTTAGACCAAACTTAAAATACATACTCTATGGGGCGTAAGGATTGTTTTTGTGTAGTTTAAAGTTCGTCCGGCAGATGGCACCATATTTAGTTTTTTTGTGTTTTTGCACCGTAACTCAAGAACTACTGCACCGATGTTGACAAAACTTTATATACATGTTCTATGGGGCGTAAGGGGTGTTTCTGTGTAGTTTGAAGTTCGTCCGGCAGATGGCGTAATATTTAGTTTATTCGTGGGCAAAATCCAATTTTCATATTGTACCACCAATGCCATATACAACACTAATCTTTGCTTAGGGCCAGCAACGCGGACCGGGGTCAGCTAGTCTATATATATAAAAATAAGTCCGTATATGTACGTCGCCGAACTACTCATAAACGCGTCGTGCGATTTCAACCAAACTTATACACTACGTAGGTAGTGGCCCATATATGGTTTATATGAAGTTTGGTTGAAATCCGATAACGCCGTCCGACAGATGGCGCCATATTTATTTTTTTTGTGTTTTTGCACCGTAACTCAAGAACTACTGCACCGATGTTGACAAAACTTTATATAAATGCTCTATGGGGCGAAAGGAGTGTTTCTGTGTAGTTTGAAGTTCGTCGGACAGGTGGCGCAGTATTTATTATTTTTGTGTTTTTGCTCCGTAACTCAAGAACTACTGCACTGTAACTCAAGAACTACTGCACCGATTTAGACCAAACTTAATATACCTGCTCTACGGAGCGTGGGGAGTGTTTCTGTGTAGTTTAAAGTTCGTCCGGCAGATGGCGCCATATTTATATATATAAAAATAAGTCCGTATATGTACGTCGCCGAACTACTCATAAACGCGTCGTGCGATTTTAACCAAACTTATACACTACGTAGGCAGTGGCCCATATATTGTTTATGTGAAGTTTGGTTGAAATTCGATAACGCTGTCCGACAGATGGCGCAATATTTAGTTTTTTTTTGTTTTTGCACCGTAACTCAAGAACTACTGCACCGATTTAGACCAAACTTTATGTACATGCTCTATGGGGCGTTAGGAGTATTTATGTGTTGTTTGAAGTTCGTCCGACAGATGGCGCAGTATTTATTATTTTTGTGTTTTTGCTCCGTAACTCAAGAACTACTGCACCGTAACTCAAGAACTACTGCACCGATTTAGACCAAGCTTGATATACGTGCTCTATGAAGCGTGGGGAGTGTTTCTGTGTAGTTTGAAGTTTGTCCGACAGATGGCGCCATATATAGTTTTTTTTTGTGATTTTGCACCGTAACTCAAGAACTACTGTACCGATTTAGACCAAACTTTATATACATGCTCTATGGGGCGTAAGAAGTGTTTCTGCGTAGTTTGAAGTTCGTCCGACAAATGGCGCCATATTTAGTTTTTTTTTGTGATTTTGCACCGTAACTCAAGAACTACTGCACAGATTTAGACCAAACTTTATATACATGCTCTATGGGGCGTAAGGAGTGTTTCTGTGAAGTTTGAAGTTCGTCCGACAGATGGCGCAGTATTTATTATTTTTGTGTTTTTGCACCGTAACTCAAGAACTACTGCACCGATGTTGACAAAACTTTATATACATGATCTATGGGGCGTAAAGGGTGTTTCTGTGTAGATTGAAGTTCGTCCGGCAGATGGCGCAATATTTAGTTTATTTGTGGGCAAAATCCAATTTTCATATTGTATCACCAATGCCATATACAACACTAATGTTGTATATGGACCGGGGTCAGCTAGTATTTACTAAATTCACTGAGATTCCCCCCACCAGTGGTAAAGATCTCTCTAGAATTCTTAGGAAATAAACAAACGCGCAACCACGTATAGAATATCAGCTCAAATATCAACAAAAATACAAAACGGTAGCACAGGGCTACTCTGAAAACTCAAAATAACAACCAGTAGCACAGGACTACGCTGAAAACTCACAAGTACAAACAGTAGCACAGGGCTACAGTATCTAACTCTTTTACATTAAAAACTCAGCACCCTCCATCAAACGCAATACAAACGATGACCCAAGATGTCATCAGTACAAGAACTTATGCAACAGCAAGAGGCGATTGCAAGCGAGATTGAAAGCGTCATTTCAATCATAAAAAAGGCTACACTTGACAGAAGAACAGCGGTATTTCACAAGGCAAAACAAGATGAATTAGTTAACCTATGGCAATCGTTCGAAAAGACTGAAAATAAAATTCGGAATGATGCTACCTTATCAAAAGAGGATCCCTATATTATTAAGGACATTTACAAATCCATTGGCAAACAATACAGTTCTACAATTGAACATATTGAATGTCAACTAAAAAAGTGCATGACACCATCCAAACCTGTACCATCCGTAATGACACCAGTAACCAACTCAGTCAACCAATATGAATTAGAGGAAGTACGAACACCAGGACTAGCCAGATTAATAACTGCACGTATTAAAGCATTAGCATGTTTGTTACAAGGTTTGGAAACACTAACAGAAGAGCAGCCAAAACAATTTTATGAGCTAAAATCAGAGACTATAAAAAAGTCATGGTCTCAAATCCAAAATTTATATGACGACGTGTGGCAACAAATCGAAGATCCATCAAGCCAAGGCTTACATCCAGATGATTACAACAACCTCGAAGATGCAGTCCACCAACAGCTGGTTAAACTTGCTGTGCTCGCAGATCAACACAAACAGCCTATAAACGATGAATCACAATTGGGAAGCAATTCATCCATACTTAGCCCACTGCCTCTTCCAAAGGTTACGATACCGAAATTCAATGGAGACTAGAGATGGGCAAAAAATATCGATATATCGAAATATCGATATTTGAGAAAATAAATATCGATATATATCGCCGATATTTAAAAAACCGATATATCGATACATCGATTCTTATTTACGAGTATCGGGTTTCGATACTTTTAAGAGCTATAGCCGTTTCTTAACTACGTTATTGGCTTCACTACTAGTGATGAGAAGAAAAGAAGAGAAATTTCATAACAGCACAGACGCATCTATAAGGTGACCCCACTAAGTCAGGTGACTTTTATTTGTTAACTAAGCTAAATGCCAAATTTGGATTGTGTATAATTGGGTATAAGCCTAAAAGCAGAAGTAGTTTTTATTTTCTGTTCTGTGACGAATCAGCTGACTCTTTTTGCTTTATATATATGTAGATCTTATACAAGCCGTTAGTTTTTCTCTTTCATTCTGTTCTGTTTCCGTTCAACCTCTGAATAAGTTCGCGATTTCTTTAATTATTATTTTTTGGATGCAAAGTGGATATTTCTCGTATACCCCAATGATGAACTTTGAAGTGATATACACGGGCATTCATTAATCAATGATTAACATCCTTATTTATAAAAATTATTAAGGCTTTCTAAAGGCTTAATCAGCCACATTTTTTATGGAAATCTTTTTTTTTTTATCCTTAAAAACCCATAAGGTCTGAATAGTTGTTCAAAATTTATATTTTTTTGGCGTTAATGCACGATATGTTAGTATGTGTATTTATTTTAGATTTGGAATATTTTGGCAAAAAATATCGATATATCGAAATATCGATGTTTTCCAAAAATATATATCGATACTGTTAAAAAATATCGATACGATATATATCGATACATTTCTTTCATTTGTCCATCCCTAATGGAGACTATCTGGGTTGGCAACCATTTTTTGATATGTTCAATGAAATGATTCACAAAAAGGCCATGCCCACCATACAAAAAATGTGGTTCTTGAAAACAAACACCACAGGTGAGGCCGCTAGGCTAATACAAAACTTATCCTTAACAGAAAGTAACTATGAAACGGCTTGGAAAATGCTACAAGACCGCTTCAGCAATCCACGGATATTAACAAATAACATCATAAACAGACTATTGGGCCAACCAAAAATAACTGATAATCCCTCTACTACAGCCATAAAGGGGTTACATGACACAACACGGGAGTGCATCTCAGCACTAAACAATTTGAATATCAACACATCAACATGGGACTCAATGTTAGTTAATATATTAATCAAAAAACTGGATCAAGGCACACACTTATTATATGAGCAGTCAATACAACTACCAAGATCATTGCCAACATTAGAAGAGCTCTTGGGCTTCCTGGAAGGCAGATTCCAATCATTAAAAGCAGTCGGACGAACGCAAACTACGTCAAAGAGAACTTTAGCTACAGCAACCATTCCCAAGGAAAACAACCATTGCAAACTATGTAGCAATGGAATTAATCAATTATATTATTGCAACAAATTTTTATCGATGTCAGTGCCTAATCGACTGAAGTTGGTACAGCAACAAAAACTCTCTGTCAACTGCTTCAAGGGTGACCATATGTCAAAACATTGCACAGCAAAATCCTGTAGAAAATGTAAAAAAACCCACAACACACTTGTACATTTGGAAAGGCATCCACAGGGCACCAACGCCTTAAGTTTATCATCGAATAACTCCTCCACTGAAAATAAGGCTTCAACATCAACGGTAGCTTCAACTCACTGTCCTAGAACGGCGAAGGGTTACGTATTGTTAGCCACAGCTCGGGTAAAAATTACAGGCAATAATGGAAGGTCTGGAGTCTTCAAAGCAATATTAGACTCAGGGTCACAAATCAACATTGTGACTAACCGGTTACTAAATTGTTTATCACTCAAGCCATCGCAGACATCCTTATGCATCGAAGGAATCGGCAGTCAGTCCAGAAATACAAATCAACGCATTAACGTTAATCTTCAGTCTACAACAAGTAACTACAATACAAGACTAGAAGTTTTTCTTCTTCCCAACATAATTTCGGCCCAACCTTCAACATAATTCAACTGTATCTCCTGGCCAATCCCAGAAAACATTCAACTGGCCGATCCTGAATTCAACAGCACTGCTAATATTGACGTTTTACTAGGCGCCGAATATTACCTTGAGTTGTTGACCACCGGAAAAATTCACCTCTCATCAGAATTACCAATTTTGAAAAATACAAGGCTGGGTTGGATTGTAAGTGGAAGGATAAGGGAAAACAATAGCAACTCAGCGGTATGCGCAGTATATGGGGAAAAAGAAGCAACCACAGACGAACTTGTACAAAGATTCTGGAAACTAGACGAATTCGAGTCAGACAATACTCTCACCGCCGAAGAGAAAAGGTGTGAAGTACAGTTCACCCAAACAACCACAAGAAATTCGGAGGGCCGATTTGTAGTTCGACTTCCCTTTTCAGAAAGCCCAAGCTCCATAGGAGAGACAAAAAGGTTAACCTTTTCAAGATTGATGGCTCTAGAAAGGCGTTTATCGATGAACATCGACCTTAAGCAACAATTCGTTGACTTAATGAAGCAATATGAAGAATTGGGTAACATGACCTGCATAAATAACTCAGAAGTAGTGGGCACTCATTTCTATATTCCACATCACTGCGTGATCAAACCTGAAAATAAAACCACCAAACTTCGAGTGGTGTTTGACGCATAAGCAAAATCTTCAACAGAAATATCTCTCAATGAGATATTGTGCGTGGGTCCTCCGACACAAGCAGATCTGTTTGGATTGCTACTACGATTTCGAATGCCACAATTTGTTTTCTGTACAGATATTGAAAAAATGTATCGTCAAATTCTAGTTCACTCAGCAGACCGTAACATGCAACTAATATATTGGAGAAATAGTCCAAACGAAGCAGTGAAAACCTACAAACTTAACACTGTGACATACGGAACATCTGCAGCTCCTTACCTGGCAACAAAGTGTTTGCAGCAGTTAGCAGACAAAAACATGAAAAATTATCCATTAGGTGCAACAACATTAAGAGATGATTTTTATGTGGATGACGCTATGAGTGGATCTGACAGCCTTACAACAGCAATTGAAAAACAACGACAGTTGACTACCTTGTTACAAGGAGCTGGCTTCAAATTAAGAAAGTGGTGTGCAAATCATTCAAGGCTTCTATCTGGCATTTCTCCTGAAGATATAGAATTAAATCTAGATTTTGATAATCAATCAAAAAAAATTTTGGGGTTAACATGGAATCCCAAGGCGGATATTTTTTGTCTCAGAGCTGAAATTCAAGACAATGATAAAATAACCAAACGGTCTGTAACATCAGATGTAGCACGAGTATTCGATCCGTTAGGAATTGCCGGACCTGTTGTCGTCTCTGCTAAAATATTCATACAACAACTATGGCAATTACAACTTTCATGGGACGAACAGCTGCCAGCAGATCTTACCAACCAATGGGTAATGTTTCGTCAAAATTTAAAATACCTTAACAATATAAGCACCAAAAGGCACATGTTTGATGGGCAGATTTCCAAAGATACACAGATACACACCTTTGTAGATGCTTCTGAAAAGGCGTATGGTGCCACAGTATACATACGATCCAAACTACAAGATGGCCGACTCGTGGTCAGACTTTTATGTGCCAAATCACGCATTGCCCCTATAAAAAAGGTAACATTACCAAGACTAGAGCTATGCGCAGCACTACTGGGGGCTCAACTTACCACAAGAGTAAAAAGGGAATTAAGAGCTCAAAACATGCCTACATATCTATGGTCAGATTCTGAAATAGTACTGCATTGGATCAATGCAACATCATCGTCTCTTCGTACCTTTGTCGCAAATAGAGTAAGCAAAATTCAAGAACAAACTATAAACATTCAATGGCGACACGTCAGTTCTAAACAAAACCCGGCCGACCTCATCTCAAGAGGTTTAAGTCCAGAAAAATTATCACAAAGTAGTTTTTGGTTTTTTGGGCCAATGTTTTTACACGGCAACGAGTGTCAATGGCCAAAGGAGTTCAACAAAAATCAGAAACCATCCTCCACTGAAGAATTCAAACCGAATTCAGTCAGTGCTCTATCAGCAATTTCAACCTCATTGGAAGACATCATATATAAAATCAACAACCGAAATTCATTCAAGACACTTCAAAGAATAGTAGCATACATGCAGCGCTTCATCCAAAACACCAAATTAGCGAAGAACGAACGACCGACCAGCAATATACTAAGCCCGTTAGAACTAACTTCAGCTAAACATCTTATAGTCAGAGCTATGCAAGTTTCAGATTTTAAAAAAGAAATAAGTACATTAAACCAGGGGAAGGAGCTCGATAAGACAAGTCCTATATGTGGATTATCACCCTTTCTTGACGAAAATAACATACTACGGGTTGGTGGAAGATTGAAGGCTGCAAATATCTCATACGAGGCTAAACACCCAATGGTTCTTCCCTACAACGATCCAATTCCAAAATTAATAATGAGAATGTTACACAACGACAATCATCATTGCGGCCCACAAACTCTATTATCCATCTCCAGGCAACAATTTTGGATAATAAAAGGGAAATCAATTGCCAGAAACACAGTTAAAACCTGTATTCGGTGCACCAGGTCAAAATCAAGGATAATGCAACAAATTATGGGAGACCTACCTGCCTCCAGAATGACTCCGACTCGACCATTTATAGTATCAGGCGTCGACTATTGTGGTCCACTGTGGGTACATTACAAAGTAAGAGGTAAGGGACCTCACAAGGTCTACATTGCAGTTTTTGTATGTTTCTCAACAAGAGCAGTTCAATTAGAAGTGGTTACTTACCTCACTAGAGAAGCATTTATTGGAGCTCTCAAGAGGTTCGTAGCCCGACGAGGACGTTGCCAAACCATCTATTCAGATAACGCCACGAACTTCGTTGGGGCACGGAACCAGCTCGAAGAACTAAACAACGCCATATTTTCCAAACCTTCACAAGAAGCAATAACTCGATCTTGCAGTAATGACGGAATAGAGTTCAAGTTTATACCTCCTAAGGTACCCCATTTCGGTGGGTTATGGGAAGCAGCTATTAAATCAGCCAAACAATTACTTTTACGCAGTATATCAACGGCTTCGCTAACGCACGAAGAGTTAGAAACAATCATCATTGAAACTGAGGCCATTCTGAACTCACGACCTCTGACGCCTTTATCAAGCAACCCAAACGATTTAACAGCTTTAACTCCCGGCCATTTCTTATTCGGGGAACCACTGACGGCACAAGTCGACTCTCAAATGCCTAATCCAACTTGCTCACTGGCAAAAAGATGGAAGCTTGTGTCGCAGCTTAAACACGAATTTTGGAAAAGATGGTCATTGGAATATTTACAGCATCTACAAGAAAAACAGAAATGGAAGACGTCGTCTCAAAATGTGGAAGAAGGAAAGCTAGTCATAATAAAGGAGGACAATCTGCCCGTAATGAAATGGCCGCTGGGTAGAATCCTGAAAATTTATAAGGGAACTTATGGCAAGGTCAGAGTGGCAGATATAAAAACAGCCTCCGGAATAAAGAAAAGACCTATTCATAAATTAGCTCCACTACTGCAGCAGGAAGAACTACCAACAAATGAAGTAACCAATCTCACTCGCCCGATAACAGTTGAGTGTCCACCATCAGTTGATGAAACAGAGAGTCCACCATAAAAAAAATCTAGGCGTATCCCCACTTCAATGCTACTTACTATAATAACAGCAATAATTTTAATTCCAGTAGCAATGAGTAGCAATGTCAAAATAACCAACTTTCATGATAACCCAAGACTATATTTTGAGGGAATTGGAAATGTAAAACTAGTGACAGATGAATTTACGTCCGAGTTGCAGACCTTCCAGTCAGGAATAACGACCCTACAACAGCTATGTTCGCCCATTAAACATCAACTAATTTGCAACATTTTGGCAACCAACTTCAATCAAATAAAAACCGAATTGATTCAAGAGAAGGAGCTATTTTTTTTTTCTTTTCGATGTCCTATATACAAGACTTAAGTCTTATATTGCAGTATGGAACTGAGCATATGCAAATACAATAAATCAGATACAATAAAAAAATTATAAGATTTAATTAAGTAATTTTGACATAAATTGTAGGTAATTTTATTAAAATATATAATAAAATTTAAAATTTAATAAAATTTAATATTATAAAGCTGGTGAAAAGTTAACAAAAATAATTTAAACCCATAAAATATGTAACCTGAAAAGTTAAAAGCATACATAGTACGTTATTATTCAATCAGAATTTGTATATATTTAACTTGAAAAATGAGAAAAAATATTTTTCCTAAATTGTCGTGCGTTATTCAAGATTTGTAATCTATAGGGGATTCCATTCCAGAGACTGATGGCGTGAATAAAGAAATGGTATCTTTTGCCTCTATTAAGTGTAGAGAAGTTTAAACGTTCATGGAGATGTGCGGGCTGTTGTGCAAATATAATTTTGTGCATAAACAATAAAATACGCACTCTTAGATAATCATCAAGACTAATGCCGTAAAGCAATGTTATATAGGGAGAAATATGTGCATATCTTCTTATACCATACTAGCGGCCCGCTCCGGCTTCCCACGGGTATAAAATATATAGCCTATGTCATTCAATGAAAAAATTATTAAAATTGATCCAGTAGTTTTGATTTATTCATTACTGCGCGTGGCCCGCACGCGTTAAATTTAGGGTAAAACAATTCTTCTTTCCCTAAGCTATGAAGATTTCCTGCTATCTTTGGATTATCTAAATTCATACAATACATTTTTACTCATTTACTTTTTACGTTTTTACCTATTTATTTTATTTTTACTACAACTAACATGCTACAATGTTAACAGCTTTCTTGTCATTAGACAATACAAACATGTTTTCTCTAGAGGTTACTCTTGAAAGAGCAATATACAGTTGGCCATGTGAAAAGCAGTCAACGCTAAAATCTAAGCCTGCAACTTTGAAGGTTTGACCCTGCGATTTATTAATGTTCATTGCAAAAGATATATT
Source organism: Tachina lurida (assembly GCA_944452675.1). Lineage (NCBI taxonomy): Eukaryota > Metazoa > Arthropoda > Insecta > Diptera > Tachinidae > Tachina > Tachina lurida. The sequence continues at coordinate 99,097,899 of OX101752.1, forward strand.
TACCGGAAAGTGTAAACGTTTAAATTGGAAGGGTAAGTCCGATGGTATCAGAGCGATTCGGGGAATCAATACATCTTCTTCGGTAACACATCCTGTGAGTATTGTGCACTTTATTATGAAAGTTTTCAGTGATTTTACCAGCAAACGCGTGCCATTGCAAAGTTTATGTGGATTCAGGTTTCTTAATAAAATAACAGGACAAGCTACTTTCAGCTCCATTTTATGAGGAGGGAGTCGAGACGGGTTCAAAGAGTTTAGAAATTCTGTAGGAAATGAACAGCAAAATATCCCAACGAAATTTGTTCTAACTTTAAGCAAAATTCTTTCAAACCAAAAAAGAATTTTGAAATCGGTTCACAAATAGCAGAGTTATGGAATAGGGGAAGAAATTTTTCCTGCAGATTTAAAAAAAATTTTCTGACCTAACTGCAGGCAAACCCTTGCAAACAAAAAAAGAATTTCGAAAATCGGCTTAAAAATGACCGAGTTAGGCATGTACGAACATTAAAAAGAAGTAAAAACAAACACACACGAATTGATAACCTCCTTCTTTATTGAAGTCGGTTAAAAATGTTATTAAGCGATATCCATAAGAGATAGACATATACCATAGCGCAGTTTTCTGTAGACCTTTTTAATTTGTATACATACTTAGCGCATTATTTTGATAAATCTCGTAGGGTTCAGTGTTTGCAATTTAAGCGGGAAAAATGTAATTATTTGCGACATAACATTAGAAACCTCTAAAATAACAGTATTTCCCCCCTATTTAATGGATGTTATTGTACATATAAACCTCCCTCTTCAATCACCCTATCTATTAAAAAAAACTGCATCAAAATCCGTTGCGTAGTTTTAAAGATTTAAGCATACATGGGGATATAGGACAGAAAAATCGACTTTGTTTTATACTATGTAGTGATACATAACGAATAATATTATTAAATGCAACATAAAGTTTTCTTTTGCTTTCACTATCGCAGCTGGCAAATAGTTCACAGCCATACAACAAGATAGGTATTAAATACGATTTAGCAAGAAGTATTCTAATTTTAATTGGAGTACAATATTGCGTTTGCCAGAGATTTCTTAACATTGAGAACGTTCGACCACATGCAAAGTTAACGTGGTTAGACTAAGTGAGGGTATTGTTAAAGTATATGCCGAGATTTTTGACTGAGTTTACAATATCTATGGACTGGTCACTTAAAGTTATAATAGGATTGCAATCAAGTTTTAATAGTCTCTTTTTAATAATCAAGCACTTGGACTTGGTAGGATTAACTACTAGCCCATTCGCGATGGCCCACTCATAAACACGACCAAGTTCCTGGTTTAAAGTCCTTACACATTCATCAACCGCCGTGATGCTACAACTAATGTAAAGCTGAACATCATCTGCATATAATCTAAGCTGACATTGCTCGAGTTTGCCTTGAAGATCATTCACATATATCGAAAAAAGTAGAGGGCCTAAGATCGAGCCTTGTGGAACACCCTGAATTGATGACAAGGAGCTTGAAACTGAAGTAGGTGTTTCAACATATTGACATCGATCAACTAGATATGAATATATGAGATCTGTGGCAGATGATGCAAATCCGAACATATGCTTAAGTTTAAGACACAACATGTTATGGTCAACAGTATCAAACGGTCTAGAATGACCCAAATGAACTAAAAATGTAACTTTACCACAGTCTACCTGTTGTCTTATATCTTCAGCAACATCTACGAGAGCCGTTGTACAACTATGATTTTTACGAAAACCGGATTTCCGGTCAGTGAGCATATTATTCATTTCAAGATACTGTGTAACTTGGATATGAACTAATCTTTCAAAGGCTTTAGATAAGAATGGTAAGATTGATATGGGCCGATAATCGGAATTAGACTTAGGTATAGGTATAATCTTAGCAAATTTCCAAATTTTGGGATAGCGGTTGGTAGTAAAGATCTTGCTAAAAATAAATGTTATAAAAGGAAGAAGTTTTGGAATAAATATTTTTATAAACCTTGGATCTAACCCATCCACACCAATTGCACTGGATTTTATTGACAGCAGGCTAGATAAGACATCAGACTGACTTACGTTTGAAAAGTTGAAATTGTTGCTTATAATATCATGAGAAAAACTATAATAATGAGAATTCGTTTGAACATTTGGAATACTTAAAAATTGGTTATTGTAAATGTTAGCATCAACAGTACAGGGCTCTTGACTACAATGTTTGCCAACTCCAATTTCGCGATTGGTTTGCCATGTTTTCTTCGAGTCTATAGCAGCAGAGAACTTTGAAGCATAATAGTCAGACTTAGCTTTTTTAATTAAATTGTTGGTTATGTTACGTGATACCCGATATACTTCATGCAATTTTGTGGTTTTGAAACGTTTCCATCGAGAATATAGAAAATCTCTACGGTTAATCGGTTGTTCTATGTCATGAGTGAACCAGGGCTTGTTATGTCTATTAATAATTTTTGTTTTTACGGGAACCACCAGATTGTATAAATTATTTAGGTTGTGTTGCAGAAAGGAGAGCTGATCATCAACAGAAATTAAACTATAGCACACACTCCAATCAATACTAAAAAATTCTTCTTCTAGCCTTAAGTAATCAATATTTTTAAAATCCCGATATCTAACAAATTGTTCGGGCAGGTTTAACTGAAAATTATATGTCATAAAAATTGGGTCATGACGTGAAAAACAGGATGCTGACAGTTGGTCATAAAGCAATACCTTCGAAGTATCACTAACAAAGAAAAGATCAAGAAGTGTATTGCTGGTACTCGTAAAATGTGTAGCAACATTTGTGTTAGGTGAATTAAGACCAAACGTAAGCATATTGTTAGTTAGATTATTGTTTACTAGAATATTTGAATTAAAATCGCCTGTAATAATAACATCTTCGTATGTGACAGTATATGCTTCCAGGGTATACATAAATCTCTCCATGCAAATACGATCATTAGGTCTATATACACATCCTAAGAGTAATTTCCTTCCCTCATAACTTACTTCAAGAAATAAATATTATACTAAATTTTCAGATCTCTCGGAACCAGTTACTACCATATCATTATCTGCAGATTTACTGAGAAATTTAATTGCAATTCCTTTTTTTACATAAATCGCCACACCTCCATACCCATTTCTGTCAACCCTCCTGATATTATAACCATGCAAAGAAATTGATGAATCAGAGAACTCAGGTTTAAACCATGTCTCAGATACACAGAGTTCTCAAAAATAAATCTAAATTCTTAAATTTTAGGTCTTAAGCTTTGGGCATTGATATGAAAGATTTTAAAACCATTCCTTTGAGTGGTCAACACTTCTATCATTGTCCCAATACCGCCTCTAGAATGAGCCCTATTACTATTTAAACTGTTCATAAAAGTTTATTGTATGGTAAGATAAAGTAACGCACGGGAAGTATATTATATTCTCATTTCTATATAATATGGTAAGTTTGTAAGTAAAACAAATAATGAATGTAGAATAATGTGTATATAAAATAATAGTTAACATAACGATGCTATAAAAAGTAAAACGTGTGTAAAAAAATGTGTTAAATAGTTCAAATGAAAACCAAAGATAACAGCTCAGACATATAATTGATGTATTATGATGCCATTTAATCAGCAACATCACGAGAGCAACCAGCAGCAGAGAAAGATTCGTTTCGAAATAAGTTGTTGAGTTGCTCCAACTCATCAATAAGTGTTGCTTGTTCATTAGCAGACGCTTTGACGTAAACTAAACCACGTATAGTAAAAGCACTATGTATGCGTTTTTCTTTTTTAAGGCGAGTAGCGGCTCGTAAAATTTTAAAATTTGTAGACGTAAGATTTTCATTTACATAAAATATATTGTCAGAATTTTCACCAATATGCCTCAGTGAGAAAAAGAACCGCGGATTACTTTTACGCCAATTAGAAAGAGTTTTCAAAAAATAATTTTTGTCATAAGGGGACCAGAATTTAACAATTATTACTGCATCTCTTGAGTCTGATGTGTGTTTATTATTGTGATTTTGTATCCGATAAATTGTTTTAATGGCTGGAACCGAAGATCTAATAGTTTGGCAGATTTTATTTAAAATTTCTGATAAGTTTTCATTAGGCTTGTAAGGAATTTCATTTATTCTTAGCTCACAAGCAACGTTTTTATTTTCTTGCTGTTTAATTTTAGATTTTAAGGCTATTATTTCGGTCTGCATACTTATTATGTTAGCCGCTACTGTTTCCAATTTTTCAACTCTTTTGGTAACACTTTGCAGTTCATTTTCAATGCTATTAAAGCTTCTATATATCTCACTTAATAAATGATTTTCACACTCGCGAAACATAGTTTGTATGGATGTCTGTAATTGTTCAAATAATTTTTCAAAACGTTTATCCATAATTTGCATTAGCTTGAGCGGTGAGCCAGTATTGTAAGAGTAAAGAGATTCCGAGTTTGTATGGTTACCGGGGGTATTCGGTGTATTCTCAACAAGTGATGTTTTGACAACTTCTCTTAATCGTTTTGGCGCGGGAGCTACTATTGAATTATCCATAATATTTGATGTTATTTGTTGCTTTCTCTGTTTTTGTTGTTTGTTAATCTTTTTATTGTTGTTTTGACTTCTTAGTTTAGAAGTATACATTGAAATAAAGTGATATTAATATTGTTATTTTTACTTTGTTTAGTTATGTTGGTTTGTTATTTTTCTTTTAGTATCAAATATGTGTATGGATGTACATATGTACTTTCTTTTGTTAAACGTTAAAGTTTTAGTTGTTGTTTTTGTTGAATTTGTAGTTCTTACTTCTTAGTTTTGTAGATTTTGTTTACACAAGAGTGAGAGTTATTTTTTTCTTTGTTTTAATTTTATTAAATTACAAGATTAATTTTGTGTGTTTCTGTACAAATAAATTATCCAAATGCGAGATTAATTTCACACAGTTTATATGTAATTAAATAAAAAAAAATTTCTGAGTTTGTTTGTTAAACGTTAAAGTTTTGTTGAATTTGAGGTTCTTACTTTTTGTTGTTAGTTTTGTAGATTTTGTTTACACAAGAGTGAGAGCTATTTCTTTCCTTTGTTTTAATTTTATTAAATTACAAGATTAATTTTGTGTCTTTCTGTACAAATAAATTATCCAAATACCAGCAGTAGAGTAAAAAAGGGAGCCTTCAACATTATTGGAAATGTTGCACGATCTTTGTTTGGCGTTCTTGATTCCGATTATGCAAATGAAATGTCAAACACCATCAAGAATGCTAAGGATGAATCAGATTACTTGTTTCAACTGCTTAAAAATCAAACATCTATTATTGACTCAACCATCAACATCATAAATCAAGACGAACAAAGTACTCAAAAACAGATAACGGATATAATTGACAAGGTCAATGAGCAAGAGAATTTAATATCTAAGCAGGCTGATCAATTCAATCAAATGCAATTAATCTCACTTCTAGCCAACCAGTTGACGTTGACAGCGATAAACTTACAAAGAGTGTAAAGGGAGATTATTGATGTACTAACCGATGCCCACCATGGAAAAATTAGTCCACTTTTATTGTCACCAGCTCAACTAAAAAACGAATTAAGGGTAATAAAGGATCACCTTCCAACACGCCGAACACTTCCAATTGAAGACGACAGTTTAATTCAACTATACAAATTGATGAAGGTCAAAGCAGCAGTAACAAAGAATGAAGTCATTTTCGAGGTAATGTTACCTTTAGTAGACCATAAATTTTTAGAACTCTTTAACATAATTCCGATACCAACCATAAGGGACAATACTTTAATATCAATTCACCCAGAGGAATCATTTCTTGCCATAAACCCCCATAGAGACGAATACATTCCATTCACAACCCATGAGATATCAAACTGTATTACGCCTAAGGATGAGGTATTTATATGCAATAACAAACAGTTCAAATTTAGGAAGAATGAGGGGAGTGATTCCTGCGAAATCAATATTTTCAACAGCCGACAAACAACTTAATGCAAGCTCATTCGACTGGCAGGCAATTCCACATGGACACAACTAAGGTTTCCAAATAAATGGATCTTCGCTACCAACACAAAATTAGAGATATCAGCAGTTTGCAGTTCCGAATATACCCAATATACAATAAACGGCAGAGGAATAATAGAAATTGAAGCGAGCTGCACACTCAAAGGCACGTTTATCACAATCCAAGGTCTCTTTGGTTTATCGAATACTATACACACATCATATGCTCAATTGCGGCCCATAGATCATATTAGCACACCGCAAGAAATAAGTAAAATATTCAATACCACCAATAACCAGATTGAAATCCATCAAAAACAACTAAGCGCACTGAAAAGGCAATTAGACGACTCAACCATTGTTCACATACCAGCACTCATCAATTCCGATAGTTTTCACCATCATGCAGTCAGCTATTCTGCGCTTGTAATCTCCATACTATTCGCCATTTTAATCATCAACACATATTTTAAACAGCAAAAGAACAGCAATTTGAAATGCAACCAAACCACCCCTCAGCCAGTTCCACCACCACGAGCCATCAACATCGATGTTGAAGATATCTAAATTCAACCTTGTAGAACCATCAACCAATGGTCAAAGGGGGGGGGGAGAATGTTGACACTTAGTTCAACATATTACTCTATAAAATATAGTTTTTATTTTAACAATAAATTTTGTTTGTCACTGTAAGTCATTTGTTAATATACATACATTTCAATTATAATTAAATATGCCAAAAGGCAATTTTACTGTAACATGAAAAGTAGGTCATTTAATTTCATATTAAACCTATGTCATTGAACTTGCCATTATTCACTTAAACACAAATATGCCAATACAGCCAATTCAAACACAATAATTAAAATTAAGTCAACAAGAAATTTACTCGTTGACCAATAGTTGACTCAGCATTGTATTTTTTGTTATTATAAAATTAATTTAAGCATTTTATTATTAAGTTAAAGTAAGCAATTTATTCTTGTTATTATTAATTAATTTAGTATAAAGGCAAGAATTAAAATAAAGAATTTATCAATCTTCTTAAGGCATTTAAAGTGTTTTACTGATTGATTTTTACTACGTTTTTCAAGTTCAAGTGCTTGAAGGACAACCCGGCAAACAAAAATAGTATCAATACAAGTTTATGTGCTTGGATTGAAATAACTATTGCCAAAACATTCAGTTTGTTTTTGTTTTTTAATCCCATTGCTTTAATATTTTTTCTTATCAGTAAAAAGAAACAATTATATTTTTTCTATAGTGTAAAAGTTTTAATTATATTTTTGTGTTCAGCTATATTTTAATTACATTTATGTATCCAGCGTGTTGTTGTTAATCAGAATAAAAAAGTGTTTTATGATCTATGCTAGCTAATGTGTTCTTATCAGTTAAAAAAATGTCTTTGAATTTCACAGCCACAGTTTACGCGTATATGTTCTGATCCGTTAACATGTACATTCCCAGCCAGGGAATTTATAATATATAATATATGAAGCAAGAAACGTAATTTAAATGCATGATATTCCCATCCAGGCATGAGCAGACTTTTGTACTGAAAACGGGATCCAGAAACCCCACATTACAACTACTAATATATCTATTTCTTAATCAATTTGTGAAATTTTTTACTCAATTAATAAAGAGAAAAAACCTTAAATACCAAAAAAAATAACTTAACCTGACTTAAAGCCTCTTCCCTCTCAAAGTGATCAGCTTTGGCACTCTCTAACTTTTTTTTTTTTTTTTAGTAATGCATGTTTTTATTTATTGTATCTTCAAATATGAACTAACAATAAGTGTTCAAATCTTAAATCTATAAAAAAAAAAATTTTATTATGCCCGACCAATGTCGGACATAAGTTTAAGTAACAAAGTGATTAGTAACAAAAAAAAAGGTGTTTTCAAGCAGCTTCATCATCTGGAATGTTGAATATTAGGGCCCGTGTATCTTTCTTTTTTAATCGGATGTGTCCATTAAAATTCAAAATATTACGAGCAATTAGGATTAGGATGTGATTCGAGTTTTGTTAGATATTTGCATGCATATTTTGCAATTTCTTCAGTCACTAGTGGCATATTCAAATCACGATGTATATTTGAATTTTTGATGTACCATGGAGCCGATGTTATCATGCGTAAAATTTTGTTTTGCCTGCGTTGAATTTTCTCTACATTTGAAGCTGAAGCAGTGCGCCATAGTTGAATTCCGTAGCACCATATTGGCTTTAAGAGCGACTTGTATATTAAAAGTTTACAGTCTAGGCTAAGTGTAGAATTTCGACCAATCAGCCAATGTATCTGAGTTAATTTAAGTTTCATTTGAGTTAACTTAGAGTCAATGTGGTGTTTCCATGTAAGTCGTCGATCAAGGTGTATACCAAGATATTTCACATGTGAATGTTGAGAAACAACTTGATTGTTAATCCGAATGGGGGAACAAGTATCTCTTCGTAAAGTAAATGTTACTTGAACACACTTTTGTTCATTTACCTTGATTCTCCATAAGTTTAACCAAAGCTCCATGTGGCTAATGTGTTCCTGGACTTTTCGGGATGCCTCATCAGGGTTTTCATGCATACTAAGGCAGGCTGTATCGTCGGCAAATGTGGAAGTATGGATACTACTGCTCACAGGCATATCACAAGTATAAGTTAAATATAAAACTGGTCCCAGTATACTCTCTAACTCAATCTTTATTGTGGCAGGTTCACTCCAAATGTTCAATTTTGAAAGCTTATATCAATGACTATAATCAGTAATATAATTTTTGAAATTTACATAGAAGTTAGCACTTATTTTTAGCAAAAAAAATATACTTTGAGATAGCAGAACAAAAAAAATATTATATAAAACGAGAAAAAATTATTTTTTTGATTCAGAATTTATATTACAGATGAATATTGCATAGGGGAGCTATTGGCCATCGGAAACTCATTTTGACAAAATTTGAGTTAACGTTTTTGAACAATAATTATATTACTCACACCGCCGGCTTCACATTTTTTTCAATACTTATTACATTACCCACTTTACATTTTTTTATATTTTATTTTTACTTCTTTCATTGCAGTTCTCGTTGTACCTTCAAAGTGAACAGACGTAATAGCGGAATTTTTCTTACATACAAACTAAACAAAAAAAAAAATCATACAAAAAATATTCGTAGTACATATTAACTTTGATAAATAAGCTTTTTCTGCTTTGCTAATATTTTTACATATAGAAAAACAAAAACAAAAAAAAACCGTAAACAAAAAAACATACAAAGTACCCTTGAGGAATAATCTTTATGAGTACCCCAAAGGAAAAAAATAGTGAAGTGAGTTCTAACGGCAGAAATGCCTATTTTACTGTGAGTTTTGATGCTCATAATGATAACAATAAAAATAAAAAATCTGATAATAGACTTGCTGTGAGTTCTGAAGCTCTTAATAAAAATCAAAAATCTGATAATAGACTTTTTCTAACGGCAAAACCACAGTTTCGTCAGCGATCAACTTCGCTTTGTCCAATGCCAACTAGTGAATCGTTGACATTATTGCCTAGTACTTCTACATTTAACTCAGCGATATCATCCGCTTCGGGCTCGTGGTCATCACTTAAACAAGTTGTCACTGAAGATAACAGTAGTTCAAAACCAAAGGTACAAGTAGGAATGGACAGATATATAACCATTTTAAAGCGCGGGCGAAGCCCAAATTCTACTAAAATTGGATCCGCCCCAAAGATGTCTAGGGATAACAGCACATCTTCTATCAATCGTCAAAATCGTTTTTCATTATTGCAAGACAAAAACGACAAGCCAGCTGCATCATCGCAAAAGTCTTTTAAGCCACCACCTATTTATCTGAGAGAAAAAAATTCTAACGCGCTTCTAAAAAATCTTTTGTCGACCATTGGTGAAAATACTTTTCACATCATTCCAATTAAACGAAGTAATATTGATGAAACTAAAATCCAAATATATGATGAAAAAGATTTCCGAAAAATTGTTAGTGAGTTTGAAAAAATAAAACAAATTTTTACACATATCAACTTAAGAGTGCTAAAGGCCTACAAATGGCATAGATTCATTTGTTGAGCCCGAAGAAGTAAAATGTGCACTTATCGAACAAGGATTTAAGGTAAAAATTTTACCAATATAATCAATAGAGAGAAGATTCCCCAGCCTCTATTTCGTGTTGAACTGGAGCCAAATGATATACAGTTAAAAAAAACGAGACGCACCCAATTTATAGTCTAAAATACCTTTTACACCGAAAAATCACAGTTGAAGAGTCACGTAAGCGTTCAGGTCCCGTAAAGTGCCATAATTGCCAAGAATATGGCCACACAAAAACTTACTGCAAATTACCTATAGTTTGTGTTATTTGCGGTGAATTGCATGGTACTGCTAACTGTACCAAGCCAAAAGTACAAGCAGAAAAAAAATGCAGTAATTGTGGAGGTAATCACACCGCTAACTATAGAGGATGCCCTGTATATTCTTTTGTTAAACAGACTATGGGTCAGAAATCTAAATTAGCTCCAGTTCAAGCAGCAAATGCTTACTCCACCACTCTGCCTCAAACTAGCCAACTAGTTACTTCACGTGTATCGTATGCCGATGCTGCTAAGAGTAGTTCTATTCCCACACAAAATGTTCCACCGCCAAGTAATTCTACGAATACAAACTCAAGCTTTAACTTTAGTCGTCTTGAAGCTACTATTGAGAATCTGGTGCTAACTATAAAAACTTTACAACAAATATGACTAGCATGATGCAAGAAATGCTGAGAATGCAGAATACTCTGCTTCAAGCATTAGTCAACAAACCACGAACACGTTAAAACTATGTTTCTGGAACGCAAACGGCATTCGCCAACATAAAAATGAACTTGAGCACTTCCTCACAGAAAAAAATATTGATATAATGTTGGTCTCTGAGACTCACTTGACTTTGAGAAGCTGCTTTAAAATAAATGGTTACACTCTATATGATTCAAAGGACCTGAGAAAAGAGCATGCGGTGGATCAGCAATTCTAATTAAGTCAAGACTCAAGCACTATATCCTTGAGAACGTTAGTGAAGAATATATGCAAGCTACGAATATTTTCGTAGAAAATGTCTGTTCGAATTTCGTGATATCATCAATTTACTCACCTCCCAGATTTTCAGTTACCGAAGATCAGTATAAGAAGTTCTACAAATCGCTTGGATCTTGTTTCGTGGCAGCTGGTGACTACAATGCAAAACATACGTACTGGGGCTCGCGTCTTGTTACACCTACAGGTAGAGCGTTGTTTAATACAATTTCAAAAATGGGCTTAGATGCCATTTTGAGTGGAGTGCCTACTTACTGGCCTACGACGAAAGAAAAATTCCAGATGTTATAGATTTTGGCGTCACGAAAAATATCCATAGGGACTTAATTCATGTAGAGGGCTCTCTAGATCTGTCCTCCGATCACTTAATTCACGTGGAGGGCTCTCTAGATCTGTCCTCCGATCACTCTCCCACAATAGTTACAATTTTCAACCCACTAAGCAGTGATTTAACTAACTCATATGCGAAAACGATTAATAGGGTCAACTGGCTTGGATTCAAAAAATATATTAGTAGTCACTGCGTAGAAAACATTCAGCTAAGATCACCTGATGATATTGAATTTAATATTGCCAATCTTAACGAATATATTAAAAAGGCTGCTGAACATGCCACTACTTCCTATCCGCAAATCGGCTTTAATAGAATTTATTCTACGGAAATTGAACGTCTTGTATGTGAAAAAAGGAGAGCTAGAAGAGAATGGCAACAACACAGATCACCCCTAAATAAAATCAGACTTAAAGAATGTACTAAACGACTCAAAGAACTGCTATCGTCGGAAAAGACTGCATTACTGGAAAAGTATTTAGAAGGTCTTGATGTAACGTCAACATCTAATTACTCTTTATGGCGCGCTACTAGAAATCCTAAAAGACCCCTTGATCTCAAATCACCACTGCGTACTTCGACCGGAGGCTGCGCAAGAAGCGATAGTGAGAAAGGTAACTTATTTTCTGAGCATTTAAAATCTGTATTCACTCCCAATTCATGTACGGGTGCTGCCGGATTACCGAGTGTAGTATCTCTACCCCCTCGTCCCTTAAGGTTTAAGATGCGTAAACTACAAAAAATAGTTGCTGAACTCGACCCGAAGAAAGCTCCAGGTATTGATGGCATTAGTAACAAGATGCTGATGAACTTGCCTCATATTGCAATACGAATCTTGCTATTTATTTTTAATGTCATTTTACGAATGCAGTATTTTCCGCATAACTGGAAGCTTGCCAAGATTAAAATGATTCCAAAGCCAGGCAAAGATCTTACCAAGGCTGAGTCATATAGGCCCATAAGCTTACTTTCAACAATTTCAAAGCTTTTCGAAAAGCTGCTCATGACTAAATTGTCCACAATTTTGGCTGATAGTGGGTGCATCCCAGACCATCAATTTGGCTTTAGAAGTCAGCATAACACTATTGAGCAGACGCATAGATTGGTTCAAGTTGTAAGGAGGACATTTGAAGAAAAAAAGTATAGTTCTGCCCTTTTCATTGATGTTTCTCAGGCATTTGATAAAGTATGACACGAGGGCCTAGTTTTAAAATTGAAGACATACCTACCAATAAACATACAAAAGCTTTTGGAAAGTTATATTGTTGATAGGAAATTTACTGTTGTGGGAGGAGACTTCATGAGTGTACCAGAGTCTATATCTTCTGGTGTGCCACAGGGTAGTATTCTGGGGCCAGTCTTGTATCTAATATATACTTGTGATATGCCTGTGAGCAATAACATCCACACTTCTACATTTGCCGATGATACAGCTTGTTTGAGTATTCACAAAAATCCTGATGAGGCATCCCGCAATCTCCAAGCACACATTACCCAGCTTGAAATATGGTTGAACTTATGGAGAATTAAAGTCAATGAACAAAAGTGTGTTCATATAACGTTTACCCTAAGAAAAGATACCTGTTCCCCCATTCGAATCAACAATCAAAATATTCCTCAACATTCTCAAGTCAAATACCTTGGCATACACCTTGATCGAAGGCTTACATGGAAATATCATATTGACTCTAAGTTAACCCAAATGAAACTTAAATTGACTCAAATATATTGGTTAATTGGCAGAAATTCAACACTCAGCCTAGACTGCAAACTTTTGATATACAAGTCGCTTTTGAAGCCAATATGGTGCTATGGAATTCAGCTGTGGGGCACTGCTTCAGCTTCAAATGTCGAGAGAATCCAACGAAGGCAAAACAAAATTTTACGTTTGATAACATCTGCTCCATAGTACGTTAAAAATTCAAATATTCATCGTGATTTAAATATGCCACTAGTGAGTGAAGAAATTGCAAAATACGCAGGCAAATATTTAACTAAACTCGAGTCACATCCTAATCCGCTTGCCCGTAATATTTTGAGCTTTACTGGACAACTCCGCTTAAAAAAAAGGGACACTCCAGATGGGACTGCTTAAAAATACTTCTTTTTGATTATCACTACTTATGTATTATTTATAACTATCACTAAGCTTATGTCCGATATTGGTCGGGCCTAGTAATTATATTTAGATTTAAGATTTGATTACTTATTGTTAGTTCAGTTTTGAAGATACAATAAATAAATTTGTATATGAAAAAAAAAAAAAAAAAAAATCTTACATGCAATTTAGTAGGAAGCATTCTATTCTACATCCATTGTTTCATTGTTTCGGTCTATGTAATGTCCCCAAGCGCGCGTTTTAATTTTATCTTTCATTATATTTCTTTTATCATCAGAAAAGCTAAGGGCTATTTTATGTAGTTTTTGAGTATGTTGTTGATGTGTTTTAGATCTAAACAAAAACATTTTATCCGAGATAATTTTGGATTCGAATAAGCAACTTTTGTAATCATTAATGGACAACTTTTTAATTAAAGACTTTTTGACACTTTTTGATTTTTTAACAGCTTCAGAGCGAAGAGTCGACAGAGAATATATTTTTGCTCTTAAACCAACAAACTCTGTCATTATATCCCCATTTATTTCATCATTGAGTAGCGGCAAACGAAATTCATGATCTATAGGGTATTCTGGCATATCAAAATTCAAACTAATATCATTACGGATGTCATCGTAAAAATTATGAGTTTTAATTGAATAAATAAATGAGTCAGTATCCATATAGTTGAGAGAAATGTTCTCTCCAAATTTAGGCTTCATGAAGCCATAATGGAAGTCGTACATTCTCCACTTGGATAACTTCAGTACTGTGAAACTAACATATATAGGTTTATCATATAGTGGTTCCATATTTTCTAACTCTACCGCATACATATCGTCAGAAAATTTTGTTAACTGCTTAAAATTTGGTTTCGCAATTAATGCTCTGATACCTAAATGATTCCTGTTTTTTGTTTCCCAAGAAGAAGTAATTCTAATGTCCCTACGTTTTTCAATGTTTTCCATTCTCTTCCAGTAAACAGCATTGCTTAAAAGATTGAAGAAATCTTTTTCAAAATTATTTTTAGCTTTTGTCCTATGAAATGTGTTTAAGTCAATATATTTTTTAAGCCCAGGGGATTGCTTTAATCTGAGTATTCTATGGATTTGTTTTAAGATGAGGCCATTTGAAACGGTTTGTTTTAAAACTCTATAGTGTATGGTATAATTTGTTTTTGAGTGTAAGTCTGCAACTAATTTTTTGATTTTGGATCCCCCCACGGGCTTATTTTGGCGACAAAATAGCAGATCATTATGTAGATCATGCTCTGAATCGGGATAATCTATATCCAGTTCCAAAATGTACCCGTACTCTGCAGTAGCAGAAATTTTTTTAATATCAAAATCAGTATCACATACCCACCGCAAGGAAGATATTCCAACATCGCCCAACCATACAAATTGTTAGCGTCTAAATACAAAATAAAATCTGATGGTTTTGATGCATCAAAATATTCCAAAAATTTGTTATTCGCTTTCGAATATATTTGCGAGCATTGAACTAGTCCACTTCTAATTCCATTTTGCATAAAGATATACATTTCGGAATTAGTGAACTGTTCCAGTGAAACTTCTGTTGTTTTCAACATTGCATCTCAAGATAAGCCTGGTGCTGTATAATATTGGCAGGGCTCCAAATTGTAAATATCTTTACCAATTTTCCTATAATTTTCAAACACGTCGCTCAGAAGAAGAACATCTGTCTTTGAGTAGAGCTCAGTATAGTCAAGGAGGGTTTCACAGTTAAACTCCCTCCATATTTTTGAGCATGTTAATACTTGACTGCATTACATTTTTTATTCGTTAGAATATTGAAGAACTCTTCTCTACTAGGGAGTTTTATTTCCTTAAACTTAGTCATGGAATCCATGTAAGAGTACGGAAATACACCCTTTCTTCTAATCAGTTTGAAATGGCTTCATCAGCGAAACACGATCGAAACATTGCTATCAAGATTTTTCGCTAACGTATCTAAGCTCGAAGCCATAAATCTAAACGAGTGTATAAATCTTATTTGAAATCCATGTTTTGCATCTAATCTGATGAAAATTTAAAGAGAAATGTAACGCTCTGTGTTCTGGGTCATCACTTTTATTGTGGAATTTTTTATAGTAGAAAGTTCTTTAAAAAATAGGTGTATATCATATGCAGAAAGATTATGCAAGATAACCGTTATAAACTGAGGTGTTTTATAATTCAAATTACATTGGCTATGAGCTGCCCCACGAAATTACCCGTAAGATGACAATGATCTCTAACTTTATCGTTATTTAATATTTTCTTACATATATGAAATTTTTTTTGCATTATTATATTGAGCTATTTCTATTGGGGTCATTAACAGTTTCTTATCTTTAAGTAAATAATTTAGATAAATATCTGTACAATCTTCAACTCGTTGTACCTTCATAGTGAACAGACGTAATACCGGAATTTTTCTTACATACAAACTAAACAAAAAAAAAAATCATACAAAAATATTCGTAGTACATATTAACTTTGATAAATAAGATTTTTTTGGCTTTGCTAATATTTTTACATATAGAAATAACAAAAACAAAAAAAAACCATAAACAAAAAAACATACAAAGTACCCTTGAGGAATACTCTATATGAGTACCCCAAAGGAAAAAAATAGTGAAGTGAGTTCTAACGGCAGAAATGCCTATTTTACTGTGAGCTTTGATGCTCATAATGATAACAATAAAAATAAAAAATCTGATAATAGACTTGCTGTGAGTTCTGAAGCTCTTAATAAAAATCAAAAATCTGATAATAGACTTTTTCTAACGGCAAAACCACAGTTTCGTCAGCGATCAACTTCGCTTTGTCCAATGCCAACTAGTAAATCGTTGACATTATTGCCTAGTACTTCTACATTTAACTCAGCGATATCATCCGCTTCGGGCTCGTGGTCAACAATTAAACAAGTTGTTACTGAAGACAACAGTAGTACAAAACCAAAGGTACAAGTAGGAATGGACAGATATATAACCATTTTAAAGCGCGGGCGAAGCCCAAATTCTACTAAAATTGGATCCGCCCCAAAGATGTCTAGGGATAACAGCACATCTTCTATCAATCGTCAAAATCGTTTTTCATTATTGCAAGACAAAAACGACAAGCCCGCTGCATCATCGCAAAAGTCTTTTAAGCCACCACCTATTTATCTGAGAGAAAAAAATTCAAACGCGCTTCTAAAAAATCTACTGTCGACCATTGGTGAAAATACTTTTCACATCATTCCAATTAAACGAGGTAATATTGATGAAACTAAAATCCAAATATATGATGAAAAAGATTTCCGAAAAATTGTTAGTGAGTTTGAAAAAAATAACACAAATTTTTACACATATCAACTTAAGAGTGCTAAAGGCCTACAAATGGCATAGATTCATTTGTTGAGCCCGAAGAAGTAAAATGTGCACTTATCGAACAAGGATTTAAGGTAAAAATTTTACCAATATAATCAATAGAGAGAAAATTCCCCAGCCTCTATTTCGTGTTGAACTGGAGCCAAATGATATACAGTTAAAAAAAACGAGACGCACCCAATTTATAGTCTAAAATACCTTTTACACCGAAAAATCACAGTTGAAGAGTCACGTAAGCGTTCAGGTCCCGTAAAGTGCCATAATTGCCAAGAATATGGCCACACAAAAACTTACTGCAAATTACCTACAGTTTGTGTTATTTGCGGTGAATTGCATGGTACTGCTAACTGTACCAAGCCAAAAGTACAAGCAGAAAAAAAATGCAGTAATTGTGGAGGTAATCACACCGCTAACTATAGAGGATGCCCTGTATATTCTTTTGTTAAACAGACTATGGGCCAGAAATCTAAATTAGCTCTAGTTCAAGCAGCAAATGCTTACTCCGCCACTCTGCCTCAAACTAGCCAACTAGTTAATTCACGTGTATCGTATGCCGATGCTGCTAAGAGTAGTTCTATTCCCACACAAAATGTTCCACCGCCAAGTAATTCAACGAATACAAACTCAAGCTTTAACTTTAGTCGTCTTGAAGCTACTATTGAGAATCTGGTGCTAACTATAAAAACTTTACAACAAATATGACTAGCATGATGCAAGAAATGCTGAGAATGCAGAATACTCTGCTTCAAGCATTAGTCAACAAACCACGAACACGTTAAAACTATGTTTCTGGAACGCAAACGGCATTCGCCAACATAAAAATGAACTTGAGCACTTCCTCACAGAAAAAAATATTGATATAATGTTGGTCTCTGAGACTCACTTGACTTTGAGAAGCTGCTTTAAAATAAATGGTTACACTCTATATGATTCAAAGGACCTGAGAAAAGAGCATGCGGTGGATCAGCAATTCTAATTAAGTCAAGACTCAAGCACTATATCCTTGAGAACGTTAGTGAAGAATATATGCAAGCTACGAATATTTTCGTAGAAAATGTCTGTTCGAATTTCGTGATATCATCAATTTACTCACCTCCCAGATTTTCAGTTACCGAAGAGCAGTATAAGAAGTTCTACAAATCGCTTGGATCTTGTTTCGTGGCAGCTGGTGACTACAATGCAAAACATACGTACTGGGGCTCGCGTCTTGTTACACCTACAGGTAGAGCGTTGTTTAATGCAATTTCAAAAATGGGCTTAGATGCCATTTCGAGTGGGGTGCCTACTTACTGGCCTACGACGAAAGAAAAATTCCAGATGTTATAGATTTTGGCGTCACGAAAAATATCCATAGAGACTTAATTCACGTACAGGGCTCTCTAGATCTGTCCTCCGATCACTTAATTCACGTGGAGGGCTCTCTAGATTTGTCCTCCGATCACTCTCCCACAATAGTTACAATTTTCAACCCACTAAGCAGTGATTTAACTAACTCATATGCGAAAACGATTAATAGGGTCAACTGGCTAGGATTCAAAAAATATATTAGTAGTCACTGCGTAGAAAACATTCAGCTAAGATCACCTGATGATATTGAATTTAATATTGCCAATCTTAACGAATATATTAAAAAGGCTGCTGAACATGCCACTACTTCCTATCCGCAAATCGGCTTTAATAGAATTTATTCTACGGAAATTGAACGTCTTGTATGTGAAAAAAGGAGAGCTAGAAGAGAATGGCAACAACACAGATCACCCCTAAATAAAATCAGACTTAAAGAATGTACTAAACGACTCAAAGAACTGCTATCGTCGGAAAAGACTGCATTACTGGAAAAGTATTTAGAAGGTCTTGATGTAACGTCAACATCTAATTACTCTTTATGGCGCGCTACTAGAAATCTTAAAAGACCCCTTGATCTCAAATCACCACTGCGTACTTCGACCGGAGGCTGGGCAAGAAGCGATAGTGAGAAAGGTAACTTATTTTCTGAGCATTTAAAATCTGTATTCACTCCCAATTCATGTACGGGTGCTGCCGGATTACCGAGTGTAGTATCTCTACCCCCTCGTCCCTTAAGGTTTAAGATGCGTAAACTACAAAAAATAGTTGCTGAACTCGACCCGAAGAAAGCTCCAGGTATTAATGGCATTATTGATGGCTGATGAACTTGCCTCATATTGCAATAAGAATCTTGCTATTTATTTTTAATGCCATTTTACGAATGCAGTATTTTCCGCATAACTGGAAGCTTGCCAAGATTAAAATGATTCCAAAGCCAGGCAAAGATCTTACCAAGGCTGAGTCATATAGGCCCATAAGCTTACTTTCAACAATTTCAAAGCTTTTCGAAAAGCTGCTCATGACTAAATTGTCCACAATTTTGGCTGATAGTGGGTGCATCCCATACCATTAATTTGGCTTTAGAAGTCAGCATAACACTATTGAGCAAACGCATAGATTGGTTCAAGTTGTAAGGAGGACATTTGAAGAAAAAAAGTATAGTTCTGCCCTTTTTATTGATGTTTCTCAGGCATTTGATAAAGTATGACACGAGGGCCTAGTTTTAAAATTGAAGACATACCTACCAATAAACATACAAAAGCTTTTGGAAAGTTATATTGTTGATAGGAAATTTACTGTTGTGGGAGGAGACTTCATGAGTGTACCAGAGTCTATATCTTCTGGTGTGCCACAGGGTTGTATTCTGGGGCCAGTCTTGTATCTAATATGTACTTGTGATATGCCTGTGAGCAATAACATCCACACTTCTACATTTGCCGATGATACAGCCTGTTTGAGTATTCACAAAAGCCATGATAAGGCATCTCGAAATCTCCAAGCACACATTACCCAGCTTGAAATATGGTTGAACTTATGGAGAATTAAAGTAAATGAACAAAAGTGTGTTCATATAACGTTTACCCTAAGAAAAGATATCTGTTCCCCCATTCAAATTAACAATCAAAATATTCCTCAACATTCTCAAGTGAAATACCTTGGAATACACCTTGATCGAAGGCTTACATGGAAATATCATATTGACCCTAAGTTAACCCAAATGAAACTTAAATTAACTCAAATATATTGGTTAATTGGCAGAAATTCAACACTCAGCCTAGACTGCAAACTTTTGATATACAGGTAGCACCGTTTTGAAGCAAATACGGTGCTATGGAATTCAGCTATAGGGCACTGCTTCAGTTTCAAATATTGAAAAAATTCAACGAAGGCAAAACAAAATTTTACGTTTGATAACATCTGCTCCATGGTACATTAAAAATTCAAATATTCATCGTGATTTAAATATGCCACTAGTGAGTGAAGAAATTGCAAAATACGCAGGCAAATACTTAACAAAACTCGAGTCACATCCTAATCCGCTTGCCCGTAATATTTTGAGCTTTACTGGACACATCCGCTTAAAAAAGAGGGACACAAGGGCTCTTATACTCAACACTCCAGATGGGACTGCTTAAAAATACGTCTTTTTTTCCTTTTTGATTATCACTACTTATGTATTATTTATAACTATCACTAAGCTTATGTCCGATACTGGTCGGGCCTAATAATTATATTGAGATTTAAGATTTGATTACTTATTGTTAGTTCATTTTTGAAGATACAATAAATAAATATATACACTCAAAAAAAAAAAAATAAAAATTTCCACCCTACGAAAAAAATCTAATAACTTAATTTTATTACTTACAACACCACCATCTCAAAACCAAAAATGAACATCTGCCACTTCTTTCATTTAAACCAAAACCACAAATTAACACCTGCATGATCGTCTTACACACAACACACCTCACACCATACAGCACAACGAATAAAAACTCTATAACTATTTTTTATAGAAAAAGTGATCCCAGAAAGAAAGTTTTTGTTAAATGCAACCTTGTTTTTACTGTGCCATATTAAATTCTGCCATATTAAAATGATCGGAAGCAACTGATAATTTGTATGCCAGTGAATAAAAGTAGAAACGGATTGAAAGATTTTTAACTTTAAAATGGTTCCAGCGGAGAAAAAGAATCTTTTGGACGGAAAACAACGAAAATATAAAATTATAATGTATTTGCCCTTTTTTAGGGTTTTGTACACCAAAGGTGAAAAGAAACCATATTATTTTCGCTACGCTGTCCGTCCGTCTGTCACAGGGTATTTTCTCGAGAACCGTAAGAGCTACGGGCCTGAAATTTGAACACAGTGTGTAGACCTTTGGCCGCTACAACAACAAATACATGAGAGTTGGAAATTAAAGGGTGTTCCAAAACGAACAACGTCAAAATCCCATGTAATATATATACAATTGTATGTACATATATACACTTGAATTTTGTAAGGTTAGTGTATTTTTATACAGACAACAATTAACACTAAAATTTAAAAAAATTTTAATTAAAGGGTGTACCATGAGTTAATCTAATTTTGAGTATGTAATTTTGACAACTTGCTGTATCTTGGAAACCGTAACAGCAAACTTCTTGATATTTTCAAATACGGTAAAACAAAAAAATCCCAAAATTATAAAATCGCCAAAACAAAAAAATCGCCAAAACAAAAAAAAATCGCCAAAAAGAAAAAAACACCTACTTAAAAAAAATTTCGAAACGAAAATAAGTCGCGAAAAACGGAAAAATCGCCAAAATTAAAAAATCGCCAAAATGAAAAAATCGCCGGAATGAAAAAACGCCAAAATTAAAAAAAATCGCCAAAATGAAAAAAAATCGCCAAAATGAAAAAAATAGCCAAAATGAAAAAAAAATCGTCAAAATTAAAAAAAAATGCCAAAATTAAAAAAATCGCCAAAACGAGAAAAAAGCGAAAAATAAACAAAAAAAAATTATTTTAGCTCAAAAAACGTCAAAAACTAAAAAAACGCTGTATTAAAAAAATTCTCAAGGCCCAACGTACGGAGCCCTTCGTGCGCTGAATTTATTATATATATAATAACTTTATTTCCAAGCAGTTATTCACTTTGTATAAGCAGTTCCACAACCTTACAAAACATAAAACCATTTAGAGCCCATTGTAAAATTTCTGAGTTTTTCATACAAACCAAAACAGCTTGTACAGTTTGTCTAATGAGTATAATAAAATACAACAAAAAATTTACGTATTTCTACAGGAGATTGAATATATTTTGAACAACTTTATTAGAGAACCTGTTGTAAAAAACTAGAATTCTTCAAACTTGCAGTGTTTAATGTTAAAACCAGGTTTTATCTTCAAACACTATAATAATGGTTTCACACTGAAAGTTAAAACATGGTTTTAGCGTTAAAACCATAAACAGGTGATTTTGCATTCACATTGCAAGTTTGTTAAATTAACTCACAGCTCAAAATAAAATAAATCTCCTGCAGACATGCGTGTGTTTGTTGCTGTACTTTTTCCGGCATTTTATAACAGTTATTTGACAAACTGTACAACTGTTTTTGTTTGTATGAAAACTTTTTTTTTTAATGCATGATTTTTATTTATTGTATCTTCATATATGAACTAACAATATGTATTAAAATCTTAAATCTAAAAATATAATTAGGCCCGACAAGTGTCGGACATAAGCTTAGTAATAGTTATATATAATACATAAGTAGTGATAATCAAAAGGAAAAAAATAAAAGTATTTTCAAGAATTCCCATCTGGAGTGCTGTGAATAAGAGCCATTGTGTCTCTCTTTTTTAGGCGGATGTATCCAGTAAAGTTCAAAATATTACTTGCAAGCGGATTAGGATGTGACTCGAGTTTTGTTAAATATTTGCCTGCGTATTTTCCAATTTCTTCAGTTACTAGTGGCATATTTAAATCACGATGTATATTTAAATTTTTTATATACCATGGAGCCGATGTTATTAACCGTAAAATTTTGTTTTGTCTTCGTTGGATTCTCTCGACATTAGAAGCTGAAGCAGTACCCCAACGCTGAATTCCGTAGCACTATATAGGTTTTAAGAACGACTTGTATATTAAAAGCTTACAATCTAGGGTGAGGGTTGAATTTCTACCAACCAGCCAATGTATCTGTGTTAGTTTAAGTTTCATTTGTGTTAGCTTAGAGTCAATGTGGTATTTCCATGTGAGCCTTCGATCAAGATGTATACCAAGGTATTTCACATGTAAGTTTTGAGGAACAATTTGATTATTGATTGTAATGGGGGAACAAGTTTCCTTTCTTAAAGTAAATGTTACCTGAGCACACTTCTGTTCGTTTACCTTTATTCTTCACATGTTTAACCATAGTTCTAGCTGAGTAATATGTTGCTGA
This sequence comes from Tachina lurida, assembly GCA_944452675.1. Classification (NCBI taxonomy): domain Eukaryota; kingdom Metazoa; phylum Arthropoda; class Insecta; order Diptera; family Tachinidae; genus Tachina; species Tachina lurida. The sequence goes on from OX101752.1 coordinate 99,121,097, forward strand.
ACATATCGGGAAGCCTCGTGAGGGTTTTCGTGCATACTAAGTTAGGCTGTATCATCGGCAAATGTAGTTGTGTGAATGTTACTGCTCAATGGCATATCACAAGTATAAATCAAATACAAAACTGGCCCCAGTATACTCCCCTGTGGAACACTGGATGAGATTATTTCAGGCGTACTCATAAAGTTTTCTTCCACAACAGTGAACTTCCGGGTAATAATGTAACTTTCCAGCAGATTTAGAATGTTTATTGGTAGGTAAGTCTTTAATTTTAAAATTAGGCCTTCATGCCACACTTTATCAAATGCCTGAGAAACGTCAATGAACAGCGCAGAGCAATACTTTTTTTCTTCAAAAGTTTTTCTTATAAATTGAACCAATCTATGAGTTTGTTCAATGGTGCTATGCTGACTTCTAAAACCAAATTGGTGGTCCGGTATGCACCCACTACTAACTGGAATTGGGGTCAATTTTGTCATGAGCAGTTTTTCGAAAAGCTTTGACATTGTTGACAGTAAACTTATTGGCCTATATGACTCAGCTTAGGTAAGATCTTTGGAATCATTTTAACCTTGGCAAGCTTTCAGCTGTTTGGATAATACCCCAATCGTAAAATGGCATTAAAAATTAATTAATTATACGAGGCAACATTATCAGCATCTGGTTACTAATTTCATCAATACACGGAGCTTTTTTTAGGTTGAGTTCTGCAATTAGTTTTTGTACATCACGCGTCTTAAATTTTATTAGTCGAGGGGGTAGCGCAAATACATTTGGCAAGTCAACAGCACCAGAACATGTGTTTGGGGTAAATACGGATTTTAAATGCTCGCCAAAACCGCTTCTTGCCCAACCTCCTGTAGATGTGGTCAGAGGTGGTTTAAGCTTTCTAGCAGCGCGCCACAAAGAGTAATTAGATGCTGGTGTGACATCAAGACCTTCCAAATAATTTTTAAGAGATGCAGTTTTTTCAAATGCAAGCAACTCTTGTAGTCATTTAGTACACTCTTTAAATCTGATTTTAAGTTGGGGTGATCTGTACTGTTGCCATTCTCTTCTAGCTCTTCTTTTTTCACTTACGAGACGTTCAATATCCGTAGAATAAACTCTATTTACCCTAGTCTGCGGATGGGAGGTAGTGGCATGTTCAGCAGCCTGTTTAATATTTTCGTTAAGATTGGCAATGTTAGATTCAATATCATCATGTGTTCTTAGCGTAATATTTTCCGTGCAATGACTACTAAGATATTTTTTAAATCGCAGCCAATTAACACGATTTATCAAATCCGCATATGGGTGAGGTAAGTCACTTGTTAATGGGCTACAAATTGTAACGATCGTGGGAGAGTGATCGGACGAGAGATCTAGAGAAGCTTCAATTGGAATTAAATCCCTAGAGATATTTTTCATAACGCCAAAATCTATTACATCCGGAATTTTATGCATGTCAGTAGGCCAATTAGTGGGCTCCCCACTCGAAATGACATCCAAGCCCATTTTGGAAATTGTATTGAACAACGCTCGACCTCTGGGTGTAATAAGACGCGAACCCCAGAACGTGTGTTTAGCATTATAGTCGCCAGCTGCTACGAAACAAGGGCCCAGAGATTTGTAAAAATCCTCTTATTGATCCTCAGTAATTGCGAATCTAGGAGGAGAGTAAATTGATGATATGACAAAATTAGTGCAAAAATTTTCGCACTTGCTTGTAAATGTTCTTCACAAATGCTGTCAATAATATAATGCTTGAGTCTTGACTTTATTAAAATTGCTGATCCACCGCATGCTCTTCCTCTCGAGGCCTTTGAATCATATAAGGTGTAGCCATAAATTTTAAAAAGGCTCCTCGAAGTCAAATGAGTCTCAGAGACCAACATTATATCAATATTTTTTTCTGTGAGGAAGTGCTCAAGTTCATTTTTATGTTGGCGAATGCCGTTTGCGTTCCAGAAACATATTTTTAACGTGTTCATGGTTTGTTGACTAATGCTTGAAGCAGTGTATTCTGCATTCGCAGCATTTCTTGCATCATGCTAGTTATATTTGTTGTAAAAATTGTATTTGGCCGTGAAAAATTTAGTGTGGGAATAGAGCTTGTCTTAGCAGCATCGGCATACGATACACGTGAATTAACTGGTTGGCTCACTTGGGCAAGACTGGCGGAGTAAGTGTTTGCTGTTTGTGCTGGAGCTACTTTAGGTTTTTGCCCCATAGTCTTTTTAACGAAAGAATATACAGGACATCTCCTATAGTTAGTAATTTGCAGTAAGTTTTTGTGTGGCCATATTCTAAATTTTCGGAATAAAAGATATTTTAAATTATAAATTGGGTGCGTCTCATTTTTTCTCAATTTTATATCATTCGGCTCAAGTTCAACGCAAAATAGAGGCGGGGGAATATTCTCCTATTTATTATATTGGAAACATTTTTTACCTTGAATCCCTTGAGGACGACCGCATCTTTTATTTCTTCGGGAACAACATAAGAATCTATGCCCTTCAATACGATCTGCAGGACTTTAGCACTCTTAAGCTGGTATGTGTAGAAACTTGTTTTATTTTTTTCAAATTCAGAAACCATTTTGCGGAAATCTGTTTCGTCATAAATTTGAATTTTCGTTTCATCGATATTGCCACGTTTTATTGGAACAATGTGAAATTTTTTCTCACCAATGACCGAAATTAATTTCTTAATAAGAGCGTTTGAATTTTTTTCTCTCAAATTGATTGGTGGCGGCTTGGAGGTTTTGTTCGCGGATATAAACTAAGAAACTTTACATTGCTCTCGAAAATGGTAATTATTTTATGTTTTGTAAATAAATATTTTAAAATTATGGAACTAGCAATATCAAGTGAAGAAGTGCTTGGAAATCAAGTTATTTTATATAAAAAATGCACAAATAAATCACAAAATACCACTTTACGGATCGACGTCAGTCATATCGTTTATTTTCACTTTCCAGATGTCAATAAAAATATTTTCGTTGTTTTCCTTCCAAAAAAACTCTATTTTTCATAATTTTTTTTATTATTGTTGCTGCTGCATCCATTTTTAAGTTAAAAATCTATCAAGCGACATCTATTGTTATTTTCTGGCATAAACATTATCAGCTGCTGCTGGTCATTTTAACTTGGCAGCACTGAATTTACCACAGCAAAAACAAGGTTGCATTTTATAAAACCAACTCAAAAATGGTTTTATTTTGGTTTTAATAAAAACAATTTGTATGGTGAAATCAGGTTTTAACAGTTGGTTTTAACATTAAAACCAACTTTTTTTTAAAACCATGTCAGTGTGAAAACACTATAAGACATATTATAATTCCACTAAAGGGGCATTATCTTTTCACAGCAAGAAAACAAAAGATGCATTTAGTGAACATATACAAACAAGCTTTCACAAGTTTTTATAAGTTAGAGTAATTTCATTACTTGAGATCCTATTGTTGATAATTTAAAAAATGTAAAATATTTTTTATACAAAACAATTACGAAAATTATTCGAATATTCGAAAAAAAATTTATGAATAATTTGTTATTCTGTATTGAGAATTTTTGTAAGTTCGAACAAAAATTAAAAAAAAAACTTGTTCGAATATTCGAATGCCAGCACTACTTACAAAGCTTGCCAGTGATGTTTTCCAAAATTTTTCAAAACACTATGAAAATGATCTTCTCCACCTGCTAAAATGCTGGAATTATGAATCGCTCTGAAATGAGCAAAATCAGCGCCATTTTCCGGAATTTCTTGTATGTGACAATTAACATAAAATTCATTTCTTCCATGATATACGAATTCTCCAGTATCAATTTCTTTTACTGCCGGAAGTGGCCAAGGATTTTGTTGTAATTCGGCATGATACCAGACAAATATGTTGTCATTTATTTCTTGCGATATCCATTTCTTAACTTTTGCGGTTTGTGGAGCTATACACAATTAGAATTAAGTTAAATTTATATGGATATAAGTAATTAATTTATTTGTACGTAAATATACTTACCACAAGGGCTATAAGGTACATTCACACATTTTCCATCACTTCCACGAAAAGTCCATTGATGAAATGGACACTCGATTGCATCTCCGATAACTCTACCACCTACTCCTAAATTTGCTCCCATATGTGGACAATACGCATCCAACACGTACACTGAGTTATCGAATGTTCGAAATGCAACAAACTGTTCTCCCAGTGCTGATACACTTTGAGATTCGCCTTGCTTAAGATTTGATGACTCCATTAAACTATACCATCCATTCGGATAGGGGGGCGGTATTTCTTTTACACCAATTTTGCGCTGTTTTCGTATCCTGTTTATTGCATCTTTTTTTGTAATGGAACTTAGTTTTTTCCCCCCTCGAAGAATAACACTGTAGCCAACATCATCCAAATCCTGTAGTTGTAAAAATTTAACGCTTATTCATATGTATGGACTGTATTGTTCGAAATGTAAGCAATTTTTTTATAAATATTATGCATACTTTTTAAATATTTTAATAAATTTATTTAAAAATTAACAATTTGAACTTATTTTGTACTACACAGTACAAATAACAATTAACCAATGGTATCAAATTGAGAACGAATCGTTATAAAAAGTTTGTTAAATTTTAGTTTTTTATTAAGCTTAATGCGTTATCAAACTAAAAACAAACAGTACAAAAATACCATGTGGTAATAAATCAATAACGATTTGTAGTAAAATCGTGAACAAATTGTAAAAAAATACCATAAGTTAATAAATTAAAAACGACCTGTTGTTACTTTAAGAACGATCCGTTATCAAATCAAGAACGACATGGTCTCAAATTAAGAACAAAATGTACTATGCTATCACATTATGAACAGGGTGGTATCAAATTTAGAACAATGCGTTATTAAAATAAGAACAATTGGTAACAAAACAAGAATAATGCGTTAATGGTCTTAAAATATTGATACCAAACGTTATCAAAGTAAGCTCAAACGGTTCTAACTCAATTTTGATACCAAATGGTATCAATTTCGGTACTTTTCTACCGCTTTTTTTCCTCTATGTATGTACCCAGACTATAAATTTTTTTAATACATGTTTTTATTTATTGTATCTTCAAATATGAACTAACAATAACTATTCAAATCTTAAGTCTAAAATATAATTATTAGGCCCGACCAGTGTCGGGCATAAACTTAGTGATAGTTATAAATAATACATATGTAGTAATAATCAAAAAGTAAAAAACAAATGTATTTTCAAGCAGTCCCATCTGGAGTGTTGAATATAAGAGTGATCGGGATATGATTCTAGTTTTGTTAAATATTTGCCTGCGATTACTTCGATCGGAGGCTGGGCAAGAAGCGATAGTGAAAAAGTTAATTTATTTGTTGAGCATTTAAAATTTGCATTTACTGCCAATTCCTGTACGGGTGCAGTTGATTTACCGAGTGTAGTTTCTCTACCCCTAATTCCTTAAGGTTTATGATGCATTATGTACAGAAACTAATTATCGAAGTCAACCCAAAGAAACCTCCAGGTATTGATGGCATTAGTAACAAGATGCTGATAAACTTGCCTCATATTGCAATAAGAATCCTTCCATTTATTTTTAATTCCATTTTACGAATGCAGTATTTTCAACATAACTGAAAACTTGCCAATATCACAATGATTCCAAAGATCTTACCAAGGTTGAATCATATAGGCCTATAAGCTTACTATCAATAATCTCAAGGCTTTCCGAAAAGCTGTTTATGACTAAATTTTCCAAAAGTTTAGCTGATAACACTATGGAACATTTTTGGGATTATTGTCTGCGGGTGAGAAATTCCAAGTCAGGGTGATGGTACTAGGTCAGTATAGTAAAACCCTCAAAGGGTTTGGCGTTCGTATGTGTCAGTTTTTTTATGACCTTTTAAATTTTTTCCTTATCTTGATGTTTTTTCGCTTAGTTGTAACATTTTGGCAAAAACGTAGTTTAACATAACTCGAGAACAACTTGTCCGATTTTGATGAAACAAATTTAGAAAAATTAAAAACTATAATTTCTTTAATCCGTTCATATAACGTTAACTTTATAATCAACAGTTTTGCCGGTAAAAATAAATTTGTGGAGGCAAAAAAATATTTTTTTGCCTAAAAATTTATTTTTTTTTTTAAATTCATAAAAAATCCAAAACGGAAAAAAGGATCAAGTGTTGTTAATTTCATGTAAAGTCACATAACCTATAAACAAAATGCGACATAGATCATAGAAATCGATTAACGCGTTCTGCTTTTATTTACAATTAAGTGAAGGTATCCCATTTTGACAAGAATATTGATATTTGTTTTTATTCAAAAAAGTGTAATTTATCGCCTTTTTTATAAATTTTCCCCAATAACTCCAGACTTCTGGCCATAAACTACTAAAAAAATTAAGTAAACATTTTTATAATTTTTTATTTTTATTTTATTTATTTATTTTTATTTATTTTAATAAATATTGCCTAGACTTTTTCGATGGTGGTTGTTTGGGACTAGTGGCATCGCATTCATCGCTATCATCAGTTTCTGAACCACACATAATGTCAATGTGTGACTCCACTGTTGTCCCTTCTGCATCTCCTGAAAATTATTTATCATCAAGATCATCCTTGTCTTGCCACACAAGCTTACTCCACCAGCAAATTTCCGCAATTATTGCACTCGGCGACTTTTTGCCTCTATATCTGTAAGTTTTTGTTTTATTAAAATGAGTTTGAAAAAATAAAAAATCAGTATTACCTCATTTCAAGTGGCATAGCAACTTGATGATAGCGTTCACCTTGTTCATCAGATTCGGTAGCTAATTGTTTGCTGAAGTAGTCCAGATGATGATGTAAATAATGGATTTTCAAGGACATGTGGACACCAATTTCCAAGAATGCTCTTAACATCCTTGCGACAGAAACATCATAGTTGTCAGAACGGTGCTTTCCCAAGAAGACTTCTTTTACTTCTTTGATTGCCTGCCATGCATTCAATTCAGCGTCAATCAAAATATTGTTGAATGCGTCACTTTTAATCAGCTTTCGTATATCTGGACCATTTAGTACGCCTGATTGGAAAAAATTAATTTGTTAAGATGGAAAATCATGGGAAATGAATGTGATATTATAACTTACCTTCTTTAATTTTACTTTCGCTGAGTCTCGGGTAAATTAGTTTCAAACACAAGAAAACTTCATCTCTTTTGGCGACAGTTTTGATAAAATTCTTAACAATTCCAAGTTTAATATGCAGTGGAGGCAGTAATATCTTCTCCTTCGGCACTGGAGGCTCACGAATAATATTGGCCGTTTGTAACCTGCTGTGCTCTCTGAGTTTCCATCCGTGGCATGCATATTGGTCACCGGAAAATCGTGCGTCCCAATTGCACAAAAAGCACATATATTTTATATAGCCGCTTTGAAGACCGCAAAGCATTGCTACAACTTTTAAATCGCAGCATATGCGCCACATATGTTTGGCATAGTTAACTATTTTTAAAATATTTTCCAGTGCATCATATGTTTCTTTCGTTTCTGTACTATAGGCAATTGGAACTAAAGGTTTTTTATTGGGGTTATGCAGTAAAACCGCCTTCAAGCTGAGTTTTGAACTGTCAATAAATAATCTCCAGTCATCTGCTTCATATTTTATTTCCATTGCGTCCATCAATTTTCCTACATCCGGGCAATATGCAGAAGTTTTTTCATCATTCACAAGGAAAAAACTTTGGAGTGTTGCTTGACGACTTCGATAAGCTGTGACTTTCACACCGGGTGCCAACAAATTGTTTGATTTCAAAATGGAAGCCAGCTCTTCCGATTTATGCTGTGTTAATTCCAACTTGGCAACAATCGAATCAAGCTTATTTTGATTTATTAAAATTGGCACATTGGATACTGATGGCTCATATGGGAGATCATCACGTGCATGATATGTCGGAGTAGTCGTAGAAGAGAAAATATCTGGGCTAGAAGCTTTTGGCACAGGAATGTGGTCCAAATGAGGCAATGGTGTTGCGGCACTTGCAACACCAACGTAATTATACGATTTTCTTATCCTTTTTGCGGCTCCTTTATTCGCACATGCATAGCAATTCAATGGATTGTAACCTTCGCCAGGATTAGTCCAAGTAATTGGGATACCGAATGGCATACTTTCACGTCTTCTATTTTTCCAATCCATTAGACGGTTGTAGCAGCTTTTACACACTATATTTGGTACCCAATTTTCGTTCACTATAACATTTTGGATGAAGTACATCTCGTATGTTTGAACAAAATCAGTACTGAAATTTCCACTTTTTTTATGTGTTGAGACATATTGACCACAGCAGTAGCAAAAGATATTTATATCTGGCTTGCACAGTTCCATATTCTGTTCTCTTTTGTTCACTTTTAAAAAACTGGAGAAAAATCACTTTTACTGTTCGCGTTCGTCGGCACTTGTTGAATGACAAAAATCACAGAACCAGTGTGAGAAAGCGAAAATGTATAATGACAATACATGTTTTATGTGAACAGTACAGAACCAGTGTTGCCACATCAATATTTCTCTTTTAGTACAGTAGAAAAATATGAGAGAGTTCGGCTTGTGAGTGTCAATGTTTTCTCCAAATAATGTTGTGCATATCTGGAGCAAATTTTTGAAATTCATACATTTACCTAATTGTGAATAAATGAGAAACGCGTGTATCGATTTTCATGATCTATCCCTTTTTTTGCTCATGAGGTATGTGACTTTACGCGAAAGTAATCAGTTTTGGCACTTTTTTCCATTTTGGATTTTTTATGAATTTAAAAAAAAAAATATTTAAATTTTTAGGCAAAAAATACTTCTTTCCCTTCATACATTCATTTTTAACTTCGAAAGTGTTGCACATATAGGAAAACAGTATAAAAACAGATTAGAGAAATTGTAATTTTTAATTTTTCTAAATTTGTTTCATCAAAGTCGGACAAGTGGTTCTCGAGTTATGTTAAACTACGTTTTTGCCAAAATGTTACAACTAAGCGAAAAAACATCAAGATAAGGAAAAAATTTAAAAGGTCATAAAAAAACTGACACATACGAACCCCAAACCCTTTGAGAGTTTTACTAAACTGACCTAGTACTATCACCCTGACTTGGAATTTCTCACCCCCCCCCGATTGGCTGTTGTACTGTGTAATGGGTGCATCCCTGACCAACAATTTGGTTTTAGCCTAGCATCATTGAACAAACGCATAGATTGGTCCAAGTTGTAAGAAGAACATTTAAGGAAAAGAAGTATTGTTCTGCTCTCTTTATTGATGTTTCTCCGGTATTTGATAAATTATGGCACAAAGGCCTAGTTTTAAAATTGAAAACATATCTCCCAATAAACATGCAAAGGCTTTTGGAAAATTATATTATTGATAGGAAGTGCACTGTTGTGGAATGTGAAAAAAGGCCAAGTTCCTTTTCAAATTTTCGGCCATCATAAATAGTGAGATAAAAATGTTGACCAAGTTCTTGTTTAGCACAATACCTATCGCTACAATATACTATGAATTATATAAACTTGTACTCGTCAGGGTGTTACATCATTTATAGGTAATCTGCTTGCTTATCAAAATTTTTTCCCTTGTAAAGAAGTGAACAAATATTCATATTCTCGCCTTTTTTAGATAGGTAAAAAATATTGCCAAGTTAGCATAGGTATTGTGCTAAACAAGAACTTGGTCAACATTTTTATCTCACTACTTTTGATGGACGAAGATTTGAAAAGAAACTTGGCCTTTTTTCACATTTATGTTTTTGTGAGATTCTGACTACTTTTTGGAAAAGATTTATTTAATAAAATGTTTTAAACTTAGGATTTCTAGTCTGTTATATTTCTAGTAATAGTGACTGCGCCAGTAGAAAGGAGCAGAGTCACATAAAATAATTGGTCAGATGGTGATGAGATGGGGGTGACCCCGCATACTTTTCTAAAATCTGCTTATGCGAAGTACCTTTGAAAACTATAAATTATAGTCTTGCGTGGGTGGGTTTCTGATTTTGATGACTTGCCTAAGCATATTTGTCTAAAAAATCTCAACTCTCTTCCGTTTAATATAACGTTAAATTTTTATGGGCGTGGCCCCACCTTCATAATGTAATAATCGGTGCTTTAGAATTTTTCCAGTTCATATCTCACGCCTTAACTTAAATTCTTAATATCGAGTTTAAAGTGCATCTCCATGCCCCCTGACTGTGTTTTTAGATTTTTTTTTGGTGATCTCTGATTAAGATTTATTTGTGTAGATATCGAATTTCAAATCTCCAGCGCAAATTTGAGCTTAAGGGCTTTTCTCCACACCCTAGACAAAGCTTACGTGTTTAAGAACTTTTCGAGTTGCTCACTCATGTACACTTACTTGTGTGCAAAATTTTATTGCGAATTCTAGGCTTAAATTTTATGGGCGTTACCAAGGACATTTTTTAAACTCAAGATTTTATTGTGAGCAGCGCTTATCAATCATGTTGATTTTCGTAGTAAACGGCTGATATGAAATACGTTAATAATAGATTTATATCTGTTAAGCCGAAGTTGGTGAAATAATAGGATACAATTGTATGGGCGTAATCATACCCACTCTCTAAGATGACTACTGAAAGTCAAGGTTTCAATAAAATTGTTTGAGCTTAATCCTGTACATGTAGTTTTGAATTCAGACCAATATTATCGTGGCCCCGCCACACTTTGTTAAAATTTTTGGGTTTTATATTTTTCAAGTTATATTCTAACCTTTTTGCGTATAAAATTTCAGTTGTCTAGCGCAAACTAAATTTTTAGTTTTTATGGGCGTTACCCCACCCAGATTCTAAATTATTTTTACTTTGGCCAGCGTTTATCATTCGGGTCAATTTTCGTTGGAAATGTATAATGATAAATACATAAATAGTATATTTGAATGTGCTCATCCAAAGTACATACATACTATGTACATTAAAAAGCAGGCTTTAATTTTTTTTAGACTAAAGATTTTTGGTCAGTGCTTACCATTCGCGTCAATTTTCGTTAGAAACGGATAATAATAAATACATAAACAGCAAATTTTAGAGTGCTCAGCTGAAGTACATGAAATAGGAGGGTGAACGCTTATAGGAGTGTTAAGGCTAGGCTTGCCAGATCTAATTTGCCAAAAAGCTCGACATTGACCAAAAAAAACTTGATTTTGAAAAAAAAACTTGACAAATAAAAACAATCATACTATTGTTTTTTATTTAATTTATATTATTTTTTCATAAAAATTATTAGAATAAGAAAAAAAGTATCATAAAAAGTAAAAATAACAGAAACAATATAAAAGAAACAAAAACCAATATAACAATAAAAATTCAGTCTTTATATATTTTAAAGAAAACTCGTTACTCGTTAAAACAAATTAACAAACAAAAATATAAACTGACTTTTTTGCCAAAAACTTCAATGTACGTATTGCAACTCAGCTGTGCAATGTTGTCAATTTACTAGTGTTGAGTAATGGGGTAAATATCAGTGCTGGCACTTTTATTATAATTGTACAGAAAGAGAAATATATTCTTTAAACTATAATTGCACAGAAAAAATATGTATCATATTAGTCCTTAGTTCTATTGATAGTAAAATATATAGGCTTTAGGTTTGTTTTTTGAAATATAAAGTTACTTTTAAGTATAATTGCATAGCTACCATAAATTTGAGAAAAAAAATTAGCTTACAAAAAAGCTTGACAAATCACTTTTTCACTTGACACTTGACGTGCATTAAAAAACTTGACAATCAGGCCAATCAGGCCCATCTGGCAAGCCTAGTTAAAGCCCACTTTTTTAATCAAATATTTATATGCTTGTATTATCGCAACATGTATGCCGAATTTCAATAAAATCCCTTTTATTTAACGCTTAACATTCGCTTTTTTAATTCTGATCTATATGGGCGCAGCCCCGTCCACCTGGGTAAAATTTTCATGTATTAAGATTTTTCTAGTTCATTGCTCAAATAGATCTACTCGTGTCCCAAATTTTAGCTCTCTGCCTATAGCGGAACTGCTTCATCAATTTCATGAGTGATCAGTGAGTCAGTGAGTATGTCTTAAAATATGCACTTTTTGCACCTCTATATCTCAGCAAGCTTTCGTTCCAAAAGTTTCAAAGTTCGCATATATGGTGACATGGATTAATTCTAACTATGAATTAAATTTTAGAGTTTTACAACCGCGCGGAACAAAGTAATAAGGGAGGTAAAAACATGACGAATGGCTTCAAGTAAATATACACACTAGATTGTGGTTAATACGAAATTTATGTATTATTAATTACTAGCACTAAGTTTATGTCCGATACTAGTCGGATCTAATAATTATATTTAGTTTTAAGATTTGAATACTTATTGTTTGTTCATTTTTGAAGATACAATAAATAAAGATATTCAAAAAATATCTGCAGTCGTGAAATCGGGTAAAGGCTAAAAATTCAACATTTTAAAATTTTGCTGAAAAAGACATGTTTTTTAAGAAAAAGTATCTTCATTATTTTCAATTTTGTGAAAAACTTTTTTTAAGACATGCACTTTTTAACCACATAGCACTAAAGACAATTTATTAAGAATATGCTAAAATCCATTTATTTTGAATTTTGGACATGTACCTGTAAAGGTAGCAGTTAATAATAAAGGATGTGGTCCTAGCATGGCAGGATCGCCATGTAATGTTATGTGTTAGGTTGTTCTGACAGTGTGTTTGTGACCCTATAGTCCCTTGGTTATTTTATACAGCTGTCAGGGAGTCCAGCTTATCATTAGGCGCTCAAAAGAGGTGCCAAAAGATTTTTGAGAATTTAATAAATAAACTAGGCAAGTTATTGCCGGTTTGCGTTTAGAAATTAAAGTCTGATTTATTCAATATTTTGTTCTGCTTATATACTATTTTTACAATTCTAAATTAGCCTTTCTAGCTTACGTTTCATATTTACAATTATGTTTTTGTTTCTTTTCTTTACTATGAAAATAGTAAGCATTATTTTATTAACCAATCAAAAAAAGGAATTTGGTAATCAACAATTTATATTGTGACTCAAAAGTATGTCACTCAATTTCTTGCATTCAGCATTATTATTATTTAGGGTTGTGTTGCAATGCTTGTGCATTGAACTGATATTACAGCAATGCAAGTAATTTCTGTTACAGTGCATTACTATAAGTGTGGTACACTACACCCTCACCCTTAAGAGAAAAATTATGGAAGTGATTTTTCTTACCATTCTCATAGTAAAGTTACAATAAAAAAAATGTTTTTAATGTATATTATTTTCTTAAAATAATAATGTTTTTAGTGTATATAAAAAAATATAAAATATAGATAAATTTGTTTTGGTATAAAGTGTTTTCTTAAAGCGTAATAAAATTTTAAAATGTTATAAATATGTTTGATTATATTGAGTTTAAGTTTAAATTTTTTTTTTTTTTTTTTTTTGTAATTGCTTTCTTTATATTATTTGCTTACAGATAAAATTTTGTTTTAGTATTTATTATTTTCTTACAGTTTATATTGATAGTTTTCTTATGAATTTTATTTTTATTTACACGTATATTTATCCTAGAATTTATATTTATAAATTTTTGTAGGGTTTCAAATTATTGTTATGTATTTCTTTTGGTTTTCCTTTATATTCTATGGTAGTGTTTACACCATCCCTACTTATTATTTTGAATGGTCCTTTGTATGGACTTTGATGTTTTTTCCTATCTTCTATTTTAACTAATACTAAATCTCCTACATTAAGATTAAGTCTATTTTTACTTTTATCATTATTTATTCTTTTTTCTTTAGATTTTATTAATAATTCTTTTGCCTTATTTAATGCAAATTGTAATGTGACTCGTAACTCTTGTACGTAGTCGTCATAATTATATATTTTTATTTTATTATTTATGGTGTCAGATGGTAGGCTTGGTAATTTCCCATAAACTAATTCAAAAGGCGAGTAGCCTGTATCTACATGTGGTGCCGTATTGTAGGCAAAAGTGAAATATGGAATCCACTTATCCCATTCATAATCATTTGCTGTTGTTAGCAAGAATTCATTAAGAACCCTATGGTTTCTTTCTATTGAACCTAATGTTTCATGGTGGTATGGTGTTGAAAATACTTGTTTGATTTGTAATAATGAGCATATGTTTTTCATAAGTTCATTTGTAAATTCTGTTCCTCTGTCGGATTTAAGTACCTTAAATTGACCATATTTTAAAATAAAATGTTCAACTAATGTTTTTGCTGTGATGAGTGCATCTTTTGTCTGCATTGGGTGTGCAACGACAAATTTTGTCAGTTCGCACTGCATTGTTAAGATGTAGCGGTAGTCGTTTGATATACGAAGAGGACCAACGGTGTCAATTGAAATCACTTCAAAACTATTGTTTGGTGTGTTTGTTAGTGTGAGTGGTTCTTTTATGTGTTTTGTTTGTTTATTTTTGTTACAACTGTCACAATAAGATACAAATTGTTTTACCATCTTATTCATGTTCTTCCATATGTATCGTTGTTATAGTTTAATGATTGTTTTTCTTATTCCTAAGTGTCCAGCGTGGGTGGTATTGTGGAATTGGTCAATTAGTTTATATTTTAAAATGTCATCTGTTATTCTTTTTGGGGCGTTGTATATAATTATTTTCAATTGAGGACTTTTGTTATTTATTCTTATTTTTGCATATGCTTTTTTCAATTCTTCTTTGGTATATATTTTAAATATTTTATCTTCACTTGAAAGCGCTAATTCTTTTATTTTTTCTTTAGTCATTTTAGATATCAGTTTACTCAGAATCGAATCTAGTTTCGCTGAGTTATCACTGAATCTTGCATGCATGTTATTTTTATTCATATTTTCTGTATGTAACTTCTTCATAATCGAATCTGGTTTCGGAGAATTATCGTTACTTACTTTATTATTATTAATCTTATTTTTGGTACATAATTTCTTCATGGTCGAAACTGGTTTCGATGAATTATCATTATGTCCAATGTGCACAATATTATCTTCAATAATTATATCTTTTTCTTCTATATTTTCGCTTTTATTAAATTGCAATTTTTTTATATTTTTGACGTCATTAATGGATATGCATTCCCATATTTGAAGTTGATCAGACTTCTGAGAATTACATTTTTCCATATTATTTTCTTCTACACGTGTATTATTATCTATATCATTTTCCTCTTCATTTTTTTCATTATCTATTATTTTATTTGCCTCATTAATTTTATTCGTATTTGCATTGTTTAACTTATTTTGCATAGCCCTTGTCGTTATTAATACTTTTTTTCTTTTTCGTCATTTTCTTGTGGTATCATTTGTTTTAATATGTCTGAATCTAGTTCTATCCTAGAAAGTGCATCAGCATTTGTATTCATCTTTCCTTTTTTATAAACAATTGTGAAATCATAATCACTTAAATCAAGTCTTATTCTTGTCATTTTTGATGAGGGATTTTTGTGTGAAAATAGTGAAATTAATGGTCTGTGGTCTGTAACTACAATAAATTTTCTGCCATATAAGTAAGGTTTAAAAAAATTTATGCTCCAATGAATTGCTAGGAGTTCTTTTTCAATTACTGGTTTGTTAATATCATGCTTTTGCAATGATTTACTAACGTATGAGATTGGTAAATCTTGTCCTATTTCGCCTTGAGATAAGACTGCTCCTAACGCATAGTTTGATGCGTCAGTTGTTAAAATAAATGGTTTATCAAAATCCGGATATTGTAATACTGGTGGGTTCATTAATTTTTCTTTTAATTCTTCAAAAGCGTGTTGGCATTGGACGGACCAAATGAATTTAGTTGATTTTTTTAATAGTGCGTTCAAATCTTTTGCAATGTCGGCAAAGTTTGGTATAAATTTTCTGTAGTAGTTGCAGAATGCAACGAATCGTCTTACTTCGTCCGCGTTTTTCGGTACTGGATAGTTTTTGATTACTTCGTATTTGGATGGGTCTGTTTTTACTCCGTCTTTTGTTATTAAATGTCCCAAGTAAACTACTTCTGGTCTTAAGAAACAACATTTCCTTGGGTTTAGTTTTAGATTGTATTTTTGTAATCGGTCTAGTACTTTTATTAAATTTTGATTGTGATGATTTAAACTACATCCGTACACAATTATGTCATCAACGTAAAGAAATGCTTCGGATTCTAATCCAGATAGTGCTATTGTAAGCATTCTTTGAAAACTATTTGAAGAAATTTTTAATCCGAATGGAAGTCTTTCAAATTGAAAATGGCCTTGTGGTGTAGAAAAAGCAGTTAGTGGTCTGGATTCTTTATTCAATTCAATTTGATGAAAGGAACTGGTCATATCGAGTGTAGAAAACCATTTTGCTCTACCTAATTTGTCCAAAATGTCTTCTAATCTAGTTAGAGGAAATTTGTCATTGATAATTTTATCATTAAGTTTTCTAAAATCCACAACAAGTCTCCATTTCTTTTTATCTTCTATATTTTTCTTTGGTACTAAAAGGAGTGGAGCATTATATGGGCTAATTGATGGTTCTATTATTTTGTCATCAAGCATTTTCTGTACTTGTTCATTTATTATTTCAGTATGTGAGTGTGGTAGTCTATAGTTTTTTATATAAACTGGTGTGTTGTCCGAGGTGGTGATTGTTTGTTTATAAAAATTGTTGACGGTTAATTTTTCGTCTTCTAAATGAAAAACATTTTGATATTGTTTAAATATTCCTATTAATTGTGCTTTTGCAAATTTGTCATTATGGTCTAATTTTAGTTCATTCACTATTCTTTCAAAACGTTCGTTATTGTTCATATTATTGTAACTTAATATCTCATAATTTTTAACTGGGTCAGTCTGAAGTTGAATGCCTTTTATTGTTACGTAGTCGTTTGTTGTGTTTAAAATTTTTATGTGAGTCATGCCGCTTTTGGGTGCTATTGAATTACTTAAAAATATTCCCTCTTGTAATTGTTTATTAAATATGACGCAATCTTCTTTTAGTTCTAATTTTATGGCTTGAATAATTTCTGTTCTGGGTGGCATTGTTATTTGTAATGAAGAAATTGGTTTTGATTGCATGGGCAGAATTGTGGTAGACTCGTTTATGAATAAAGAAATTGTAAATGTCTCGTAATCGATTTTACAAAGATATTTTTGTAGAAAATCTCTACCAATTACGCCATCTGTTTCTATAGGAAAATCTGAATTTACTAGTTGGAAAGAATGTGCACATTTTTCATTTGCTAAGGAGAGTTCAAGTTCTATTGTGCCTAAAGGGTATATTTCTTCCTTTGTGATTCCTGTAAGTTTGCATTTTTGTTCTGGGTTATATTGTTCACCTTCAAAGTCTTTACACATGCGACAAAGTGATATGTCAGCGCCTGTGTCGATAAGGAATGTCAATATTCTATTCTTGTATTTTGTGTTTATAAAGTTTGTTCTGTTTGCACATATCCTATGTATTTTTAATTCTGGCTCTCCGGAATAGTTATGTATTCCGGGCCTACTTCGTTTCCCGAACTTTGTATGGTGTGTACATACTTGTTGTTGTTTCTGTTGGTGTAATCTTGGTTATTGTTAAAGTTTCTTCTGTAATTGTTGTTATTCCTATTATTACTTAGATTATTTCTATTATTGAAATTATTTCTATTATTGTTGAAATTATTGTTTCTAGAGAAATTGTTGTTTCTTAGCGAGTTATTGTTACTATTGCCATAATTGTTATTTCTTGTGTAACTATTTCTGTTTAAGTTTTGTTTGTTATAGGAACTGTTATTATTGTAGTTAGTAAATGTGTTATTATTTCTGTTCTGATTTTGTGATTGATACTGTGGTTTCTCTTTTCTGATATGTAGAATTGCATTATTAGTTACTTTCTTTTCATTTTCAAGTTCACTTGCAAGTTCTGATGCTTCTTGCAATGTAGTTGGTCGCGACGCGTATATGGTCGATTTAAAGTCTTCATTTAGTCCCTTTTTGAACGTATCTAGGGCTAATTTATTATTTAATTTAATTAAGATATTCTTTTCTGCTACTGTCGCAGTATTTCCTAGTTCTTCTATCCCTAACTTGTTTAGGCTATCTATTATATATAATATTTTGTCCTTAAATGAGTTAACTGACATTTTTCCTTGGAATAATGTACTAAGCTTGTTTTGCAATTCTGGTATTGTTTTAGTGGTTTTGTATCTTTTTTCTAACAATTCTTTTAATGCTTCAAAGTTTTCTGGTTTGATGTAACTTCCTATCGCTGTTCTAACGTTAGATGTCAGTTTAGCATAATAAACGTATTGAAGAAAATCTACTTTAGCTGTTGCTGATAATGATTTGTTTATCAGCTCTGCTGTTATTAAGAAACTTTCTAGTTCTACGAAATTACCAGCAAACAATGGTAAAGCTTTTGACACGGTTTCTAGGCTAAATGATGCCATTGTGGTAGTTTGTTGTTCTAATTCTTTTTGATTTTCTAATAATAATTCCTTATCTCTTAAATAAGTGCTATTGAATTCTATCTTTAGAGAAGATAATTTTTATTCGTTTTCTTCTTCGAGGGTATTTGATTGAAAATCTTCTTTTATTTTTTCTATCGCTTCTAATTTGCTTTTAACTGTCTTCTCTGTGTAAGTTCTGCTTGGATTTTTCTTTAGAATCTTTAGTATTTCGTTTAAATCAAAAATATTTTTCTCCATTTAAATTATTTATTATCATTTACAATTACAAATGTGAACATTTTTATTTAATTTTTTTTTTTTAAACTTCTGTGATAGCATTATTTGTGTTAAGTCTGTTTTTTATTTTTTCGAACATAATTTTTGAAATATGTGTTAATTTTGTAGGCCATATATAATACTAATGCTATTATTATTAAAGTTACAATATACTCTGGTATAATATTGTTAGTATTTTTTTCTTCACCGTTGCTTACAATATTTTCTTGAATTTCCACCTTGCTCTGTGGTTTTCCCATTTTGGTTTTTATTTTATTTCCCCAAATGGGTCCTACCATTAGAATGTATTTATAGAAAACTTTATATTAAAATTTCGGAATTTAAAATATTGGAAAATTAATAATTTTTGTATTTGTTAAAGACATCTTGTAAATTATTTGCTTATAGTCACAAGTTTTAGGTAAATTTATTATTTTTTTTTTTAAAGTATGTAAGTGTTTTAGGGCCGGGATAAAATTTGCTTGTTCTTCTTTCTATTAGTTCGTTGTAAATTTTTGGTCTTAGGATTGTAGTTGCAGGATCTCTGTCACAGTTTCCTGGTTGAAGGATCTCAGGATGGTGGTTGCAGCTTTTAATTTGTCACGAACTCGTGGTTGCGATTATTTTTGTTGTGAAAAGGTTCTTTTTGTCCGCAGGTTTTTGTTCGCAGGTTTTTGTCAGCAGGATCGCCATGTAAAGGTAGCAGTTAATAATAAAGGATGTGGTCCTAGCATGGCAGGATCGCCATGTAATGTTATGTGTTAGGTTGTTCTGACAGTGTGTTTGTGACCCTATAGTCCCTTGGTTATTTTATACAGCTGTCAGGGAGTCCAGCTTATCATTAGGCGCTCAAAAGAGGTGCCAAAAGATTTTTGAGAATTTAATAAATAAACTAGGCAAGTTATTGCCGGTTTGCGTTTAGAAATTAAAGTCTGATTTATTCAATATTTTGTTCTGCTTATATACTATTTTTACAATTCTAAATTAGCCTTTCTAGCTTACGTTTCATATTTACAATTATGTTTTTGTTTCTTTTCTTTACTATGAAAATAGTAAGCATTATTTTATTAACCAATCAAAAAAAGGAATTTGGTAATCAACAATTTATATTGTGACTCAAAAGTATGTCACTCAATTTCTTGCATTCAGCATTATTATTATTTAGGGTTGTGTTGCAATGCTTGTGCATTGAACTGATATTACAGCAATGCAAGTAATTTCTGTTACAGTGCATTACTATAAGTGTGGTACACTACATACCCTACATTCAGCAGTGCCAATTTAAAAACTATTTTTTGTGTTTAAATGTTTATTAAAAGTTGTGACGGTAGAGTTTGAAAGTTTCAACTTTAACATTTAATTATATATAGTTTTCAATATTTTAAATTTAAATTTTATAGAACCTTTTCATAAAAGCGAACATACGCGCAAAATTTCTGAAAGTCAAAATTTGGTAAAAATATTGTTTTGTACCATAAAAAGTATATATTAAAATAATTTTCCTTTCTTATATTGGCATTTTTAGCTTTTATATGAGTTTTTGTACTTTGCCTGAAAAAATTATTGCAATATATTTAACTAAGCTCGTGATATTCCGATTGTAGGGTGCAATTAAAAAAATATATAGAATTTGCTTAACTTTTTTTCCGTTATTCAGCAGTTTAATGCCCTAATTCTTTTCGACGAATTTATCGTCTTGTCTATGGACGAAAAAAAGAAGCAGTTTTGACTCTTTAAAACGATTATTATTTATTGTCTATGCTAGAAGGTTCGTATATTAGCTTTATGATTTTGTTCTAAACATTATATCCAACACATATTTTTTCATATAGTTTTCAAATTATTGTATAATAATTTAATTGATTTTTTATGTTTTAAAAACATGGCAATAATATTTATATTTTTCATTGTCAAAGACAACAACCATTTTTGAAGAAAATAATTTAGAGACTTCAAAGACAAGAACTCAGAAGCATTTTCAAACAAAAACGTCCTAAATCTTCTTACTGAATTAGGGCATAAGACTTTCATGAATTCTCAAAATTTAACCTAAATAGAAAAACAAAAAGTAAATTTGGAATGTTATTTAAGGGGCACTCATACTATTATACTTTATATTAATACATGTCAAAAATTCAAATAATACGTGCAAGTGCGATATTGTGAATCCAAAATATCATAACAAATGGTAAATAATACGATAAAAATTTGACATCCCATAATACTTGACCATTTTTTGAAAACTTTCTAAACGATAATACTTGTCATCTGATCAGAGTTGCATTATTACAAAATCCAAACTAACAAGTCGTCTGTTTCGACGCCGATGACGTGTCGTCATTTATGGTATATGTCTTTGTCTTAAACTGGATATAAATATTGAATATGCTTATCGCATTGAATAATTTTTCGTGTAAGGCATGTCCTAAAGTTAACGAAACTATCATATTTTCTTTTTCTTTGTCTTAATTAAATCAACTACTTTAACCGCCGTCTATTTTCAAAGGCCGGCACGAGCCCAGCGTACATGAAACTGCTATACCGCCGGAGGTCAAAGATTAATTTAGGCATATTAATCCTTATTAGCTGTTTGCTTTATACTTGTGTTTCTAATGTAATATAAGGTGTGACGGTGTGAACATGAAATGTCAATGTTAGATTTTTTGATAGTCGAAACAAATGTCCAGATTTCTTTTTCGTAAAGTGTGATGAAAGTCTGCGTGAATGGCCCTTTAATAAGTCTATGTACATATTTCGTAATAAACAATATTTATCGTAATTATACCATATATTTTATTATGTAAGTGTACTTAGTACTAATAACAGGTAGCATTTAACGAATAAAAAAATACATTTATTAATTGATTTGAAAAAAGTTTTCGCGCATTACTTTACAACGGTATTGGAAGGTGCTACCTGGTTATGCTACTGTTTAAAATAACTGACCTTTTACGGTACCAGACATTTAGATAAAGTTAGCAAAAGGTGCTCATAAAGTATGCCGTATTGTATACAAAATTGGATAAGTTTTGTTTGTATGTATTGTATTTTTTTATTATTTGTTAATAGATAACACCGTGTGAAAAATTTTTTATGAAATCGAAATACCTGGGACGTGTTACTATTTTTCAGGTAGGTATTGTCAAGCATAACAATAATCTGTATTTTAAATTTTCCAAACACCTCCAAAATCTTGAGTTACGAGTAAAAAACCGGTTTGTCGTACCCGTAGGCACTTATCAACTTCTAACTAAGTTAAATATCAAGCGATTTTAAATTAAGAAAGATGAGACTAAAGCCTGGATCACACGATCGGCATAATGTAGCGGTTTTCGTCGGCTCACTGCAATACAGGCATAAGTATATTTGGCTTTATAACCAGTGCAGTGTGCAGTTATGTAACTATATTTTAATTAGTTGAGAAATAAAGCAAATTTACCTTATTACTTATGACTTTATTTCAGTGAGCCGACGAAAATAGTAAGGTAATGTGGGTGCCAGAGCCATTAAAATTTTCAAAATTTTTAATTAATGGAGTAATTAAAGTAAAAATTTTGTAATTTATGGGAAAATTTTAAAATAAGGTCAAATGTGTGAAGTGACGAGGGTACTCGATGGTTTGTACATGTATATATATGAACGTGATGATGATGATATTTTGTTTTGTTGTATGAGCATAAGTGTGAGATACGAATGGTTAGATGTCAGTCCGTTGATGTACATACTCATAGTTTGTTATGTTGGCGAGCAAACTTGTACGTTTGTTTTAATTTTTTGTTTTAATTTTAGTGTATTTTTTTTGTTTCTTTTGTTGTGTGAGCATAAGTGTGAAATAAGGATAGTTTGAACCAGTACGTCGATATACATACTCGTAGTTTATTATGTTGGCACGCATGCTTTGTACGTAAGTTTATGTTTTAATTTTTAATTGAAGTGTGATTTTTCTTGGTTTGTCAAGTGATTGGCACGCATGTTTTGTACGTATGTTTTTGTTTGCAGCAGGTTTATGGTCTTAGAGTGCAATGGTTTTTAAGTGAGAGTCTTCATAGAGAAAATGTTGCCTTTTGTTTGTAATATTATTTTTACCTGGTGGATATTATGATAAAATTTTAAAAATTTTAATGGCTCTAGCACCCAAATTACCCTACTACTACTGAAACAAGATTTACATGGTTCGAAATGTCTTAACGCTGGATCACACGATCGGCACAATATACCGATTTTCGTCGGCTCACTGAAATAAAGTCATAAGTAATAAGCTGTAAAGTAATGCGCGAAAACTTTTTTCAAATCAATTAATAAATGTGTTTTTTATTCGTTAAATGCTACCTGTTATTATCACTAAGTACACTTACATGATAAAATATATGGTATAATTACGATAAATATTGTTTATTACGAAAAGTGTACATAGATTTATTAAATTGGCACTCACGCAGACTTTCATCACACTTTACGTAAAAGAAATCTAAAGAAATTTGTTTCGACTATCAAAAAATCTAACATAAATTGACATTTCATGTTCACACCATACCTTACATTTCATTAGAAACCAGTGTTGCCACCAACGAAATGTTAAATTACACATGGATCATGCCAAAATTACACATGAAATTACGAATTACACATGCTTTCTTTTTTTTTGTGCAAAATAACGTATTTTGCTTTGAATTTAATAACATAAGCCTTTTTTGTTCAAAAATAGCGATTTATAGTTTTTTTTAATTAAATATGCAGGGCTTTTTTGTTTAATAAACAGTCAAAAACAAAACAAAAAATACATACTATTTTATATAGTAATTTATAGCTTAGAAATAAGCAACGTAAAATACATCACGTTTATATTGAGATCAAATATTTTGAATTTTTCCAGGTATTTAAAGATTCTACTTTTTGTTAATCATTTTTTGAGCAGGTTCAAAATTTGGTCCACCATTTCTATGTATTCCTTCTTTAGCAAATAAAATCGATGAAATCGTATGAGAACGCAGCTTATTTCTTAAATCTGTCTTGAAATTTTTTAGATTACTAAATGTTCTCTCTGTAGCAGCCTTCGAAAAGAGTAAAATAAAAATATAGTTAATTACTATTTGTAAAGTAGGAAATAATCTATCCCCAAACGAATTCTTTAATTTCTAAACCTTTTTCCAATAAGCTTCTGGGTCTAAATTACTATGAAGTTCAAAATTTTCAAAATCTAAGGGTACATGTTGTCGCCGATCATTATCCAGCTTCTGCAAATCAATACTGAAAGATGTAAATCTTTTTTTAAATAAATGCAATGATTTAGGTTGAAAAGATTGGGTAATTTTTGGATCAACAATATCTACAATTGTATAAATATCGTCACTGAAATCAAATCTTGTTTTTATTTGACGAATTGTCTCGATATAAAATTCCCGACAATCTCGAAGTATATTTTTTTTAGAATTAGGGACTGTCGTCAAAGATTCATGAGCAGCAAAACCAATATATATTCGTTAATATACATATTTTCATCCGAATGGTTGATTTTCCATAAGCATTTTTATGTAATTTGAATACAAAGTTTGCATTATGTGCATTATTTCAGATTTCATTTTATACAAAACTGGATTTTCTGATTGAAAAAGAGTATTAAATGAAGTTAAAATATCTAAGGCACACGATAAAAATTCGAAATAAGTGCTTGTTTTTTTATCATCTAATGCCAGCAGCATTGATTCGGTAGTCTTGGAGGGATTTTCAAAAACTTCTGGCCTTAAAAAACTTCTTAAAGCTTCGTATTGCTCTAAAACACGGTTAACATATTAATGTAATGATATCCATCTTTTAATAGCAGGGGACAATATTTTATGAAACCCAGTTTGAAAATATTCTTGAAACTCCTTAAGCTTTTTCTGGCGAACAAAGCTCTTGTTAAAATAAGATCCAAGATTGCTTCTAAATATGTTGGAAGTTTTAGACAGGTCCTCGACGCTACCAAACCAATATCAGGCTTTTCGTCTTTTAACAATTTAGTTACTAAATTATATTGGACAAACATTACATTAGGTGTATTTGATGCAAATCCAACTAAATTTTCAAATTTACCTTTTTCTATAATTGTGCCTACAACCTTTTTCACCAAAGCTGTTGCTTTTGTTCTATGAAGGCAAGCATGACTTTAGTACTGGAATAAGATCGGCTACTAATCTAAATGCCAAATGGTTAGTAGTTAATGTTCCAACATTCTTAGCTCAGCTTTCCTAACGCATCCATTTTTCGATATTGAATTCTGTAAGGCTTTGGTAATATTGGTTGTGGATTTAATAGCAGAAGCAGCAGTTTGGTGGGAATTTGTTTGCATGTGTATTGAAAGAACTGGCTTGTGGCACATAAATTTATTATTAATGCAGCAGAATGCAGCATCTTTCCCATTGTCATTTATTTTTATGAGCCAACCTTTGAAATAAGTCAAACGTAGACATTCACTTTGGAATCTAAATACGTTCGTTTTAGACATACATATGTATCTGCAGAACAAAAAAAAATTACTTGAACGGTGAACTTACCAGTTATTAAAGAATCTATTAATCAAATTAAACTTACTTTCAATTAAATTTGTAACTTTTGCCAAGAATATTAAGACTTTTTTATTTCTTGTAACAAAAA
This sequence comes from Tachina lurida, assembly GCA_944452675.1. Lineage (NCBI taxonomy): Eukaryota > Metazoa > Arthropoda > Insecta > Diptera > Tachinidae > Tachina > Tachina lurida. The sequence continues at coordinate 99,146,408 of OX101752.1, forward strand.
CCGGGGAAACACATAAGAATTTTATAAGTCTGTAATTCGTCCTTATTCTTCTTTATGCTGGATGGCACAACTATAGTTGTACCATATTTGTAATGCAAAGTTGCAAAATATCACAATGAATATTCTTATGTGATAGAAAAGGATGTAGATACATACATTTATTTTCTCAAATGCAAGTTTTGAAAACAGTTAAAAAAATAATAATTAAAAAGTTGTGCTCAAAAACTATAAATTACACATGAGTTACACTTGCAGCCAATTACACATGAGCTACACATGACAAAAAAAATTACACATGATATGTGTAATTACACATAAATTGGCAACACTGTTAGAAACACAAGTATAAAGCAAACAGCTAATGAGGATTAATATGCATAAATTAATCTTTGACCTCCGGCGGTATAGCAGTTTCATGTACGCTGTGCTCGTGCCGGCCTTTGAAAATAGACGGCGTTTAAAGTAGTTGATTTAAATAAGATAAAGAAAAAAAAATATGACAGTTTCGTTAACTTTCAGACATGCCTTACACGAAAAATTATTCAATACGATAAGCATATTCAATATTTATATCCGGTATAAGACAAAGACATATACCATAAATGACGACACGGCATCGGCGTCAAAACAGACGACTTATTAATTTGTATTTTGTAATGATGCAACTCTGATCAGATGAAAAGTATTATCTTTAGTGTTTTTATGGGAATTGTTAAAATTTAAGTTTAAACTTTTTTAAACGCACTAATAATCCCAAATTATTATTTTACTTATTAAGTAAAATATTTTTTATTAAAAATACATTGAAATTGATTATTGAGGGGTTTAGCTGGATCCTATGCGCATTTCACTGTTGCTAATGCAGATCATCAGGGAACCTTTACCCAAATTTCTTAGAACAACTAGAGCTTTTATGTTATAAACTTTCATTTAAACAAATGAGAAGCCTAACAACAAATAACAAAGTTGAAACAAGAACTCAATAATCAACATGTTTTTTTTTTTTTTAAATTTTAAACTGAAAAGTATTATCGTTTAGAAAATTTTCAAAACATGGTGAAGTATTATGGGATGTCAAAGTTTTATTATATATTTTTATTATTTACCATTTGTTATGACATTTTGGATTCACAATATCGCACTTGCACGTATTATTTGAATTTTTGACATGTATTAATATAAAGTATAATAGTCTGAGTGTCCCTTAAATAACATTCCAATTTTATTTTTGTTTTTCTATTTAGGTTGAACTTCAGAATTCATAAAAGTTTTAAACTGCTGAATAACGGAAAAAAAATTAAGCAAATTCTATGTATTTTTTTAATTGCACCCTACAATCGGAATATCACGAGATTAGTTAAATATATTGCAATAATTTTTTCAGGCAAAGTAAAAAAACTCATATAAAAGCTAAAAATGCCAATATAAGAAAGGAAAATTATTTTAATATATACTTTTTATGGTACAAAACAATATTTGACCAAATTTTGACTTTCAGAAATTTTGCGCGTATGTTCGCTTTTATGAAAAGGTTCTATAAAATTTAAATTTAAAATATTGAAAACTATATATAATTAAATGTTAAAGTTAAAACTTTCAAACTCTACCGTTACACCTTTTAATAAGCATTTAATCACAAAAAATAGTTTTTAAATTGGCGATTAAAACCTGTTTATGTACTTTTGAATTCAGACCAATATTATCGTGGACCCTCAACCCTATGTTAGAGTTTTTGGGTTTTTATATTTTTCCAGTTGTTTTCTCACTTTAACCCTCTTACGTATTAAATTTCAGTTGTCTAGCGCATTAGAAATTTTTTAATTTTTATGTAGTGCATACATATGTACATGAAAAATGAGGCTTTAATTTTATAGTCGTGTTAACGTGCACTCTTTCAACGAAGATTAACAGATTTGAATTATCGCAACATGTATGCAAAATTTCAATAAAACGCTTAACCTAAACACTTTCGATTTTACTTTTTATTCTGAGAATAATCGGCGCAACCCCGCCATTCATTGCTATAATTTCTCGGTTTTCAGATTTTCGTAGTTAGCAGGTCACCTAAACCTACCTGTGTACCAAATATCAGCTCACTGCCACCAAATTTAATTATAAATTTGTTTAGCCGTGGTCCCGCCCACTATTTAAGACTAAAGCTGTTTGGTTAGTGCCTATCATTCGCGTTAAGTTTCGTTAGAAACGGATAATAATATATACATAAATAGCAAATTTGAGTGTGCTCAGCTGAAGTAAATGAAGTACGAGGGTTAAAGTTTATGGTCCTGTTAACGCCCACTTTTTTCATCAACAATTTAAAGCCTTGTATTATCGCAACATGTATGCCAAATTTCCAAAAAAATTGCTTGGTTTAAACGTTCTAGGTTTGCTTTTTAAATTCTGAACCTGTAGTTTTCAGGTTTTCTGATTTTTTTTAGTTATTTGCGCACCTAGACCTACTTGCGTACCAAATTTCAGCTCACTAGCACAATATTTATTTTTTATGGGTGTGATACCGCCCATTTTTTTACACTCAAGTTTGTTTTGGCCAGTACTTATCATTCATGTCAGTTTCGTTTCGGGTTATTATAAATGCATAAATAGTATATTTAAATCTGCTGAACTGAATGAAATAGGAGGATTAAATTTTATAGGCGTGTTAACGCCCACTTTTTTTATGAAAATTTATAGCTTTGCATTTTCGCAGCATGTATGCCGAATTTCAATCAAATCCCTTTCATTTAATGATTAGATTCGCGTTTTTAATTCTGAGCTATATGGGCGTAGACCCGCCCTCCTGGCTAAAATTTTCGAATTTCAAGTTTTTTTTCGTTGAGTGCTAACCTAGGTCTTTTTCTGTAAAAAATTTCAGCTTACTAGCACAAATTTTAATTTTTATGGGCGTAGCTCCGCCCTCCTGGTCAAACTTTTCATGATTTAAGATTTTTCTAGTTCATTTATCGTGTCCTAAATTTTAGGTCTCTAGCTATAGCGGAAGTGCTTCATCAATTTGATGAGTGATCAGTGAGTCAGTAAGTATGTCTTAAAATATGCACTTTTTGCATCTCCATATCTCAGGAAGCTTTTGTTGCAACTTTCAAACTTCGCATATGCGAATTAATTCTAAATATGAATTAAATTTTGGAATTTTACGACCGCGGTGAACAAAGTTATAATGGCTTCCTGTAAATATACACACTGCGTGCATTGGCAGAAACTTGGCCTAGATATAGATAGCAATAGATACCACACAACAAAAAATAAATAAAAAATATATATCGAAAATGACAAACGTTGACACAAGTACGTACTGTTGCGATGTTACAAAATATCATAGTGTGTACTCGTCATTAGTTTTTTTCTGCAATATTTTTATTTTTTGTTTGATTTATGTGGAAAGAGGCTGACATTTTTTTAACAAACCAAACATATGTATGTACATACTTACTTACTACATACATATGTACGTATATGCAAATAAATGAATGAACAGCAGTTTTGTATATTTCTTAATCTACAGATTTATTTTAAAGAAATATCGTAAATATATGTATGTTGTAACAATGTAAGAATCGAATATTAAAATTCATTTTTACTTATTTTCCTGATAAAGAAAATATGCATTTCTTAGATGGTTTGTACGTAACGATTATGTTTTGTTTTGTTGCAATCTCGTCGGTGTGAAATTACAAAAGCTGTTTTGTAAAAGCTCACGCTCTTATGTAAAGGCATTTTTGTGAAAGCTCCTCTGTAAAATGTCTTACATTGTGAACGTAATTCGTATAAATTGAGACGTTTTTTAATCTAGCAGCAAGTATAGCATTGTATCTAGCAAGTACAGCATTGTATCTAATCTTAAAAAATATATATTATTAATACATTCTATAAATTAATAAAATGAGTTCGGTATATAAATACAATATCTGTAACAAGGTATACAAATATCCAAAATCATAGTGTTGAGGACCAATATAAATATGCTCAACAACAACAACAACATCAATATCCTCAACTACAACAACAATATCAATATCCTCAACAACAGCAACAATATCAATTTCGTCCACAACAATATCAATATCCTCAACAACAACAACATCCTGAATAAAAACAACAATATCAATATCCTCAATAACAGCAACAATATCAATATATATATAGTTTTTCAAAAATATTTTTATTTTTCAATATAATCTCCTGAAACTTCAATACACTTAGTCCAACGCTTTTCTAGCAATTCTATCCCTTGATTAAAATAGTTTTCCTCAAGGTCTCCAAAATAGTGGTTTACAACTGTAATTGCATCTTCATTTGAGGTAAAACGCTTGCCAGCAAGGATTTTTTTTAGATTTGGGAACAGGTAAAAGTCACTGGGAGCCAAATCAGAAGAATAAGGTGGGTGGTCAAGCAACTCGTACTTTAATTCGTTGTTTTTAGCCATTGTTAAAACACTCTTGTGCGCTGGTGCGTTGTCTTGATGAAAAATTATTTTTTGTGTTGTAAGCCAGGACGTTTTTCTCGAATTTGTAAATTTAATTGATCCAAAAGGTTGCAATAGTACTCTGAATTTATTGTTTTACCATTTTGCAGATATTCAATCAATAAAATACCTTTGAAGTCCCAAAAAGCCGTTGCCATAACCTTACCAGCCGATTGAATTGTTTTTGCCTTCTTTGGGGCACTTCCTCCAGCTTCAGTCCATTGTTTGGATTGTTCTTTTGTCTCTGGAGTATAGTGGTGGATCCATGTCTCATCAACAGTTATGAAACGACGCTTAAAATCCATTTTATTTCGCTTAAAACAATCCAAACAAGCTTGAGAAATGTTCATTCTTATGCGTTTTTGGTCGACTGTTAACAAATGCGGCACCCATCTTGCAGAAAGCTTTTTCATCTGTACTTCTTCATGCAAAATTTAATGGACTCGATCATTTGAGATGCCCATGATATTAGCTATTTCACGCACTTTTATTCGTCGATCATTTAATACCATATCATGCACTTTGGCTACAATTTCTGTTGTTGTTGCTGTTTTTGGACGTCCACTACGTGGTTCAACTTCAATGCTTGTACGACCACGTTTAAATTCAGCAACCCAATTTTTTATTGTTGCATATGAAGGAGCACTTTCACCTAACACATTCACCATATCATTATGAATTTCTTGTCCCGATAAACCTTTTTTATGTAAATATTTAATGACAGCACGCATTTCTAATTTTTCCATTGTTAAAAAATCGCGGATGCGTCTTTTGTGAACACCTGTTTCTATATGAAGGAGTTGCCAGATCGAAACAAAATTTAACATGTGTTCATAGCAGAGATGGAAGTTTCCAAAACACTTAAATTTTTTCTGTTTATACCGCGCTTTTTGTGCTAGGCTAAGAAGTTTCCGAACCGCCCTCGTAGAACGACAATTGCAAATGGATTGGTAGCAAACTCCTACCCCCATGCAAAGTTACCCGAATTTGCAGCAACCTCCTACTCCAATACGTTGGTATCCAAATACTGACCAACACTTCATCACCCTCAACAACAACAACCACAAGAACAACAGGGTTCACATGATTTTGGAAGTAGCTTAACAAATAATATCAACACTGATGAAGAGTGTATGAAATATTATGAAATCAGAAGAGCAATTTTATTTTTATATAATACATGATATTTATTTATTGTATCTTCCTATATGAACTAACAATAAGTATTCAAATCTTAAATCTAAAAAATAATTATTAGGCCCGACCACTGTCGGACATAAATTTAGAGATAGTTATAAATAATACATATTTAAGTAGTGATAAACAAAAGGAAGAAAAAATAAATAAAAAATAAAAATTATTTTCAGTTAGTCCCATCTGGAGTGTTGAGTATAAGAGCCCTTGTATCCCTCTTTTTTAGGCGGATGTGTCCAGTAAAGTTCAAAATATTACGAGCAAGCGGATTAGGATGTGACTCGAGTTTTGTTAAATATTTGCCAGCGTTTTTTGCAATTTCTTCAGTCACTAGAGGCATATTCAAATCACGATGTATATTTGAATTTTTGATGTACCATGGAGCCGATGTTATTAATCGCAAAATTTTATTTTGCCTTCGTTGGATTCTCTCGACATTGGAAGCTGAAGCAGTGCCCCATAGTTGAATTCTGTAGCACCATATCGGTTTCAAAAGAGACTTGTATATCAAAAGTTTGCAATCTAGACTGAGGGTTGAATTTCTACCAATCAGCCAATGTACCTGAGTTAATTTTAATTTCATTTGGGTTAACTTAGAGTCAATGTGGTGTTTCCAAGTAAGCCGTCGATCAAGGTGTATACCAAGATATTTCACATGAGTATGTTGAGGGACAACTTGATTGTTAATCCGAATGGGTAAACACGTATCTCTTCGTAATGTATATGTTACTTGAACACACTTTTGTTCGTTTACCTTAATTCTCCATAAGTTTAACCATAGTTCCAGCTGGGTAATGTGTTCTTGAAGATATCGGGATGCCTCGTAAGGATTTTCATGCATACTAAGGCAGGCTGTATCATCAGCAAATGTGGAAGTGTGGATATTGCTGCTCAGAGGCATATCACAAGTATAAATCAAATACAAAACTGGCCCCAGTATACTCCCCTGTAGCACACCGGATGAGATAGTTTCAGGCATGCTCATAAAGTCTCCTTCCACAACAGTGAACTTCCGGGCAGTAATGTAACTTTTCAAAAGACTTACAACGTTTATTGGCAGGTATGTTTTTAATTTTAAAATTAGGCCTTCATGCCACACTTTATCAAATGCCTGAGAAATGTCGATAAACAGCGCAGAACAATACTTCTTTTCTTTAAATGTTTTTTCTTATAAATTGGACCAATCTATGAGTTTGTTCAATGGTGCTATGCTGACTTCTAAAACCAAATTGATGGTCCGGTATGCACCCACTATTAACTAGAATTGGGGACAATTTTGTCATGAGCAGTTTTTCGAAAAGCTTTGACATTGTTGATAGGAGACTTATTGGCCTGTATGACTCAGCCTTGGTAAGGTCTTTGCCCGGCTTTGGAATCATTTTAACTTTGGCAAGCTTCCAGCTATTTGGATAATACTGCAGTCGTAAAATGGCGTTAAAAATAAATAACAGTATTCTAATTGCAATACGAGGCAACTTTATTAGCATCTGGTTACTAATTCCATCAAAACCCGGAGCTTTCTTTGGGTTGAGTTCAGAAATTAGTTTTTGCACATCACGCGTCTTAAACTTTATTTGTTGAGGGGGTAGAGTGACTACATTTGGCAAATCAATTACACCAGTACATGTGTTTGGGGTAAATACGTATTTTAAATGATTAGCAAATATGTTACTTTTTTCAGTATCGCTTCTTGCCCAACCTCCGGTAGATGTGCGCAGAGGTGGTTTAAACTCAACGGGTGTTTTAAGCTTTCTAGCAGCACGCTATAAAGAGTAATTAGATGCTGGTGTGACATCAAGATTTTCCAGATAGTTTTTAAGAGATGCAGTTTTTTCATGTGCAAGAAGCTCTTGGAGTCGTTTAGTGCACTCTTTAAATCTAGTTTTATTCTGAGGTGATCTGTGCTGTTGCCATTCCCTTCTAGCTCTTCTTTTTTCACATACGAGACGTTCAATATCTGTAGAATATAGTCTATTAAACCCAGTCTGCGGATAGGAGGTAGTGGCATGTTTAGCAGCCTGCTTAATATTTTCGTTAAGATTGGCAATGTTAGATTCAACATCATCAGGTGTTCTTAGTGTAATGTTTTCCGTGCAATGACTACTAAGATATTTTTTGAATCGCAGCCAATTTACACGATTTATCAAATTGGCATATGGGTGAGGTAAATCACTTCTTAATGGGCTACAAATTGTAACGATCGTGGGAGAGTGACCGGACGAGAGATCTAGAGAAGCTTCAATTTGAATTAAATCCCTAGAGATATTTTTCATAACGCCAAAGTCTATTACATCCGGAATTTTATGTATGTCAGTAGGACAATAAGTGGGCTTCCCACTTGAAATGACATCCAAGCCCATTTTGGAAATTGTATTGAACAACGCTCGACCTCTGGGTGTAATAAGACGCGCATTATAGTCGCCAGCTGCTACGAAAGAAGGACCCAGAGATTTGTTAAAATCCTCGTATTGATGCTCAGTAATTGCGAATCTAGGAGGAGAGTAAATTGATGGTATTTTTTTTTTTTTTTTTTTTTAATAGTATATTTATTTATTGTATCTTCAAAAATGAACTAACAATAAGTAATCAAATCTTAAATCTAAATATAATTATTAGGCCCGACCAATATCGGACATAAGCTTAGTGATAGTTATAAATAATACATAAGTAGTGATAATCAAAAAGAAGTATTTTTAAGCAGTCCCATCTGGAGTGTTAGGTATAAGAGCCCTTGTGTCCCTTTTTTTTAAGCGGATGTGTCCAGTAAAGCTCAAAATATTACGGGCAAGCGGATTAGGATGTGACTCGAGTTTAGTTAAATATTTGCCTGCGTATTTTGCAATTTCTTCACTCACTAGTGGCATATTTAAATCACGATGAATATTTGAATTTTTAACGTACCATGGAGCAGATGTTATCAAACGTAAAATTTTGTTTTGCCTTCGTTGGATTCTCTCGACATTTGAAGCTGAAGCAGTGCCCCACAGCTGAATTCCATAGCACCATATTGGCTTCAAAAGCGACTTGTATATCAAAAGTTTGCAGTCTAGGCTGAGTGTTGAATTTCTGCCAATTAACCAATATATTTGAGTCAATTTAAGTTTCATTTGGGTTAACTTAGAGTCAATATGATATTTCCATGTAAGCCTTCGATCAAGGTGTATTCCAAGGTATTTGACTTGAGAGTGTTGAGGAATATTTTGATTGTTGATTCGAATGGGGGAACAGGTATCTTTTCTTAGGGTAAACGTTATATGAACACACTTTTGTTCATTGACTTTAATTCTCCATAAGTTCAACCATATTTCAAGCTGGGTAATGTGTGCTTGGAGATTGCGGGATGCCTCATCAGGATTTTTGTGAATACTCAAACAGGCTGTATCATCGGCAAATGTAGAAGTGTGGATGTTATTGCTCACAGGCATATCACAAGTATATATTAGATACAAGACTGGCCCCAGAATACTACCCTGTGGCACACCAGAAGATATAGATTCGGGTACACTCATGAAGTCTCCTTTCACAACGGTAAATGTCCTATCAACAATATAACTTTCCAAAAGCTTTTGTATATTTATTGGTAGGTATGTCTTCAATTTTAAAACTAGGCCTTTGTGCCATACTTTGTCAAATGCCTGAGAAACATCAATAAAAAGGGCAGAACAATACTTCTTTTCTTCAAAAGTCCTCCTTATAATTTGAACCAATCTATGCGTTTGCTCAATAGTGCTATGCTGACTTCTAAAGCCAAATTGATGGTCCGGGATGCACCCAGTATCAGCTAAAATTGTGGACAATTTAGTCATGAGCAGCTTTTCGAAAAGCTTTGAAATTGTTGAAAGTAAGCTTATAGGCCTATATGACTCAGCCTTGGTAAGATCTTTGCCTGGCTTTGGAATCATTTTAATCTTGGCAAGTTTCCAGTTATGTGGAAAATACTGCATTCGTAAAATGGCATTAAAAATAAATAGCAAAATTCTTATTGCAATATGAGGCAAGTTCATCAGCATCTTGTTACTAATGCCATCAATACCTGGAGCTTTCTTAGGGTCGAGTTCAGCAACTATTTTTTGTAGTTCACGCATCTTAAACCTTAAGGGACGAGGGGGTAGAGAGACTACACTCGGTAAATCGGCAGCACCCGTACATGAATTGGGAGTGAATACAGATTTTAAATGCTCAGAAAATAAGTTACCTTTCTCACTATCGCTTCTTGCCCAGCCTCCAGTCGAAGTACGCAATGGTGATTTGAGATCAACGGGTCTTTTAAGATTTCTAGTAGCGCGCCATAAAGAGTAATTAGATGTTGACGTTACATCAAGACCTTCTAAATACTTTTCCAGTAATGCAGTCTTTTCCGACGATAGCAGCTCTTTGAGTCGTTTAGTACATTCTTTAAGTCTGATTTTATTTAGGGGTGATCGGTGTTGTTGCCATTCTCTTCTAGCTCTCCTTTTTTCACATACAAGACGTTCAATTTCCGTAGAATAAATTCTATTAAAGCCGATTTGCGGATAGGAAGTAGTGGCATGTTCAGCAGCCTGTTTAATATATTCGTTAAGATTGGCAATATTAAATTCAATATCATCAGGTGATCTTAGCTGAATGTTTTCTACGCAGTGACTACTAATATATTTTTTGAATCCTAGCCAGTTGACCCTGTTAATCGTTTTCGCATATGAGTTAGTTAAATCACTCCTTAGTGGGTTGAAAATTGTAACTATTGTGGGAGAGTGATCGGAGGACAGATCTACAGAGCCCTCTACGTGAATTAAGTCCCTATGGATATTTTTCGTGACGCCAAAATCTATAACATCTGGAATTTTTCTTACGTCAGTAGGCCAGTAAGTAGGCTCCCCACTCGAAATGACATCTAAGCCCATTTTTGAAATTGTATTAAACAACGCTCTACCTCTAGGTGTAACAAGACGCGAGCCCCAGTACGTATGTTTTGCATTGTAGTCACCAGCTGCCACGAAACAAGATCCAAGCGATTTGTAGAACTTCTCATACTGATCTTCGGTAACTGAAAATCTGGGAGGTGAGTAAATTGATGATATCACGAAGTTCGCACAAAAATTTTCTACGAAAATATTCGTAGCTTGCATATATTCTTCACTAACGTTCTCAAGGATATAGTGCTTGAGTCTTGACTTAATTAGAATTGCTGATCCACCGCATGCTCTCCCTCTCGGGTCCTTTGAATCATATAGAGTGTAACCATTTATCTTAAAGCAGCTTCTCGAAGTCAAGTGAGTCTCAGAGACCATCATTATATCAATATTTTTTTTCCGTGAGGAAGTGCTCAAGTTCATTTTTATGTTGGCGAATGCCGTTTGCGTTCCAGAAACATAGTTTTAACGTGTTCATGGTTTGTTGACTAATGCTTGAAGCAGAGTATTCTGCATTCTCAGCATTTCTTGCATCATGCTAGTCATATTTGTTGTAAAGTTGTTTATAGTTAGCACCAGATTCTCAATAGTAGCTTCAAGGCGACTAAAGTTAAAGCTTGAGTTTGCATTCGTTGAATTACTTGGCGGTGGAACATTTTGTGTGGGAATAGAGCTAGTCTTAGCAGCATCGGCATACGATACACGTGAATTAACTAGTTGGCTAGTTTGAGGCAGAGTGGCGGAGTAAGCATTTGCTGATTGAACTGGAGCTAATTTAGATTTTTGACCCATAGCCTGTTTAACGAAAGAATATACACGGCATCCTCTGTAATTAGCGGTGTGATTTTCTCCACAATTACTGCATTTTTTTTCAGCTTGTACTTTTGGCTTGGTACAGTTAGCAGTACCATGCAATTCACCGCAGATAACACAAACTGTAGAGGTTATAATTTGCAGTAGGTTTTTGTGTGGCCATATTCTTGGCAATTATGGCACTGTACGGGACCTGAACGCTTACGTGGCTCTTCAACTGTGATTTTTCGGTGTAAAAGGTATTTTAGACTATAAATTGGGTGCGTCTCATTTTTCTTTAACTGTATATCATTCGGCTCAGTTCAACACGAAATAGAGGCTGGGGAATCTTCTCTCTATTGATTATATTGGTAACATTTTTTACCTTAAATCCTTGTTCGATAAGTGCACATTTTACTTCTTCAGGCTCAACATATGAATCTACGCCCTTTAATACTATTTGTAGGCCTTTAGCACTCTTAAGTTGATATGTATAAAAATTTGTTTTATTTTTTTCAAACTCACTAACAATTTTTCTGAAATCTTTTTCATCATATATTTGGATTTTAGTTTCATCAATATTACCTCGTTTAATTGGAATGATGTGAAAGTATTTTCACCAATGGTCGACAGTAGATTTTTTAGAATCGCGTTTGAATTTTTTTCTCTCAGATAAATAGGTGGTGGCTTAAAAGACTTTTGTGATGATGCAGCGGGCTTGTCGTTTTTGTCTTGCAATAATGAAAAACGATTTTGACGATTGATAGAAGATGTGCTGTTATCCCTAGACATCTTTGGGCGGATCCAATTTTAGTAGAATTTGGGCTTCGCCCGCGCTTTAAAATGGTTATATATCTGTCCATTCCTACTTGTACCTTTGGTTTTGTACTACTGTTGTCTTCAGTAACCAACTTGTTTAATTGTTGACCACGAGCCCGAAGCGGATGATATCGCTGAGTTAAATTTAGAAGTACTAGGCAATAATGTCAACGATTCACTAGTTGGCATTGGACAAAGCGAATTTGATCGCTGACGAAATTGTGGTTTGCCGTTAGTAAAAGTCTATTATCAGATTTTTGATTTTTATTAAGAGCTTCAGAACTCACAGCAAGTCTATTATCAGATTTTTTTTTTATTGTTATCATTATGAGCATCAAAACTCACAGTAAAATAGGCATTTCTGCCGTTAGAACTCACTTCACTATTTTTTTCCTCTGGGGTACTCATAAAGAGTATTCCTCAAGGGTATTTTGTATGTTTTTTTTTTGTTTACGGTTTTTTTTTTATTTTTGTTATTTCTATATGTAAAAATATTATCAAAGCAAAAAAATGCTTATTTATCAAGTTAATATGTACTACGAATATTTTTTGTATGCTTTTTTTTTTTTGTTTAGTTTGTATATAAGAAAAATTCCGCTATTACGTCTGTTCACTATGAAGGTACAACGAGAACTGAAATTGATGATATGACAAAATAATTGGAAATACAATACATTCAATACAAATATTCGTTGCTTGTAAATGTTCTTCACAAATGTTATCAATAATATAATGCTTGAGGCTTGACTTTATTAAAATTGCTGATCCACCGCATGCTCTTCCTCTCGGGTCCTTTGAATCATATAAGGTGTAGCCATAAATTTTAAAAAGGCTTCTCGAAGTCAAATGAGTCTCAGAGACCAACATTATATCAATATTTTTTTCCGTGAGGAAGTGCTCAAGTTCATTTTTATGTTGGCGAATGCCGTTTGCGTTCCAGAAATATATTGTTAACGTGTTCATGGCTTATTAAGTATTGCTTGAAGCAGAGTATTCTGCATTCGCAACATTTCTTGCATCATGCTAGTCATATTTGTTGTAAAATTGTTTATAGTTTGCACAAGATTTTCAATAGTGGCTTCAAGGCGATATAATTAAAGTTTGAGTGCTGTATTTGTAGAATTATTTTGCGGTGAAACATTTTGTGTCGGAATAGAACTAGCCTTAGCAGCATCTGCATACGATACACGGGAAGTACTGGTGGCTCATTTGCTGAAAAGTGGCAGAGTAAACGTTTGCTGATTGAGCTGGAGCTAATTTAGGTTTTTGCACCATAGTCTTCTTTACCAAAGATTACACACGACAACCTCTGTAGTTAGCGGTGTGATAACCTCCACAATTACTGCATTTTTTATCACTTTGATCTTTTGGTTTGTTGCAGCTAGCGGTGCCGTGTAATTCGCCGCACACAACACAAACAGAGGGTAAATTGCAGTATGTTTTTGTATGGCCATATTCTTGGCAATTATGGCACTGTACAGGACCTGAACGCTTATGTGGCTCTTCAACTGTGATTTTTCGGTACAAGAGGTATTTTAAATTATAAATTGGATGCGTCTCATTTTTTTTCAATTTTATATCATTAGGCTCAAGTTCAACACGAAATAGGGGTTGGGAATCTTTTCTCTATTTATTATATTGGACACATTTTTTACCTTGAACCCCTGGAGGACGAGTGCATCTTTTATTTCTTCGGGGGCAACATAAGAATCTATGCCCTTCAATACGATCTGCATGCCTTTAGCGCTCTTAAGCTGGTATGTGTAGAAGCTTGTTTTCCTTTTTTCAAATTCAGCAACCATTTTGCGGAAATCAGTTTCGTCATAAATTTGAATTTTCGTTTCATCGATATTGCCATGTTCTATTGGAACAATGTGAATTTATTCTCACCAATTACCGAAATTAATTTCTTAATAAGAGCGTTTGAACTTTTTTCTCTCAAATATATTGGTGGCGGCTTGGAGGTTTTTTTCGCGGATATATCAGGTGTGTCGTTGTCATCTTGCAATATTTGAAAACGATTAGTAGACGATGCGCTGTTATCCCTAGATACCTTTGAAGCAGATACAATTTTAGTAGAATTAGGGCTTCGCCCGCGCTTTCCCACAATAATATATCGGTCCATTCCAATTTGGACCTTGGGTTTTGGGATTTTTTTATTTTCAGTTGACTAATTGGGTAAGTGATGAATCGGATGATATCGCTGATTTAAATGACGAAGTAGTAGGCAACTGTAATGTTAACGAATCAGTTGACATTGGACAAAGCGAAGGTGATCGCTGACGAAAAATTGGCTTAGCCGTTAAAAAAAGTCTGTCATTAAGTTTTTTATTTATTTTTTTTAAATTAAGATCATCAGAACTCACAACAGTAAGTCTATCATCAAATTTTTTATTTTTATTGTTATCATTAAGATCATCAGAGCTCACAGTAAGATAGGCATTTCTGCCGTTATCACTCACTTCGCAGTTATTTGTTTTCGAGGTACTCATATAGAGTATTCCTCAAGGGCACTTTGTAAGTGTATTCCTCAAGGGCACTTTAAGTTATTTTGTTTACGGTTGTTTTTGTTTTTTTTTTTTTGTTTTAGTTATTACTGTCTATGTAAAAAAAAATATTAGCAAAGCAAAAATAGCTTGTTTATCAAAGTTAATGTACAACAAATATTATGTACTACAAATATTTTTTTTGTATGGTTTTTTTTGGTTTAGTATGTAAAAAGAAATTCCGCTAATACTTCTGTTCACTATGAAGGTACAATGAGAACTGATGTGAAGAGCAATTAAAAACAATTTTATTTCTTATGGAATACAAAATAAAAAGGATCAACTTCTCTTTGAATACCTTATTACCTAAAATTAATCGGTTTTTATAGAAAGACTTGAATACAATTTGAAGCAACATACTATATTAAAATTTAATATAAGTATAGTTGCAGAATATCTAAAAATTTTTGGTGAAGAACTAGAAATAATTATAGTAGTACATACAGCTTGTTGACTAGAGCAGATGACGTGAGAGAATTATTCTGTAAGCACAACAAAAATAAAATTCAAGCAAAAACAAATTTTTGCTGATTTTATGACTGAACACAGCAATGTGGTAAAAGGCGTTCTGCCAAATACATGTCAAGGAAAGGCTACGGCTAATAGACTTTGGGAAACCTTGACCAATAAATTAAATGCCTCTGGTCCACCGTTAAAAGATATAAGAACTTGGCAAAAGGTAAGTTATTCATTGTTTCCCACATTAACATGCTGCAAATAAAAACGTTTATATCTTTCGTTAGGTATATGCTGATCAAAAGCAAATGGTTAAGAAAAAGCTTTCTTATAATAAATCTTCACGCAAGAAAACTGGAGGAGGTCCTTTTGAAGAAAAACCATTAAGTGTAACTGATGAACAAATTTTGGAAGCAGCAGGCATTGATGTTGCTGTAGCTGGTTTAAAGGAGATCCGGACATTCGGATCCAAAAACCAGCAACACGAAGAAATAAATGGACTCGTCATCTTCAAGAAAAGAGCCGAGGGAAACTTAAAACAATTTTGCTAAAAAAAATATATGTGTAACTGAAACTTACCATAATAGAGTTTTAAAAAGACTTGATAAAATAATTGCCATTAAGGAAAAATGGAAATGAGTTCGCAACTACACCAAATTAATATGGAAATTAAAAGGATAGAGCTAAAAATTCGAATGAAAGAGTTGGAGGAACTTGACAAAAATTCGTATGCAATTGAAAATTTATGAGTCAGAAAAAACTAAGTGTAGTTTAACACGTTTTATTTAATTATTAATTTATTGAGAACTGTTTTTTGTTTTGTTTTGTGTATGTATATTAAAATTTACTTTTCTGTTTTTTTGTTCGTAAATAAAAATATACAATAATTAGAAATTAATTGCTTTTTAATTATAATTTAAATGATTTGCAACAATTTTTCTAAATAAGAACTTGTATACTTATGTACGTACAATATGTATTTAATTTGAAAACATAGAATTTTTTATATTGTCTCTTATTTGCTTTCCTATTTTCGTAATTTGTGTATCCGTTCAGAGTCAAAGCTTATAACTGCTTCATCAATGTATGTTTGCTGCACATCCTCATAATTTGATACTTTAAATTTTATACATAAATTATGCAGTGCAC
Source organism: Tachina lurida (assembly GCA_944452675.1). NCBI lineage: Eukaryota > Metazoa > Arthropoda > Insecta > Diptera > Tachinidae > Tachina > Tachina lurida. Next base: position 99,162,736 of record OX101752.1, read on the forward strand.
AGCACACATTAGTTAATTGTGCAACTCTTTGAGGAGAATACCTGCTTCTTTTGTCGTGACATAAAATTTTCCATCTGGATTTCAATATGCCTATAGTTCTTTCAACTACACATCTGGCTTTTGCATGAACGTCATTGAATTCAGACTCCCTCGAGCCTTCTTGAGACTTCGGTATGGTGTAAGTAACCATGGTTTGAGTGGATAACCAGAATCACCTGGAATGTGAAATCATTTATATTAATTTTGTTTTCTGTTTGTTTGTACGTTGTAATTAGTAAATAGAATGTGAAACAATGTATAGTTAAGACAATAAGAAAATTTATATGAATTATTAAATTTCAGATTTTAGCTGCGAATAAAACTGAATTGTTAAACCAGATCAAAATACGTTTTATTAATTAACCCAGCGACCGAACATTACTAAAATATTTATTTGCTATACTGGGACTTGCGATCGTAAGTAAAGTAAGTTGATTCATCAAACGCAACTTGCAATGCCGACTGCACATGGAGATAAGGACTGTACCGCAATCGGTACTGTTGAACTATCTGACACTTCCACCGACACCCTGCAAACCACACAGCCACCAGCGCATCCCCCACCTGGGCAATACTAACGCCTTCGGGTACCAGCGCGGCAACCGCTTCCACTTCTTGCAGCCAAAGTCATTGAAGGACAATTAGAAACTGTACCTACAAGGTAAAACAAACCATATCCAACACCAATAAATCGGGCAAGGTAGATAAATTATCAGTTATCGCTCCGCCAACTACTCGTTCCGCTCTCGTGCGTAACGCCCCTGCGACTAAGCGTCCGCGAGTAAGTGCAAGGACATTAGATAAATCTCTTACAAAAGGTCAACAAAGCTTAGGGCAAGCCGTTTGCCATAACACTTCGCTTATTACAACGCAAGCAAATCAAACTGGGACAACTGCAGATTTTGTTACATCTCATTTGTCCACACTCACACTCACGGTCGCGACCAATAATAAAGAAACTCAACAATCCTCAATATTCTCTGCGAGACAAAATTTCTTTGTTCCAGTGGCTTCGAGTTCTAGAATGTTTGATAAACATCCAAATACATTTGCATATAATTTAATGCAACAAATCAACAGCATACTCACGCAATTAATGAACAAAATTCTGCCGTCAACTTGCAACAGCCAGTAGGACCAAATTTTAGTGCTGATGTTATTGGAAACACACGACCTGGTGGTAATATAAACAGCGGCGTAGCACCATCGAATATATCTTATAATCCCAAGCCTACGCCGCTTTTCACGTGCCAAGCACTTCTGCACCATGTCATATGAATCATGGCTATTTAACAACAATTTTAATTACTTACTGTCAAATGCAAATTCTTATTGTACTCACACTCAAATAATTCAAATTTGCCACATGGTAATAACACGTACATTCCGTTTAATACTCAGCTGCCAACATTATTTCAATGCTCAAATCCACTCAATAGTACAGCCGATGTAACATTATCGGATTTTGCACATAGCAGCCTGACAACTTATTAGTAAAGATTTACCGGTCTTTTCAGGAAAACCAGAAGACTGGCCCATCTTTATTACCAACTATATACAATCAACAGAAAGGTGCGGATTTAGTGATCAGGAAAATTTAATACGGCTGCAAAAGTGTTTAAAGGGTGCTGCTCTTGAAGCAGTAAGGGGCAAGTTAATGATGCCCAGCACGGTTAATTTTGCAATAGAGACATTGAGAACGCTATACGGACGTCCCGAAATTATACACCATGCCATACAAAAAAACTTAAAAAACGAGCTTACTGTACGTAAGAGAAGCTTGAATCGTTGATTAAGTTTGCCCTTGCCGTGCAAAACTACTGAAGTACGATGCAATCTATATGTCTTTCTGATTTTTTAAATGATCCTATGCTACTTAGCAAACTATTAGACAAACTGCCGGCTGATTTGAAATTAGATTGGGGTAGATATAGACTCATGCTTAGCAAAGTAGACATAGTCTGTTTTGATACTTCCTTGTATAACCTAGCAAGGTGCGCATCCCAAGTCACTACAAACATAAAAAAGAATGTGTTTTAGAGCATGACGTCATTACTGATAACAACGCAAGCAGCCAATCGAATTTAAGCTTGAATTAGACGTGACATAGCCATAACGCCATAGCCATAACCAAACCAAAATTTAATTGATTTCTATGGTGAGAGTGAGAGTGAGAGAGACTCGCCATAACTCTCACCATAGAAACCAATTGAATTTTGGTTTGGTTATGGCTATGGCGTTATGGCTATGTCACGTCTAATTCAAGCTTTATGTTACATTTGCAACAACAACCACCATCTCTTTGAGTGCCCTGAATTTACCGCATTGAGTATAAACGAGCGATGGAGTTTTATAAGATCAAATAGTTTGTGCTTACGTTGTTTTAAAAAACACCACATAAAAAAATGTAAATCCAAACGTTGATGTGGGGTAGATGACTGTAAAATGCCGCACAATTCATTATTGCACAAGCGTGTTGTGGCTCAGCAGCAACAACAAAGGTGTAATAATGACAATCAACCTATTTTATTTCACGCAAAAGAGAAAGTGTTCTTTAAATACATTCCAGTAACTCTTTTTGGAAACGGTTATACCCTCAATACTTATGCTCTAATTGATGAGGGTGCATCATGCTCTCTAATTGAAAGTGAACTGTCAGAGCAATAAGGATTAGATGGTCCAGCTGAGGAGTTATGTTTATAGTGGACAGGTGAAATATTGCAAAGAGAAGAATCTTCAAAAACTGTATCTTTGTACATCTCTGATCGTAGCCAAAATTCTAAATTCTTGTTGAATAATGTACGCACAATTACAAAACTTGATTTATCTGTGCAAACATTAACAAAGGCACAAATTGATAAACGTGAACATTTTGATGGCTTGCCCATTATGCCCTATATATCCCCTTCGACTTAAGAGAAAGTCTTAACGATGGATTAATAGCCACAAGGAGTCAAATTGGATGAAATGTACACGGACGTCATCAGACGAGTAATTCTTCAAAAGAACAGGTCTTTCATAATGTTCATGCAACAATAACAATAGCTATTTGGACGAAATGTTAAAACAATACTTCTCGTTAGATGCCGTAGGAGTTAAAGTAAGTCAATACCCCTTACGTTCAATAGAAGACGAACGATCCATATCAATTATGGAAAGCACGACTAAATATTTGGCTGATGAGAAACGCTGGAAAACTGCACTATTGTGGAAACAGGGTAAAATATGTTTGCCAAAATCATTTCTAATGGCGAAAAGGCGCCTAATTTGTTTAGAAGCAAAAATGCAGCGCGACGAAAAGGTAAAATCATTTTTAATTCAAAAAATAAAGATATATGAAAAAAACGGATACATACGAAAGTTAAAACCGAGAGGTGCAAAATAAGAACAAAAATAAAACACGTATATTTTGGGATGCGGCGGCCACCGTTGAAGGCATTTCATTTACTTAAGTCATTAGTTGGTGTGCTCATCCAATTTGGAGAGTGGCGATTTGTGGTAACATTCGTGAAATGTTTCACCAAATCCGTTTGAAAAAAGAGAATCAACGTTTCCAGCAATTTCTCTGGCGCAGTGGTGACTCATCCAAAGCAATTGAGACTTGTGTGATGAACGTTTTGACGTTCGGGGCGTCATGTTCTCCATCCTCGGCAAATTATGTCAAAAACAAGTCATCACTTCAACAAGTTGCCACTGAAGATAAGAGCATACAAAAAATTCCGGATGTTATAGATTTTGGCGTCATAAAAAATATCTCTAGGGATTTAATTCAAGTTCAAGCTTCTCTTGATCTCTCGTCCGATCACTCCCCGACGATCATTACAATTTGTAGCCCATTAAGAAGTAACTTACCTGACCCATATGTGAAGATGATCAATCGTGTTAATTGGCTGGGGTTCAAAAAATATCTTAGCAGTCATTGTACGGAAAACATTACGCTTAGAACATCCGATGATATTGAATCGAACATTGCCAATCTCAGCGAGAATATTAAACAGGCTGCTGAACATGCCACTATCTCCCATCCGCAGATTGGGTTTAATAAAATTTATTCTACAGACATTGAACGTCTCGTACGTGAAAAAAGAAGGGCTAGAAGGGAATGGCAACAGCACAGATCACCACAAAATAAAATCAGATTTAAAGAGTGCACTAACTGACTCCAAGAGTTGCTTGCATCTGAAAAAATTGCATCTCTTAAAAATTATCTGGAGGGTCTTGATGTCACACCGGCGTCGAATTACTCTTTGTGGCGCGCTGCCAGAAAGCTTAAAACACCCGTTGAGTATAAGCCACCTCTACGCACATCTACCGGAGGTTGGGCAAGAAGCGATACTGAAAAAGGTAAAATATTTGCTGAGCACTTAAAATCCGTTTTTACGCCAAATATATGTACTGGTGTTGCTGATTTGCCGAATATAGTCGCTCTACCCCCTCAACACATAAAGCTTAAGACGCGTGATTTACAAAAATTAATTGCCGAACTCAACCCGAAGAAAGCTCCGGGTATTGATGGAATTAGTAATCAGATGCTGATGAACTTGCCTCGTATTGCAATGAGAATCCTGTTATTCATATTTAATAATATTTTACGACTGGAGTATTATCCACACAACTGGAAACTTGCCAAGGTTAAAATGATTCCAAAGCCGGGCAAAGATGTAACCAAGGCTGAGTCATATAGGCCAATAAGTCTACTATCTACAATATCAAAGCTTTTCGAAAAACTGCTCAAAACAAAATTGTCCCCAATTCTAATTAGTAGTGGGTGCATACCAGACCATCAATTTGGTTTTAGAAGTCAGCATAGCACCATTGAACAAACTCACAGATTGGTTCAATTTATAAGAAGAACTTTTGAGGACGAAAGTATTGTTCTGCGCTGTGTATTGACATTTCCCAGGCATTTGATAAAGTGTGGCATGAAGGCCTAATATTAAAATTGAGGACTTACTTACCAATAAACATTTTAAATCTTTTGGAAAGTTACATTATTTCTCGTAAGTTCACTGTTGTCTCCTTTACAAGTAGGCCTGAAACAATTTCATCTGGTGTGCCACAGGGGAGTATACTGGGACCAGTTTTATATTTAATTTATACTTGTGATATGCTTGTGAGCAGTAGTATCCGCAAACTCCAGGAACACATTAGCCAGTCGGAGCTTTGGTTAAACTTATGGAGAATCAAGGTAAATGAACAAAAGTGTGTTCAAGTAACATTTACTTTACGAAGAGATACTTGTTCCCCCATTCGGATTAACAATCAAGTTGTTTCTCAACAATCTCATGTGAAATATCTTGGTATACACCTTGATTGACGACTTACATGGAAACACCACATTGACTCTATGTTAACTCAAATGAAACTTAAATTAACTCAGGTACATTGGCTGATTGGTCGAAATTCAACACTTAGCCTAGACTGTAAACTTTTAATATACAAGTCGCTTTTAAAGCCAATATGGTGCTACGGAATTCAACTATGGGGCACTGCTTCAGCTTCAAATGTAGAGAAAATTCAACGCAGGCAAAACAAAATTTTACGCATGATAACATCGGCTCCATGGTACATCAAAAATTCAAATATACATCGTGATTTGAATATGCCTCTAGTGACTGAAGAAATTGCAAAATACGCAGGCAAATATCTAACAAAACTCGAATCACGTCCTAATCCGCTTGCTCGTAATATTTTGAACTTTACTGGACACATCCGATACAAAAAGCGAGATACACGGGCCCTATAATTCAACATTCCAGATGATGAAGCTGCTTGAAAACACCTTTTTCTTTTTTGTTACTAATCACTACTTATGTATTATTAATAAATATCACTAAACTTATGTCCGACATTGGTCGGGCATAATAAAATTTTTTTTTTATAGATTTAAGATTTGAACACTTATTGTTAGTTCATATTTGAAGATACAAAAAAAAAAAAAAAAAAAAAAACAAGAACGCAGAACGATTTGCTCACAAACACCCGGTTGCTGTACAATCTATTTTGAACAACACATTTGTAGATGACTGGCTGCAAAGTGTAGACACAGAAGCTGAAATGGTCGAATTAGCTAAAATAGTCCGAGCAATACACCAAGACGGTGGATTTGAGATGCGAAATTGGATTTCTAATTCACAAAAGGTACTCAATAGCCTTGATTATAACAACAATTTGCAAAAGGTTTTTGTTAACCCTGACGATAAATTGGAAAATGTTCTGGGTATGTTGTGGGAACCCACTCGCGATTTATTAACATGTTATGCAAATTTTAGCTCTGACATTTTCGACGTATCAGTGTGCCCAACTAAACGAAATGTTCTACGCGTAGTCATGTCCATTTTTGACCCACAAGGTTTTCTAGGCAATTTTGTCATATACGCTAAAATATTACTGCAGGATATATGGCGGTCCGGTGTAACGTGGGATGAGAAAATAAAGGAATCTGAACTTGAAAAATGGTACCAGTGGACGTCAGTTTTGCAGAAAATTTCAACTGTTTGTATTCCTAGGTGTTACCAGCTGATCAGCGAGTCGAATAACGTTCAGCTCCATATATTTACAGATGCAAGCATAGATGCATATGCCGCAGTAGCATATTTTCGATCGGAAATTGGAAATAACATAAAATGCTCTCTTGTTACATCCCAAACGCGAGTAGCACCGTTAAATTCCATATCAGTCCCTAAACTAGAACTAATGGCTGCTATACCTGGGCTACGACTCAGTAAATTTTGCTGCAAAGAGTCTTCATCAAATCAGATGCAAAAAAATTCCAACAGTTCGTAGCGGTACGGGGCGGGGAGATTTTAGAAGACTCAGACGTATCCGAATGGAGATGGGTACCATCATCGCAAAATGTCGCAGATGACGCCACTAAGTGGATAAGTATTTCCGACTTTAGTCCGAATAGTCGCTGGCTTAGAGGCCCATTGTTTTTGATGAGGATGCTTGGCCAACTTCAGACTTGAACAATCAACATACCAAGAATGAAATTATATGCCACGTATCGTCGCAAAGGCCAATGCAAAAATTTTCGGTAATTACAGCTGATCCAATACGTTTCAGCACCTGGCAAAAATTTTGTAGGTGCCACATGGTCGTTTTAAAATGTTTACGCAAACTGCTTAGATGTGAAAGAGCATAAAGAGAATTTAAACCTTTCATTGAGAATACTAGTATAGAAGCAGTGAATTATCTCATATTTAGAGCATTTCAAGAACAGGCCTTCTGCCAAGAAATAGAGCAGCTTACAGCTAACAAGTGTCTGAATAGAAATAGTATTTTGTACAAAATAACATCCTATTTAGATAATTTCGGATTGTTAAGAATCAAGGGCAGAATTGATGAAGTAGATGGTGTACCAATCAGTGTAAAAAGACCCATTATTTTGCCGAGAAAATATGCCACAACAAATTTAATTATTGATTAATTTCATCGAATGTATCAAAACCATAATGAAATAATTGGTAACGAAATTAGGCAGATATTCTGGATATTTGGTCTACGAGCCGCCGTACGCGCTGTTGCCAAATCCTGCCAATACTGCAAAATACAAGGCGCCTCTTCAAAAGCTCCAATGATGGCTGATCTACCGATATAAGGACTCGCCAGTTTTACCAGACCCTTTTATTACACTGGCGTAGACTATTTCGGACCCATGGAGATTGTTGTCGGCCATCGAAGGGAAAAACGTTGGGGTGAGGCAGTTGGCGGCTGGCGACGAATTTATGGCGTGTGTGTATTTTTGAAGTAAATAACGCTCAATATTTACGTAAATGCGATATAATATCAAAATACAGCGCACAAAAAAATTAAATGCATGGAATGAATGAATAACCAAAATTCATTCAAGTCGATCCAGTCGTCTAGTTGAATAACCTAGATACCGACTGCAGCGCCATCTGCCGGGCTGGTTTGTGAATTTAAACCATCCGAGGTTGCACCCAAACGCATTTAAAAACAATTTATTCAGTGACATACACACGTACAGTAGAATTATATACATAAAAAAGGTTTGTATTGGAGGTACCACGCGTCTTGATCAAATCCCGCCTATATTTGCAGCAGAACTTGAAATATGTTCACCAAATTCTGTGTAAATACCGTTAGCAGGAGCAGAAATATTGGATTATTAATTTGTGGTTTGTATGGGAGGTACCACGCCCCTTTGTACAATCCCGCACATACTTGCAGCAGCACTTAAAAAATGCACACTAAACCGACGTACCAATGTTTGTGCAAATACCGTTGTCAGGAGCAGAAATAATAGATTTTTAATTTGTGGTTTGTATGGGAGGTACCACGCCCCATTGTCCAATCTCGTCCATATTTGCAGCAGCACTTAAAATATTTACACTAAGCCAACGTACCGAAATTTTGTTCAAATACCGTTATCAGGACCAGAAATATGGGAGGTACCACGTCCCTTTGTGCAATCCAACCATATTTGCAGCAGCACTTAAAAAATACACACCAAACCGACGTACCAAATTTTGTGCAAATACCGTTATAAGGAGCAGAAATAATAGATTTCTAATTTGTGGTTTGTATGGGAGGTACCACGTCCCTTTGTCCAATTGGACCGAACTGTAAATCTAAACCACCCGGGGCGCCACCCAAACGCGTACAAAACAAATTATGCAAATCGGTCCATCCGCTTAGGAGGAGTTCAGTCACAACTAGAGTTTTTCTTTTCCCAGACGTTTTCATTTCCCGGGAAAGCGGGAAAGATTTTTCGGTTTCCCGGGAATTCCCGCCCAGTACAAAACAATACAAAATATTTTTAAATTTCATTTACTTAAACAAAAGCAAATTGTAATTCATGAGAGCGATTAAATAATAACGTTTTATACATACATTATTAAAAAAATAATACCGTTTCCATTCTTTATATAATAATACATAGATACCAATATTATAAAAAAGAAATTATACGAGTATTATTAAAAAAAATTTTACAAGACATCTCCCTTGTGAAAAAATTATTGTCAAACTTAAAATTAAATTATTAAAGCCAATATAATAAATATTTAAAGCTAATATGGTACTACGGAATTCAACTATGGGGCACTGCTTCAGCTTCAAATGTAGAGAAAATTCAACGCAGGCAAAACAAAATTTTACGCATGATAACATCGGCTCCATGGTACATCAAAAATTCAAATATACATCGTGATTTGAATATGCCTCTAGTGACTGAAGAAATTGCAAAATACGCAGGCAAATATCTAACAAAACTCGAATCACATCCTAATCCGCTTGCTCGTAATATTTTGAACTTTACTGGACACATTCGCCTAAAAAAGAGGGATACAAGGGCTCTTATTCACAGCACTCCAGATGGGACTTCCTGAAAATTCTTTTATTTTTTATATTTTTTCCTTTTGATTATCAATACTTATGTATTATATATAACTACTACTAAGCTTATGTCCGACACTGGTCGGGCCTAATTATATTTTTATATTTAAGATTTGAATACTTATTGTTAGTTCATATATGAAGATACAATAAATTAAATATCATGTAATAAAAAAAAAACTTAAAATTGGTTTAACAAACGAATTTTGTATGACAAAACCTGTTTTAACGAATGATTTAACTTTAACAATCGTTTTTGCATAAGGGCATATTTCTTTGGAAACAGGACTTTAGTACAGAATAAGCTGTTAATCTGTAGAGAATAAGCTGTACATATGTATATCAAATCAAAAGTTTTCTCTTGCAAAATCATTACTTGACAACAATTCGTTCTTCATTTAATTTTTTAATCATTAATATGGCACCTAATACAAGAGGCGATCTGAAGAAGGACAGACGAACAAGCGTACAGCATAGATGGATGGATAAATGTCATTACACACAAAACACACACGCACACAATTAATATAAACAAAACATATCACCAAGTATCAGACTACAAGAATTCCCACGGACAGACAAGCACCCAAAAACTAACGCTCCACCGACAGCCTCCAAATATAAACAATCAAACTGAAATCAATACGCCTGGCAGACGGACTAAACACAAACAAATAAAATATATGTAAACAAGCACCAAATATAACACACATTAATTTTTTATGACCTCCTAATTGGCTAATTACCATAATTTTTATTACCCCATTAAAATTAATTGGAGCCACGCATACACTATTCAACTACTCATAGTCTTCAATAGAACATTCTTTGTTATTAAGTTTATTAAAGAAATCTTTTTTAGGTGGAAGTTGTGTTTCATTAAGTTTTTCAAAAGAATCAAAATAATCATAAGGAAAAATTCTCCTTCTTCTTATAAGATTAAACTCTTGTCTTGTTTGAAATTGTGCTCTAATAGTATGAAAATCGTTGACAGTAAGAATATTTGCCAACGATTCCAAACTATCGGCCATAAAACGCATTATATCAAGAAACCTAAGTTCAAGATCTGTACCATCACTCATTTCAATAAACTAAGATAGAGATATATATAATTCTTTATTTAACGGAAGGACTTTTATATTTGTTGCAACTTTACTTAACTCTTTCACAAAAAGATGAGAATCATAGGATGAATAGTTATGAAAATAAATTGGGATAAACTTGGGTACTTGATAATTTATATGACAATCATCTCTCACACGATCATTGTTTAAGTATTGTCCACATATGTATGTGACAAGTTATCGCACTGTAAAATGTTACATTTTGTTCGTCTGTCAAGTTATACATTTCAATTATTTTTGGGAGATACTCTTCAGGACTATCTTTACCTGTATAAATTATTGGCTTATCCAATTTATTATCTTGCTTACACTTAATAAAATAGCTTATTGCGTAGGGTATGTGAGTAAAAGTCCATCTGGAATCTCTTTCCTGGAACTTATTTCGTACAATCGAAATTAATTTAGATACGAATTTATTTCGATCACGAGTCCCGTAATTAGCCTCCAGGTCACAGTAATTCAAAACAAAATGTTTTAGTTCCAGGAAAGAGATTCCAGATGGACTTTTACTCACATAGTTCGAGCTGAATTATATATTAAAAAGTCTTATTTAGTGAAAGGAGCTCATTGGATTAGCATGGTGCTTACATCAACATTCATGGCAACTTTCATGGGACGAACAGCTGTCAGCAGATCTTACCAACCAATGGGTAATGTTTCGTTAAAATTTAAAATAACTGAACAATATAAGCACCAAAAGGCACATGTTTGATGGGCAGATCTCCAAAGATACACAGATACACACTTTTGTAGATGCTTCTGAAAAGGCGTATGGCGCCACAGTATACATACGATCCAAACTACAAGATGGCCGACTCGTGGTCAGACTTTTATGCGCCAAATCACGCATTGCCCCTATAAAAAAGGTAACATTACCAAGACTAGAGCTATGCGCAGCACTACTTGGGGCTCAACTTACCACAAGAGTAAAAAGGGAATTAAGAGCTGAAAACACGCCTACATATCTATGGTCAGATTCTGAAATAGTACTGCATTGGATCAATACAACATCATCGTCTCTTTGTACCTTTGTCGCATATAGAGTAAGCTAAATTCAAGAACAAACCATAAACATTCAATGGCGACACGTCAGTTCTAAACAAAACCCGGCCGACGACATCTCAAGAGGTTTAAGTCCAGAAAAATTATCACAAAGTAGTTTTTGGTTTTTTGGTCCAATATTTTTACACAGCAACGAGTGTCAATGGCCAAAGGAGTTCAACAAAAATCAGAAACCATCCACCACTGAAGAATTCAAACCGAATTCAGTCAGTGCTCTATCAGCAATTTCAACCTCATTGGAAGACATTATATGTAAAATCAACAACCGAAATTCATTCAAGACACTTCAAAGAATAGTAGCATATATGCAACGCTTCATCCAAAACACCAAATTAGCGAAGAACGAACGACCGACCAGCAATACAGTAAGCCGTTAGAACTAACTTCAGCTAAACATCTTATAGTCAGAGCTATGCAAGTTTCAGATTTTAAAAATGAAATAAGTACATTAAACCAGGGGAAGGAGCTCGATAAGACAAGTCCTATATGTGGATTATCACCCTTCTTGACGAAAATAACATACTACGCGTTGGCGGAAGATTGAAAGCTGCAAATATCTCATACAAGACGAAACACCCAATGGTTCTTCCCTACAACGATCCAATTTCAAAATTAATAATGAGAATGTTACACAACGACAATCATCATTGCGGCCCACAAACTCTATTATCCATCTCCAGGCAACAATTTTGGATAATAAAAGGGAAATCAATTGCCAGAAACACAGTTAAAACCTGTATTCGGTGCACCAGGTCAAAATCAAGGATAATGCAACAAATTATGGGAGACCTACCTGCCTCCAGAATGACTCCGACTCGACAATTTATAGTATCAGGCGTCGACTATTGTGGTCCACTGTGGGTACATTACAAAGTAAGAGGTAAGGGACCTCACAAGGTCTACATTGCAGTTTTTGTATGTTTCTCAACAAGAGCAGTTCAATTAGAAGTGTTTACTTACCTCACTAGAGAAGCATTTATTGGAGCTCTCAAGAGGTTCGTAGCCCGACGAGGACGTTGCCAAACCATCTATTCAGATAACGCCACGAACTTCGTTGGGGCACGGAACCAGCTCGAAGAACTAAACAACGCCATATTTTCCAAACCTTCACAAGAAGCAATAACTCGATCTTGCAGTAATGACGGAATAGAGTTCAAGTTTATACCTCCTAAGGTACCCCATTTCGGTGGGTTATGGGAAGCAGCTATTAAATCAGCCAAACAATTACTTTTACGCAGTATATCAACGGCTTCGCTAACGCACGAAGAGTTAGAAACAATCATCATTGAAACTGAGGCCATTCTGAACTCACGACCTCTGACGCCTTTATCAAGCAACCCAAACGATTTAACAGCTTTAACTCCCGGCCATTTCTTATTCGGGGAACCACTGACGGCACAAGTCGACTCTCAAATGCCTAATCCAACTTGCTCACTGGCAAAAAGATGGAAGCTTGTGTCGCAGCTTAAACACGAATTTTGGAAAAGATGGTCATTGGAATATTTACAGCATCTACAAGAAAAACAGAAATAGAAGACGTCGTCTCAAAATGTGGAAGAAGGAAAGCTAGTCATAATAAAGGAGGACAATCTGCCCGTAATGAAATGGCCGCTGGGTAGAATCCTGAAAATTTATAAGGGAACTTATGGCAAGGTCAGAGTGGCAGATATAAAAACAGCCTCCGGAATAAAGAAAAGACCTATTCATAAATTAGCTCCACTACTGCAGCAGGAAGAACTACCAACAAATGAAGTAACCAATCTCACTCGCCCGATAACAGTTGAGTGTCCACCATCAGTTGATGAAACAGAGAGTCCACCATCAAAAAAATCTAGGCGTATCTCCACTTCAATGCTACTTACTATAATAACAGCAATAATTTTAATTCCAGTAGCAATGAGTAGCAATGTCAAAATAACCAACTTTCATGATAACCCAAGACTATATTTTGAGGGAATTGGAAATGTAAAACTAGTGACAGATGAATGGAGACTAATGATATACTATAACTTAGCACCATTTACGTCCGAGTTGCAGACCTTCCAGTCAGGAATAACGACCCTACAACAGCTATGTTCGCCCATTAAACATCAACTAATTTGCAACATTTTGGCAACCAACTTCAATCAAATAAAAACCGAATTGATTCAAGAGAAGGAGCTATTTTTTTTTTCTTTTCGATGTCCTATATACAAGACTTAAGTCTTATATTGCAGTATGGAACTGAGCATATGCAAATACAATAAATCAGATACAATAAAAAAATTATAAGATTTAATTAAGTAATTTTGACATAAATTGTAGGTAATTTTATTAAAATATATAATAAAATTTAAAATTTAATAAAATTTAATATTATAAAGCTGGTGAAAAGTTAACAAAAATAATTTAAACCCATAAAATATGTAACCTGAAAAGTTAAAAGCATACATAGTACGTTATTATTCAATCAGAATTTGTATATATTTAACTTGAAAAATGAGAAAAAATATTTTTCCTAAATTGTCGTGCGTTATTCAAGATTTGTAATCTATAGGGGATTCCATTCCAGAGACTGATGGCGTGAATAAAGAAATGGTATCTTTTGCCTCTATTAAGTGTAGAGAAGTTTAAACGTTCATGGAGATGTGCGGGCTGTTGTGCAAATATAATTTTGTGCATAAACAATAAAATACGCACTCTTAGATAATCATCAAGACTAATGCCGTAAAGCAATGTTACATAGGGAGAAATATGTGCATATCTTCTTATACCATACTAGCGGCCCACTCCGGCTTCCTACGGGTATAAAATATATAGCCTATGTCATTCAATGAAAAAATTATTAAAATTGATCCAGTAGTTTTGATTTATTCATTACTGCGCGTGGCCCGCACGCGTTAAATTTAGGGTAAAACAATTCTTCTTTCCCTAAGCTATGAAGATTTCCTGCTATCTTTGGATTATCTAAATTCATACACTATATTTTTACTCATTTACTTTTTACGTTTTTACCTATTTATTTTATTTTTACTACAACTAACATGCTACAATGTTAACAGCTAGCTTTCTTGTCATTAGACAATACAAACATGTTTTCTCTAGAGGTTACTCTTGAAAGAGCAATATACAGTTGGCCATGTGAAAAGCAGTCAACGCTAAAATCTAAGCCTGCAACTTTGAAGGTTTGACCCTGCGATTTATTAATGTTCATTGCAAAAGATATATTTACCGGAAAGTGTAAACGTTTAAATTGGAAGGGTAAGTCCGATGGTATCAGAGCGATTCGGGGAATCAATACATCTTCTTCGGTAACACATCCTGTGAGTATTGTGCACTTTATTATGAAAGTTTTCAGTGATTTTACCAGCAAACGCGTGCCATTGCAAAGTTTATGTGGATTCAGGTTTCTTAATAAAATAACAGGACAAGCTACTTTCAACTCCATTTTATGAGGAGGGAGTCGAGACGGGTTCAAAGAGTTTAGAAATTCTGTAGGAAATGAACAGCAAAATATCCCAACGAAATTTGTTCTAACTTTAAGCAAAATTCTTTCAAACCAAAAAAGAATTTTGAAATCGGTTCACAAATAGCAGAGTTATGGAATAGGGGAAGAAATTTTTCCTGCAGATTTAAAAAAAATTTTCTGACCTAACTGCAGGCAAACCCTTGCAAACAAAAAAAGAATTTCGAAAATCGGCTTAAAAATGACCGAGTTAGGCATGTACGAACATTAAAAAGAAGTAAAAACAAACACACACGAATTGATAACCTCCTTCTTTATTGAAGTCGGTTAAAAATGTTATTAAGCGATATCCATAAGAGATAGACATATACCATAGCGCAGTTTTCTGTAGACCTTTTTAATTTGTATACATACTTAGCGCATTATTTTGATAAATCTCGTAGGGTTCAGTGTTTGCAATTTAAGCGGGAAAAATGTAATTATTTGCGACATAACATTAGAAACCTCTAAAATAACAGTATTTTCCCCCTATTTAATGGATGTTATTGTACATATAAACCTCCCTCTTCAATCACCCTATCTATTAAAAAAAAACTGCATCAAAATCCGTTGCGTAGTTTTAAAGATTTAAGCATACATGGGGATATAGGACAGAAAAATCGACTTTGTTTTATACTATGTAGTGATACATAACGAATAATATTATTAAATGCAACATAAAGTTTTCTTTTGCTTTCACTATCGCAGGTGGCAAATAGTTCACAGCCATACAACAAGATAGGTATTAAATACGATTTAGCAAGAAGTATTCTAATTTTAATTGGAGTACAATATTGCGTTTGCCAGAGATTTCTTAACATTGAGAACGTTCGACCACATGCAAAGTTAACGTGGTTAGACTAAGTGAGGGTATTGTTAAAGTATATGCCGAGATTTTTGACTGAGTTTACAATATCTATGGACTGGTCATTTAAAGTTATAATAGGATTGCAATCAAGTTTTAATAGCCTCTTTTTAATAATCAAGCACTTGGACTTGGTAGGATTAACTACTAGCCCATTCGCGATGGCCCACTCATAAACACGACCAAGTTCCTGGTTTAAAGTCCTTACACATTCATCAACCGCCGTGATGCTACAACTAATGTAAAGCTGAACATCATCTGCATATAATCTAAGCTGACATTGCTCGAGTTTGCCTTGAAGATCATTCACATATATCGAAAAAAGTAGAGGGCCTAAGATCGAGCCTTGTGGAACACCCTGAATTGATGACAAGGAGCTTGAAACTGAAGTAGGTGTTTCAACATATTGACATCGATCAACTAGATATGAATATATGAGATCTGTGGCAGATGATGCAAATCCGAACATATGCTTAAGTTTAAGACACAACATGTTATGGTCAACAGTATCAAACGGTCTAGAATGACCCAAATGAACTAAAAATGTAACTTTACCACAGTCTACCTGTTGTCTTATATCTTCAGCAACATCTACGAGAGCCGTTGTACAACTATGATTTTTACGAAAACCGGATTTCCGGTCAGTGAGCATATTATTCATTTCAAGATACTGTGTAACTTGGATATGAACTAATCTTTCAAAGGCTTTAGATAAGAATGGTAAGATTGATATGGGCCGATAATCGGAATTAGACTTAGGTATAGGTATAATCTTAGCAAGTTTCCAAATTTTGGGATAGCGGTTGGTAGTAAAGATCTTGCTAAAAATAAATGTTATAAAAGGAAGAAGTTTTGGAATAAATATTTTTATAAACCTTGGATCTAACCCATCCACACCAATTGCACTGGATTTTATTGACAGCAGGCTAGATAAGACATCAGACTGACTTACGTTTGAAAAGTTGAAATTGTTGCTTATAATATCATGAGAAAAACTATAATAATGAGAATTCGTTTGAACATTTGGAATACTTAAAAATTGGTTATTGTAAATGTTAGCATCAACAGTACAGGGCTCTTGACTACAATGTTTGCCAACTCCAATTTCGCGATTGGTTTGCCATGTTTTCTTCGAGTCTATAGCAGCAGAGAACTTTGAAGCATAATAGTCAGACTTAGCTTTTTTAATTAAATTGTTGGTTATGTTACGTGATACCCGATATACTTCATGCAATTCTGTGGTTTTGAAACGTTTCCATCGAGAATATAGAAAATCTCTACGGTTAATCGGTTGTTCTATGTCATGAGTGAACCAGGGCTTGTTATGTCTATTAATAATTTTTGTTTTTACGGGAACCACCAGATTGTATAAATTATTTAGGTTGTGTTGCAGAAAGGAGAGCTGATCATCAACAGAAATTAAACTATAGCACACACTCCAATCAATACTAAAAAATTCTTCTTCTAGCCTTAAGTAATCAATATTTTTAAAATCCCGATATCTAACAAATTGTTAGGGCAGGTTTAACTGAAAATTATATGTCATAAAAATTGGGTCATGACGTGAAAAACAGGATGCTGACAGTTGGTCATAAAGCAATACCTTCGAAGTATCACTAACAAAGAAAAGATCAAGAAGTGTATTGCTGGTACTCGTTAAATGTGTAGCAACATTTGTGTTAGGTGAATTAAGACCAAACGTAAGCATATTGTTAGTTAGATTATTGTTTACTAGAATATTTGAATTAAAATCGCCTGTAATAATAACATCTTCGTATGTGACAGTATATGCTTCCAGGGTATACATAAATCTCTCCATGCAAATACGATCATTAGGTCTATATACACATCCTAAGAGTAATTTCCTTCCCTCATAACTTACTTCAAGAAATAAATATTATACTAAATTTTCAGATCTCTCGGAACCAGTTACTACCATATCATTATCTGCAGATTTACTGAGAAATTTAATTGCAATTCCTTTTTTTACATAAATCGCCACACCTCCATACCCATTTCTGTCAACCCTCCTGATATTATAACCATGCAAAGAAATTGATGAATCAGAGAACTTAGGTTTAAACCATGTCTCAGATACACAGAGTTCTCAAAAATAAATCTAAATTCTTCAATTTTAGGTCTTAAGCTTTGGGCATTGATATGAAAGATTTTAAAACAATTCCTTTGAGTGGTCAACACTTCTATCATTGTCCCAATACCGCCTCTAGAATGAGCCCTATTACTATTTAAACTGTTCATAAAAGTTTATTGTATGGTAAGATAAAGTAACGCACGGGAAGTATATTATATTCTCATTTCTATACTAACAATAAGTGTTCAAATCTTAAATCTATAAAAAAAAAATTTTTATTATGCGCGACCAATGTCGGACATAAGTTTAGTGGTAGTTATTAGGGATGTAACGAATACCAGTTTAGCGAATGCGAATGCGAAAACGAATAATACATTTTAATTTTTGCGAAAGCGAATGCGAATGCGAAAGCGAATGCAAATATTACAATACGTTAAAAAAATCACATGAAAATAAATGTATCTAAGAACATGAAGTTGTGTTGTATACATAGATCTACTTGAGTCTTGAATTCAGCAATTATTTATTAATTTATTAGAAATAAAAATTGTTAAACTGAAAGATATATGAAATCATATTAAAATAAGTATAGATAATAGTTAAAAATAAATTTACATTTGTACTTTGGCCCTAAGACCTTGTACTTAGTTCAACGTTTCCTGTAAAATGCTACCAAAATACATATTAAGAAAAATTGGAATGAATTGTTCATGAAATTTTTTTCCAGAAGTAGTACTCTGTTCATCTTGGGAAAAATATATGAAATATATCTTCATCATTTTAAGTTTTAATGCGAAATAATATGAGTGGCACTTGTTTCGCAAAAAATTTACAACAAAGAAGGAATATTTAATGTTCTTGCATTTAACATTTTTTGAACGAAGTAATGATGTGCTTACGATTTTTCAAAAGTTTTAACAGACTATTAAGTACAAAATATTTTCGCGCAATTCACACACTGCCTTTTCTTTTTCAAAAACTGGAAAATATTTCCAATATTTTTGTCTTTAGTATTCGCTTTAAATATTCGCATACATTTTAGCGGATGCAAAAGCGAATGCAAATAGCAAAAGTAAGCGAATTATTTGCGAATGCGAAAGCGAATGCGAACATTCGTTACATCCCTAGTAGTTATTAATAAAATATAAGTAGTGATTAGTAACAAAAAGAAAAAGGTGTTTTCAAGCAGCTTCATCATCTGGAATGTTGAATATTAGGGCCCGTGTATCTCTCTTTTTTAAACGGATGTGTCCATTAAAATTCAAAATATTACGAGCAAGCGGATTAGGATGTGATTCGAGTTTTGTTAGATATTTGCATGCGTATTTTGCAATTTCTTCAGTCACTAGTGGCATATTCAAATCACGATGTATATTTGAATTTTTGATGTACCATGAGCCGATGTTATCATGCGTAAAATTTTGTTTTGCCTGCGTTGAATTTTCTCTACATTTGAAGCTGAAGCATTGCCCCATTGTTGAATTCCTTAGCACCATATTGGCTTTAAAAGCGACTTGTATATTAAAAGTTTACAGTCTAGGCTAAGTGTTGAATTTCGACCAATCAGCCAATGTATCTGAGTTAATTTAAGTTTCATTTGAGTTAACTTAGAGTCAATGTCAATGTAAGTCAATTCCATGTAAGTCGTCGAACAAGGTGTATACCAAGATATTTCACATGTGAATGTTGAGAAACAACTTGATTGTTAATCCGAATGGGGGAACAAGTATCTCTTCGTAAAGTAAATGTTACTTGAACACACTTTTGTTCATTTACCTTGATTCTCCATAAGTTTAACCAAAGCTCCATCTGGCTAATGTGTTCCTGGAGTTTGCGGGAGGCCTCATCAGGGTTTTCATGCATACTAAGGCAGGCTGTATCGTCGGCAAATGTGGAAGTATGGATAGTACTGCTCACAGGCATATCACAAGTATAAATTAAATATAAAAATGGTCCCTGTGGCACACCAGATGAAATTGTTTCAGGCCTACTTGTAAAGTCTCCTTCCGCAACAGTGAACTTACGGGAAATAATGTAACTTTCCAAAAGATTTAAAATGTTTATTGGTAAATAAGTCTTCAATTTTAAAATAGGCCTTCATGCCACACTTTATCAAATGCCTGGAAAACGTCAATAAACAGCGCAGAACAATACTTTTTTTCCTCAAAAGTTCTTCTTATAAATTGAACCAATCTGTGAGTTTGTTCAATGGTGCTATGCTGACTTCTAAAACCAAATTGATGGTCTGGTATGCACCCACTACTAATTAGAATTGGGGACAATTTTGTTTTGAGCAGTTTTTCGAAAAGCTTTGATATTGTAGATAGTAGACTTATTGGCCTATATGACTCAGCCTTGGTTACATCTTTGCCCGGCTTTGGAATCATTTTAACCTTGGCAAGTTTCCAGTTGTGTGGATAATACTCCAGTCGTAAAATATTATTAAATATGAATAACAGGATTCTCATTGCAATACGAGGCAAGTTCATCAGCATCTGATTACTAATTCCATCAATACCCGGAGCTTTCTTCGGGTTGAGTTCGGCAATTAATTTTTGTAAATCACGCGTCTTAAGCTTTATGTGTTGAGGGGGTAGAGCGACTATATTCGGCAAATCAGCAACACCAGTACATATATTTGGCGTAAAAACGGATTTTAAGTGCTCAGCAAATATTTTACAAGCAACTCTTGGAGTCGTTTAGTGCACTCTTTAAATCTGATTTTATTTTGTGGTGATCTGTGCTGTTGCCATTCCCTTCTACCCCTTCTTTTTTCACGTACGAGACGTTCAATGTCTGTAGAATAAATTTTATTAAACCCAATCTGCGGATGGGAGATAGTGGCATGCTCAGAAGCCTGTTTAATATTCTCGCTGAGATTGGCAATGTTCGATTCAATATCATCGGATGTTCTAAGCGTAATGTTTTCCGTACAATGACTGCTAAGATATTTTTTGACCCCAGCCAATTAACACGATTGATCATCTTCACATATGGGTCAGGTAAGTTACTTCTTAATGGGCTACAAATTGTAATGATCGTCGGGGAGTGATCGGACGAGAGATCAAGAGAAGCTTGAACTTGAATTAAATCCCTAGAGATATTTTTTATGACTCCAAAATCTATAACATCCGGAATTTTTTGTATGTCAGTAGGCCAATAAGTGGGCTCCCCACTCGAAATGACATCCAAGCCCATTTTTGAAATAGTGTTGAACAATGCTCGACCTCTGGGTGTAACAAGGCGCGAACCCCAGAACGTATGTTTCGCATTGTAGTCTCCAGCTGCTACAAAACAAGGTCCAAGAGATTTGTAGAAATCCTCATATTGATTCTCAGTGATTGAAAATCTGGGAGGGGAGTAAATTGATGATATAACGAAATTTGAACAAAAACTTTCAATGCCAATATTTGTTGCTTGTAGGTATTCGTCACAAATATTATCAAGAACATAGTGCTTGAGTCTTGACTTTATTAGAACTGCTGATCCACCGCAAGCCCTTCCTCTAGGGTCCTTTGTATCATATATAGTGTAGCCATAAATTTTAAAAAGACTTCTCGAGGTCAAATGAGTCTCAGATACTAACATTATATCAATATTTTTCTCCGTGAGGAAGTGCTCAAGTTCATTTTTATGTTGGCGAATGCCGTTGGAGTTCCAGAAACATATTTTTAACGTGTTCATGGTTTGTTGACTAATGCTTGAAGCAGAGTATTCTGCATTCGCAGCATTTCTTGCATCATGCTAGTCATATTTGTTGTAAAATTGTTTATAGTTTGCACAAGATTTTCAATAGTGGCTTCAAGGCGATTAAAATTAAAGTTTGAGTTTGTATTTGTTGAATTATTTTGCGGTGAAACATTTTGTGTCGGAATAGAACTAGCCTTAGCAGCATCTGCATACGATACACGGGAAGTAACTGGTTGGCTCATTTGCAGAAAAGTGGCAGAGTAAGCGTTTGCTGATTGAGCTGGAGCTAATTTAGGTTTTTGCACCATAGTCTTCTTTACAAAAGAGTACACAGGACAACCTCTGTAGTTAGCGGTGTGATTACCTCCACAATTACTGCATTTTTTATCACTTTGATCTTTTGGTTTGTTGCAGCTAGCGGTGCCGTGTAATTCGCCACAGACAACACAAACAGAAGGTAAATTGCAGTATGTTTTTGTATGGCATATTCTTGGCAATTATGGCACTGTACAGGAACTGAACGCTTATGTGGCTCTTCAACTGTGATTTTTCGGTACAAGAGGTATTTTAAATTATATATTGGATGCGTCTCATTTTTTTTTTTCAATTTTATATCATTAGGCTCAAGTTCAATACGAAATAGGGGTTGGGGAATCTTTTCTCTATTTATTATATTGGACAAATTTTTTACCTTAAACCCCTGGAGGACGAGGGCATCTTTTATTTCTTCGGGGACAACATAAGAATCTATGCCCTTCAATACGATCTGCATGCCTTTAGCGCTCTTAAGCTGGTATGTGTAGAAGCTTGTTTTACTTTTTTCAAATTCAGCAACCATTTTGAGGAAATCTTTTTCGTCATAAATTTGGATTTTAGTTTCATCGATGTTGCCACGTTTTATTGGAACAATGTGAAATTTATTCTCACCAATGACCGAAATTAATTTTTTAATAAGGGCATTTGAATTTTTTTGTCTCAAATAGATTGGTGGCGGCTTGGATGTTTTGTTCGAGGATACCTCGGGTTTGTCGTTGTCATCTTGAAAAATTTTAAAGCGGTTTTGGCGATTAGTTGAGGCTGCGCTGTTATCCCTAGACACTTTTGGAGCAGATGAGATTTTTGAAGAATTCGGGCTTCGCCCACGCTTTACTATGGTTATATATCTGTCCATTCCAACTTGTACCTTGAGTTTCGAGCCGCTGTTATCTGTAGTGATAACCTTGTTAAGTGATGAACACGAGCCTGAAGAGGATGAAATTACTGACTTATATGAAGAAGTACTGGGCAACTATAATATTAATGCATCATTATTATTTGGCATTGGACAAAGCGAAGTTGATCGCTGACGAAAAATTGGCGTTGCCGTTAACAAAAGATTTTCATCAGATTTATTTTTTATATTTTTTTCATTCAGAGTTTCAGAACTCACAGTAAAATAAGCATTTCTGCCGTTAGAACTCACTTCAAATTCTTTTGTATTTGAGGAATTCATACAAAGAGTTCCTCAAGGGTTATTCGTTTGTGTTTTTTTTTATTTCGGTATTTTTTGTTTTTGTTATTTATGATTGTTTGTTTGACTTTGAGGTATTCCTCAATATCACTTTGTTTAAGTTTTTTTGCGGTTTTTTTTGTTTTTGCTATTTTTACTATGTAAAAAATATTAGCAAAGCATAAAGCTTATTTATTAAAGACAGTATGTATGTACCTATTACGAATAATATGTACTACTAATATTTTTTTTTGTATAATTTTATTTTGTTTGGTAAAGGCCGGTTCACACTATAATACAAGTATTAATACTTTTGTGGAAAATGCAACTCTGACATGTTGAGTTGTTATTGTCTTTTGAAATTTTTGAAACAGATATTAGATTAGGGATGCATTTTCGTCAAAAGTATTAATACTTGTATTATAGTGTGAAACGGCTTTAAGTAAGTAAAATTCCGCTATTCGACTGTTCGCTATGAAGGTACCACGAGAATTGCAGTAGTATTTTCCTTGTTTATTTTTTTTGTTCACCTAACATATTTTATATATTTTTTAAGGAACAAAATTAATATAAGGAACCAAAAAAATCTAAAATGATGATCCCAGGGTTGGGAAAAGTACACTTTTTTATATATAAAACTAGTTAAATAAAGCTAGTTTTTTCTTACTAAAAATTGCACTAGAACTAAAAATTATAAATTTTATAACAAAACAAATATGTATGTATGTACTTATGTATGTATCTGTATACAGAGTGCCGAATATAGCACTCTTACTTGTTTTCATCACTGTATTTTCGCTTATCAGCTGTAATGCCAACTTTTTGATAGCAAAACACGCACAAAAATTACAAAAAAAGGCATATATTTTTAGTAAAAAAAGCACTATATATAGTCCGAAAAGTACTACGTTGGCATCACTTCTTATCAGCTGTTGCGTGTCTTAACGTTTGCTCTCCGAAAAAGAAGTTAGTTCTTAAACATATATGTTATGTGTAAAAGTTCATTAATTTTCTAATTTTAGAATGCCGAAGCGGAAGTGTACGTTTAATGAGGAGTTAAAAAAGAAATTTCCCTACATGAAAATGGGAAATGAAGATTGGATACTCAATTGCACACTCTGCAGTTCTACCATTTCTATTGCAAATAAAGCACGACAAGACATCTACAGCCATTTGAAAACGCAAAAACATAAAAAGGGTTTTATCAGCCAAGATTGTTCCAACAAAATTGATAATTTTTTTTTCAAAAACTACCGTCGACAATGAACTTCGAGCCGTTGAGGGTTGCATCGCTTATCACACCATTGTTCATAATATGTCTTTTTTATCTCTGGACTATGGATACGCAAACGGCATTCGCCAACATAAAAATGAACTTGAGCACTTCCTCACGGAAAAAAATATTGATATAATGTTGGTCTCTGAGACTCATTTGACTTCGAGAAGCCTTTTTAAAATTTATGGCTACACCTTATATGATGCAAAGGACCCGAGAGGAAGAGCATGCGGTGGATCAGCAATTTTAATAAAGTCAAGACTCAAGCATTATATTATTGACAACATTTGTGAAGAACATTTACAAGCAACGAATATTTGTGTCGAAAATTTTTGCAATAATTTTGTCATATCATCAATTTACTCCCCTCCTAGATTCGCAATTACTGAGGACCAATACGAGGATTACTACAAATCCTTTGGCCCTTGCTTCGTAGCAGCTGGCGACTACAATGAAAAACATACGTTCTGGGGTTCGCGTCTTATTACACCTAGAGGTCGGGCATTGTTCAACACAATTTCAAAAATGGGCTTGGACGTCATTTCGAGTGGGGAGCCCACTTACTGGCCTACGGACATACAAAAAATTCCGGATGTTATAGATTTTGGAGTCATGAAAAATATTTCTAGGGAATTAGTTCATGTTGAAGCGTCTCAAGATCTTTCCTCCGATCACTCTCCCACGATCGTTACAATTTGTAGCCCACTAAGTAGTGACTTACCTCACCCGTATGTGAAGACGATCAACCGTGTTAATTGGCTGGGGTTCAGAAAATATCTCAGTACTCATTGTACGGAAAACATTACGCTAAGAACATCCGAAGATATTGAATTTAACATTGGCAATCTTATCAAAAATATAAAACAGGCTGCTGAACATGCGACTACCTCCTACCCGCAGACTGGATTTAATAGAATTTATTCTACGGATATTGAACGTCTCGTAAATGAAAAAAGAAGAGCTAGAAGGGAATGGCAACAGCACATAAAATTAGATTTAAAGAGTGCACTAAACGACTCCAAGACTTGCTTGCATTTGAAAAAACTGCATCTTTTAAAAACTATCTGGAAGGTCTTGATGCCACACCAGCATCTAATTACTCTTTGTGGCGCGCTGCTAGAAAGCTTAAAACACCTGTTGCGTTTAAACCACCTCTGCGTACATCTACAGGGGGCTGGGCAAGAAGCGATACTGAAAAAGGTAAAATATTTGCTGAGCATTTAAAATCAGTATTTACCCCTAACACATGTACTGGTGTTATTGATTTGCCGAATGTAGTTGCGCTACCCCCTCGACCCCTACAATTTAGAACGTGTGATGTACGAAAACTAATTGCTGAACTTAACCCGAAGAAAGCTCCGGGTATTGATGGAATTAGTAACCAGATGCTAATAACGTTGCCTCGTATTGCAATTAGAATCCCGTTATTTATTTTTAACGCCATTTTACGACTGGAGTATTATCCAAATAGCTGGAAGCTTGCTAAAGTTAAAATGATTCCAAAGCCGGGCAAAGACCTTACCAAGGCTGAGTCATACAGGCCAATAAGTCTGCTATCAACAATGTCAAAACTTTTCGAAAAACTGCTCATGACAAAATTGTCCCCAATTCTAGTTAGTAGTGGGTGCATACCAGACCATCAATTTGGTTTTAGAAGTCAGCATAGCACCATTGAACAAACTCATAGATTGGTCCAATTTATAAGAAGAACGTTTGAAGAAAAGAAGTATTGTTCTGCGCTGTTTATCGACGTTTCTCAGGCATTTGATAAAGTGTGGCATGAAGGCCTCATTTTAAAATTAAAAACATACCTGCCAAGTCTTTTGAAAAGTTACATTACTGCCCGGAAGTTCACTGTTGTGGAAGGAGACTTTATGAGCATGCCTGAAACTATCTCATCCGGTGTGCCACAGGGGAGTATACTGGGGCCAGTTTTGTATTTGATTTATACTTGTGATATGCCTCTGAGCAGCAATATCCACACTTCCACATTTGCTGATGATATAGCCTGCCTTATTATGCATGAAAATCCTTACGAGGCATCCCGATATCTTCAAGAAAACATTACCCAGCTGGAACTATGGTTAAACTTATGGAGAATTAAGGTAAACGAACAAAAGTGTGTTCAAGTAACATATACATTACGAAGAGATACGTGTTTACCCATTCGGATTAACAATCAAGTTGTCCCTCAACATACTCATGTGAAATATCTTGGTATACACCTTGATCGACGGCTTACTTGGAAACACCACATTGACTCTAAGTTAACCCAAATGAAACTAAAATTAACTCAGGTACATTGGCTAATTGGTAGAAACTCAACCCTCAGTCTAGATTGCAAACTTTTGATAGCTCAAATGAGCCTGCAAAATCGGTTCCTGTTAGTTGAAACGGTAACGAGAAATTACACCTTTCAGGTGGTAAAGGGACCATAATCTGATTAGTGGGTCTCTGTTTGTATATTACGCACGTTTTGCAGTGATGTATTATATTTTTCATACGCGGCTTAAGTCTCGAAATATAAAATTCTGTTTGAATCATTCTGCACATACAAGTACAATTTGCATGGGAGAGGAATTTATGGATATGACTGAGATACAATTGGCATAATCTTGAGTTACCGGGCAATATTATCGGATAACGCTCATTATAGGGGAGAGACGATTGAGATATTCTACCATTGACACGTAAAAGTGATTTAGAGTCAAAAAAGGGGTCAAGAGATTTTAGTGGGCTTTTATTAGGACACAGACTTATATTCCTCCGGAAAAAACGACCTTTGGGCTAAACTTATAAGACGATGCTTCACGAACATAATTTCTTGTTGAGTCAAATCACCATGAGTAATTTTATCGCTGTTAGGCCTCATGTCAAAAAAAAATCTAAAAACGTAGCAAATAACACGTAGTGCTCTTGTGTATGATGAGAAATTATTCAACAAGTCAATTGTTTCAATTTGAGTATGTAAAGATATGTTTCCTCTAGAAATATTTGCTGGATGGCTTAGATTTCTTTTCGGCCATTCGGAGGAGGGTTTTGTCAGCCATGAGGGTCCGTGCCACCAAAGTGAGTTTTGAGCGATGTCTTGAGGTCTACATCCACGCGTACCAATATCTGCAGGATTGTCGTGAGTTGGGACGTGTTGCGTTGGGCATCACGCTGTGAAATTTAGATATTCGATTTGCGATATATGTTTTCCATGTTGCAGGCAATTTTGAGAGCCAGCCTAACGTTATAGACGAGTCAGTCCATAAAATTATCTCAGATGGTTTCAATTTTAAGGACGAAACTACATAGCCAACAAGATTTGCTAACAAAACTGCCCCATTAAGTTCTAAACGCGGAAGAGAAACTGTTTGTACAGGGGCTACTTTACTTTTTGCTAATAGTAAATTTGAGAATACATTACTTTTACTGTTTTGGCACCGAATGTATAATGTAGCACAGTATGCTGCTTTTGAAGCGTCTGCGAACCCGTGAATTTGTACAGAGTCGGAAGGAAAATATTGTATCCATCTGGGAATGGAAATCTTTTCCACCTGAGCTAAATCTTGAACTAGATTATTCCATTTATGTAAAGACTCTGAAGAAATGTATTCATCCCAGCTTAACATTTCTAGCCATAGTTCTTGTATAATAATTTTCGCCCTGATAACTATGGGAGTTAGCCATCCTGCCGGGTCGAATAGTTTTGCTACAGATGAGAGAATCTGTCGTTTTGTAATATTTTCGGTATGACTCATGGGCAAAAAGCTTTATGTAAATGTGTCTGTGAGAGCGTTTCACTTAATACCAAGGGTTTTGGTAGAGCTTGTGTCGTGGAATCAGAGAAATTCTGAGTCATATAAGTCTTCTTTGTTTAAATGGGTAAGCAATATGGGATTATTTGCTGTGATCTTTTTCAAAGGAAGTCTGGCTGAGTTTAGTGCAGAGATAAGTTGAGTTTGAGCCTCTATAGTTTCTTCTAATGAGTGACCACCGGAAAGTATGTCATCGACGTACGTTTCAGAGCGTAGAAATGGTGCTGCTCTGGGGTATACAATTTCTGTGTCTGACACAAGCTGGAGTAGTGTCCCAATTGCGAGATAAGGAGCACAATTTACTCCAAAGGTTACTGTTTTTAGCTTGTAATACTTTATAGGACGATCTACTTGAGGTTGATATAAGATTCTCTGAAACGGTCCATCATCTGGGTGCACTTGGATTTGGCGATAAAGTTTTTGAATGTCGCCGCTGAAAACGTATTTGTACATTCTCCAGTTTAACACATTTGAGATTAGGTCGTTTTGGAGAGTGGGGCCTGTATACAAAACGTCATTGAGAGAAAATTTCGATTTTGTTTTCCTCGAGGCATTGAAGACTATTCTAACTTTTGTTGTCTTGTGTTCCGGGCAAATAACAGCATGATGTGGTAAATAGAATGAATTAAATCTACCTTGAGACACTATTTCACATGATGAGGTTTCTTCCATGTGATCTAGAGTTATGTATTCCTTGAGAACATCGTTATACTGATGCTTTAGACTGGGGTCTTTGGATAATGGTTTTTCCATACTCGCATATTGGGCTACTGATATGAATCTTGACGATCCTAAATAGACTATGTCGGGGTACTCAGCCTTAAATGGTACGCGTACAACGTATCTACCGTTAGCATAGCGTGTGGTTGTTTGAGTGTAAAACTTTTCACAAAATTCTTCTTCGGACGATTTTGTTCCATTTCCCAAAATTGTTTTAGTATGATATTGAATTCTGACGTTTCAGATTGAACAACGGAAGTTGTGTAGGACTGAATAGATTAAGTTTTTATCGGTCCGCTGAGTACCTACCCAAATAAAGTATTATATGCTGAAGTTTGGCCACAAATATTCTTTTTTATACCTTCAATGTTCAGGAATTGCTCATAATCATTTCCTAGTATGAGGTCGATTTGCGACGACTTATTGAAGGTGGGGTCCGGTAAGTCTAATTTTGCAAGATCCGTTGAAATCGGGACTTTAAACGAGTATGCTGGGAGACATTTGTTACTTTTGGCAATGTTATGGCTTTGATGGGGACTCTTAGGTCGTATCACTTCGCGTATAGAACAAATTCGCATTCTTTAGTTGCTAATTGTTTCTGACCACCTATGCCAATAATTTCGAAATTGGAATTTTTATAGGGTAGTTGTAGCCGATTTCGAATTTTTTCTGTCAAAAAGGTTCTTTGAGATCCTGGGTCTATTAGCGCTCTGACTGTGAAAAGTTCTCCTCTAATCTCTATTTGCATTACGGCAGTACGTAGCAGAATGTTTTCGTTGCTTGAGGAGCAATTGGCTTTAACTTGTTTAGACGTTGATGGTCGTTCATCGAGGGTACTCTTTTCAGACCTTGGGGCAATATTGGTAGGGAGATTTGTTGGTGCTTCGTTTTGATTTGGGATGTTACTTTTTTTTGCATTTTCAATTGTTTGTTTTTTCTCAGAAAGATGTAACAATGTATGATGAGGTTTTTTACAAATTTGACAAGTGTGTTTACTTTTGCAATTTGCTTTTATGTGTGACAAACCTAAGCAATTATTACAAGACTTTTTTTTAAAAACGTAATCGATTCTCTGTTGTACACTAAAGGCACGAAATTTGGGGCATGTTCTAAGAGTATGTTCTTGCTTGCATAAGTTACAGCTTGGGCTCAAGTTTTCTTGAGATACGTAAGTCTGTACATTAAATACATTTTGTTTTGTTAGGCTGCAGATTTCTTTAGAATTTTTTATATTGGTTACACGCTCTATAGTTTCATATCTATCTATGAGAAACTGTGACATTTGTGACCATTTAGGTAGCTCGCGGGGTGATGTTAGGGATTGTTCCCAAATCGAAAGGGTTAAATCGGGAAGTTTTGCTGAGATTAACCGAATGAGAATCGGATCCCAACTTTCGACTTGAATTCCAAGAGTTTTCAACGTTGCTAGTGAGTCACTTACGGATGACTGTATTCTTCTTATTGATTCGCTGTTTTCTTTTTTGGCGGCCGGAATATCAAATATAATTTTTATTTGATTATCTACGAGAACGCGTTTGTTCTCGTAGCGGGTTTCTAAAGCGTTCCAT
The DNA here is from genome assembly GCA_944452675.1 of Tachina lurida. Classification (NCBI taxonomy): domain Eukaryota; kingdom Metazoa; phylum Arthropoda; class Insecta; order Diptera; family Tachinidae; genus Tachina; species Tachina lurida. Next base: position 99,193,308 of record OX101752.1, read on the forward strand.
GCCAAAGCAAAGTTATCACCTGACAGGGCATATCTTTTTACGATAGCACCAGCTTCCTCTTTCTTTTTGTTGCGAAGGTGATACAGTTTCGTGACTGGGGTGAGTTTTGAGTGGTTTATATACACTGCCGTGAACATATCACGAAATGAGGGCCATTGCTCATAGCTGATAAAACGATTCTGTACAAATTTCAAATTTATCTTTTGCATCCTGCCTTATTTCTGGTGTTAGTGATGCATCTTTTGACAATAAAATACCTTCGTAAGAAGCTTCTGTCCTGTCCCATCTTCCTTCTAAGTTTTTCAACTTGACTTCTAGAATTGACTCAGTTTGATCTTCTATTGGGGTTGCTCTGAATTTTTCGCAGAATGAAAGTAAATGGTCTGAATCAAACTCGAAATGTTCTTTGGCGGAAGGGTTATAATCATTGCGAGAATTCGATGGCAGATTGCGTCTCAATTTTTAAATTTTTTGGAGGAATAATTACTAGTTATTATTTTATTACCTTTTAGATTAGGGGCTAATGAGATAGCAGTAATGATATGAATTGTACTACAGAATTGAATGATTTTATATCAACTACAAGTATCTTCGATTGAATTTGAAACTTAGCTATATTTTCTCAGTTATCTATTTGGAATGTGCACAATAACTTATTGTTTCAAGTTTAAGCAGTGAAATTTATTTCAATTAAATTTATTTTGTTTTTTTTTTTCTTAAAGGGACATTTTAATTAATTTTCGGCTTAATGGAAATTTGTGGTAACTTTGCATATATATGAGAGCGCAAATTTGACTTTTAAGGTTTAAAGTGTAAACTAAGAAGCCGTCTTGTTTCTGTTAATAAGTGTGTTCGTTTATTGTTGCAGTAAAATGTAGTAAATGAGTAGTTTCTTTATAAATTATCTATTTTGTAATAGTTTTCACAATTTTTATTTAACCATTTCTAAAATTTTTATACTTTTCGTTTGCTTACTTTTCATTTGTTTGCATTTTGAATCATATGTTTTTGTCTTACTAAAATTTACTACGACAAATTTCTGCAGTAAAATTTGAAAACACTCAGCCAAGAACTGTCACTTTACTCTCTTAGTTTGTGTTCTCATTTACTGTATTTTGGGTAAATGAGCGCAATTTAGAAAAATGCAGTAAAATTCAGTAAAATTTTGTAAAAATCTTTGAGTACGCGAACGCAATTAATATCAAATGAGAACAGAGTTACCGTTTGTAAATTTAACGTGAAGATCTGTACTTATTTATTATTCGGTTTTGTATTAATTTAGACCTATGAAAACGAGATAATTGTTACCGAAATTGTACAAGGGGATATGTAATATTATTACAAAATAAATTTCTTTTGATGCTAAGACTCTTTTATGCATTAACCCTTTTGTGACACTTTCCGATTTTGCTTAATGGTTTATTTGTAGAATTTGGTATGTAGAATAAGTGCGGTCACATTGGGGAAACATTTGAAAGCAAACATCAAATATTAGCTTGCTGTAATGTGACTATAAAATAATAATTAGCGGCAAACAAGAAAACAGCTGTTATCTGGCAAAGAAAATAATTTGCCGACAAATAAAAATGTGTCTAATGTGAACACACGATATCAAATATTTTCATAGTTTTTCAGCAAACAATTATTTGATCTTACAAAGTTTTTGTAAGAACAAACAATGGCAAATAACAGCTGTCATCAGAAATGTTGCCTAAAAAGCTAGAAGAAAAAAATCGCTAATAATATGAAATTAAAATAAAATATTCTAGAGCAAATCTTAGAATAAAAGTACATATATATCGTCAGCCCATTATTGGTTTGGAACATATGCCAAAAAGTGGGAATGGAGAAAAACGACAGAGAAGGTTTAGATGAAGTTTTCTCAAAGTATACCGGATAGATTTTTTTTTTATTTTTTTTTTATTCATTGCTTCGGACATATGTTTGGAAGAAATGTGTAAATTTTTATGAATTTTCATGAATAAAGTTAGAAGTTAATATTACTTTATTAAAAGAAAAAAGTACTGTTTTGTGCCACATAAGCCACTTTTCATAATAAAAAGTAGCTTTTGGTGCTTCATATGTATACAACTTTACTGCTATATATTGAGAAATTTGTTGCTGAGAAGAAAATTAATGCTTCAAATTTCATCGATCGATTTTTGCATTTATTTTTATTTCAATTACATAAAAAATTTGTTTCATATTATGCAAGTTAATCCAAGTGCAACAAATATATCCATAGCAAGGCAAAGATTTGGAGTAGATCGAATTCCTGAAGGCAAGTTCATCGAACTATGCGAAGTTCGTCGGTCGTCCCAATTGTTTTGATAACATTACGGAAATGAAATGAAATGATTGAAACTCACAGATTGGTTCAATTTGTAAGAAGAACTTTTGAGGAAAAAAAGTATTGTTCTGCGCTGTTTATAGACATTTCCCAGGCATTTGATAAAGTGTGGCATGAAGGCCTAATATTAAAATTGAAGACTTACTTACCAATAAACATTTTAAATCTTTTGGAAAGTTACATTATTTCCCGTAAGTTCACTGTTGCGGAAGGAGACTTTACAAGTAGGCCTGAAACAATTTCATCTGGTGTGCCACAGGGGAGTATACTGGGACCAGTTTTATATTTAATTTATACTTGTGATATGCCTGTGAGCAGTAGTATCCATACTTCCACATTTGCCGACGATACAGCCTGCCTTAGTATGCATGAAAACCCTGATGAGGCATCCCGCAAACTCCAGGAACACATTAGCCAGATGGAGCTTTGGTTAAACTTATGGAGAATCAAGGTAAATGAACAAAAGTGTGTTCAAGTAACATTTACTTTACGAAGAGATACTTGTTCCCCCATTCGGATTAACAATCAAGTTGTTTCTCAACATTCACATGTGAAATATCTTGGTATACACCTTGATCGACGACTTACATGGAAACACCACATTGACTCTAAGTTAACTCAAATGAAACTTAAATTAACTCAGGTACATTGGCTGATTGGTCGAAATTCAACACTTAGCCTAGACTGTAAACTTTTAATATACAAGTCGCTTTTAAAGCCAATATGGTGCTACGGAATTCAACTATGGGGCACTGCTTCAGCTTCAAATGTAGAGAAAATTCAACGCAGGCAAAACAAAA